>CM056554.1:25165755-25758255 GCA_029721515.1 Synanceia verrucosa | reverse complement strand
GAAACCGATTGAGCCTGGTTTGTCTTGTTTTGGATTGGTTGAGCCCAGCTCAGTCACTGATGCTGGATGTCTGAATCCTGCTTTTGTGCAACGGGCCCCTGTTTTAAATCTTAAACAACAAACTGTATGTACACTCACTGGCCACTACATTAGGTACACCTGTGCTTTAACTCTTAGTATCACAGATTCACTAAGCTGCTGGACACCTTCCTCACAGGTTTTTCTCCAGATTAACATGACATCATCACTCAGCTACTGATCATCATTGGTGCTGATCCATCCCAAAGTTGCTCTACTGGTCTGAGATCTGGTGACTGTGGAGACCACTGGAGTCCAGTGAACTTTTTGTCATGTCTCTGTGAGATGAATAAAGTATCTATCTATGTTCCGGAAATCAGTTTGAGATGATCTGAGCTTTGTGACATGGAGCATTATCCTGCAGGAAGGAGCCATCAGACCTATTATTTGACTTCCTGTTGCCTTCCTGTCATCTCCAACCAGTCTGACCTCTGGCATCAACAAGGCAACAAGGAGTCTCTTAAATCACTTTTCTTCTTCATTCATTCAGTTTGAGCTTCAGCAGCTCTGCTTCATCACATCTACATGACTAAACACACTGAGCTGCTGCTGTGTGATTGGCTGATTAGGTATTTGTACTAATGCCTCGAACACTCATGAAGTGGCTGAAGTGGTGTGTATATATATATGAGTGTATGTCTACATCCTCAGTGGGACTCAGTGACCCACTGACAGGAAGTCAGAAAGCATTAATGTTGGGTTTCTTTTTATGGGATTTATATGAAAATAATGTCCTCCTACTTTCAGGTAACGAGCTGCTCTCCCTCCAGAACAAGAAGGGGAGAAAAAAAAGTGCAGCAGTGCAGTTTGTCAAGAAAGACTGGGGTAAGTCGAGAACAAACCACTGGATGTTTACCATGTACAACCTGAGCAGCCATCATTGGTCGGTTTGTAAGCTTTCATCCTTGCTTCTGTCCGATCCTGCAGCCTGTGCTGCAAAAGCCAAAGCAGAGAAGCTGAAGAAGAGGTGGATCCACAAGCAGCAGGTTCCCTCAGGCTGACCGACTGCACCTCAACCTGGACGCTGAATGGGATTTCATGTGGACTTACAGAGCAGCAGATCACCGCTTTAATAACCCATGAGTGTGTTTCCACAGCCTGAATCCAAAAACCCTCATCAGTGTTTCCTCAGGAGCAGAACATGTGAAGATACAGATGTTTGGATTTATTGTTTTTTTGTTGTTTTTTTTTACCTGTCGCCTTAAACTCAAGTTCAATACTGAGACAGCTCTTTTTCTGTAAAATGACTATTAAAAAACTTGTTCTATATCTTTAAACATTTTTTTGTGGTGAATTAAGTTTCCGTCATGTTAATATTTGCTCCTTTTTTTTCCTCACTTGTCAGTGAAATGTCTGTTTGGATTGTGAAGCTGCTTTGTGCTCTGCTAAATTAAGAAGTTTAAGTTTTGCACTTTATAGACTTAAGGAAACTAGTTGGAGCATCAGTTGAAACATATCTCTAAGTTATTTATCATTATTTAGTAGTTGTTCAACAGGCACTGATATTCCCTTCACAACATCCCTAAAAATTGGTTCATTTGCATAAATCACAGGAAATCTGCAACATTTCACAATAAAAGCAGAGATTAGAGAGCAACAAACAAAACAGATTTGGGTCCCTTAAATTTTTTTAAACAACCCCTCAGATGTATCTTACTAATATAACTGAACCCCAGGTTTGAGTTAATTATTAATCATTAATCCAGATTTTTTTTTATCATTTAAACAATTTGAAACAAAATTAAATTTTGTTGGTTTTTGGACAAAAAAAAATTATTACAACTGACACACGTCCAGCTGATATTTAACTACAAATTGCAGAACTGAAAATATGTTTGCAGTTATTTAAAAAGGCCCAGAAACTACATCAACCACTGGGCTTTGATTTAACTGTCAGGATTGGTGTGTCGACTAAATTGATCTCTTAATGGCCTCAGCTGGTCTTAAGTCCCCTGAAGAGAAAGACTCAAAGGTCTGGAGGCAGACTCATGCAGCATCCAGACACAGACCTTCATCATTTGTCAATTTTAATATAAAACTTTTCACCCTCACACAGTTTTTTTTCTCCAAATGGACACACAGTCAGCAGTGGACAACTTACTGGTTGACATCTTCCTTCCACACCGTTAATTGGCTAAAAGAAGGAGAAACAAAAAGAGACTTCTAACTTGATCTTACCACCACTTTACTATGGCATGCATAGGGTTCAGACCTTACTCAGAAAGAGACAACAGACACTTTGTCTAAGAAGTTTTTCTAAACGATGCCGTGACTGCTTGAGATCTGAATCGAAAAAATAACAAAAGGAGAAACCGAAGTACAGAAAAGCTCGTTCCGCCCTGTTGAAACATCAAATATAAAATAACTAGAGGACGAGATGGAGGACAAGCGAAAGCCTCTGCGTTCCTGTTTCTTTGCAAGTGGCGAACAGCGGTGATGTCGTCTCAAGTATTTGGTTCTATATTTTCTGTGCTGTTGACAAACTCAATGTTTTCTTTCATTTGCTCTTATTTCCCAGTCGATGCTTTGAGAACTAAGAAGGCCAGAGAAGAAGCTGGTAACGACAGACATGGAGATGCCTGGACATGTCATACCTGAACATCATTTCAACAGCAGCTTTAAAATAGCAAGAGTCTAGTTTACTGGAGGCAAAGCACCACCTGTTGACCTTCACTCCGGGGCCAGTGACACATTTCACTACTGCTGCTCGACACTGGACACTAGGAAGTCAGTTTACATGCCTGATGACACCCCCTACATTAGTACATTTTTGGTACTGACTGACCGATCCTTATTCCTAACCAACAAGCAGGGTGACCACACAGTCAGATCAAACCAGTGTTGGTTATAAGCCTCATAAAATGAGGTTATAAGCCTCATGTACTACAGACTGTTTTATCCACAGTCTACATGAATTCCGACGTGTTTGTTTCGTTTTTGTGGCCACATATAGTAGTTAATACAAAAAAATAAAACACTATGAAGGGGTGATTTGATAACTCCACTTGGACAGCCAGAATGTGATGCCAGAGACGTGCTAATTTTGACAACTATTTATATATATAAAATAAGTTGCTAAAATCAGCGTCTAACAGGCGTCTCTCTTTTCCTTTCTGTCCATTTCATGTTACAAATGATCACTTTAACGATGCTCTTTGGTGGATTATTGGTTTGCTGAATTCCAGGAGAAGCTTGGCCAGATTCAGTAAAGATGGTTAATCTAATTTTATTAGCATGTTTGATCGTTAATTTCGTTAGTTTCTTTGAAGTTCTGCTTCATGACCTGCCAGCACGTCTCTGGCAATGCAAAGAGTTATCGACGCTCTAGTTAACGCGTTAACCCCCTAATTTCAACAGCCCAAGTTTTTAAGTTTGCAATTTAAACTTAGTCTCAGCTCTAATTTAAGTGCTCTCTGTGGAACTTTGAACAGCTGCGATTAGAAGACACTAGAAGCATTTTACCATCAGCCATGGAGAACAGCTAACACTAGCAAGGCGTCCTCGGTATAATTTTCGCCGAAAGAGGGATCTAACATCTCAGTGGGAGTCAGTGCTAACATTAGCGAGCTAACTACAGTTAAAGTATAGCAGAAGCCTATTAACTTGCTAGCTTCCACTTTCTGAGTGGAGCACAAACTTAACAGCACTTCCCAAAACGGCAACAGAGGACACGGCGTACATTTCTATTGACTTTTGGAAAACATCAACACTACAGGGATCATGATATCTGGCATGGGAAACGTCCAATCAGAGGTTTAGACCGCGGTTTCACAAATACGTCCAAAAATACTTCCATCCCCTCAAAAAATAAAATGTGCATATAGCTGTTGTCATCTTTCCTTACACAAGACGTGAGGCTATGTAAATTTCAGCTCAGGTTTGCTATTTTTTTTTTTCTTGGTCTGAGTTGTCTGAACAGCCTGTCACTGTGCTGCTAAAAAAAAAAGAAGAATGAGTCCATCTATAATCGAAGCCTGGGGTTGGGTGGCTGTTTTAAACCGAGGAACAAAGGGACATTTTGACTCCTGAGTTCTTTGTGGGTTAAGGGTTAGCATAGATATCGATACGAAAATAAACAATGTTTGCATCAAACCTGCTGTGCAACTGGGGTTTGTGGGGGTGGGGGGTCATCGCAGGGTTCCTACACAGGGTCTCCGTTTCAGAAATCCCAGAAACATTTGGAGACTCTTTCCTGTTAATTCACAAAGTCAGCTGGGCTGTAATAACGGAATATCAGTACCACAATGTGTGAAATTAAAGTTGGAGAGCTCTTGTGCGTCGGGATGTGGGCGCATGTACGTAACTAACCTGGAAATGAGTCCAGTATATGGCGCCCACCGGCGTAGGAACCCTGCAGTCAAACCAGCAGCAACATGAAAGGATTGGTTGGGGATTTTTTTTTCCTCCTCGTTTCATAACTAAATATCTCACTCTATTGATATAATTCCATTTTGTTAAATTCATATATAAACGTTTACATGTACACACGCTCGTCACTGGTTATCGGTGGGATTGGGACCTTTATTATAATAAGTGGAACTTGCTCTTGCTGGCGCTCAACAAATATACTGTGAATGCAAGTAACAATAATTAATATAATGATAATTGTAATAATAATAATAATAATAATAATAATAATGATGTCATCATCTGCACCATGCCTTGTAAACCTGGAAAAACTAAAACCCCCCCACGCCTCCACACTGCGCCCATGAAAAACAAGAGATTTAAAAACCAAAACAAAAAAAACAAAAGACAGGGTTGAGTTGAGACTGTAGATTCTCTCTGGCTTCTCAAAAGTCCCGAGTCTACATGCGTCACACAGATCTCTGCCGATGTCCTGAAGATAATGGAGGGTGTGTGTGTGTGTGTGTGTGTGTTTGTGTGAGTTTGCGTGTGTGTGTGTGTGTGTGGGGGGGGGGGTCGGTGCAGGGGGTGAAGGGGGAGGAGCCAACACCTGGAGGAGCAGGTGTCAGCGTTCGCCTGGTTAACCAGGCTAAAAAGGCGGTCGGCCATGGCGGTCACTTGTCCTTGTTCTTTCTCATTTTTACGTTTGCCCAGGGTATTTTTTTTTTTTTTGTGGTCAGTGTGTCCACCCGTGAGTTCGGCTCTCCGGGTATTTCCAAGTTGGCTGCTTTGGGTTGGCGTCCCTGTCAGGGAGGACAGACACCAGCCTCGCAGGGCTGGAGGCCAACCAAGGTGGTATTTTCATATTTAAGACGGAAGGGGAGGTGTTTTGTGTTCGACTGCCTGTTTGTTTTTTTAATAAATGTATGCGTCCTCAATCTAAAGATCGGCCCAGAAATGACTCCTGGTCCCCAGCGGTGTTTGTGAACAAGCAGAAGCGAGTGAGCTTGGTTAACTTCCCACTATTTGATGTTGTACAGAGGAGCGTCTCCTCGGCTAATGGAGGAGGTGGAGGGAGCCATTTTTGAACAGGTCCTCAGACCGAGTCGGTCTGTGTGCGTGTGCACACAGGGTTAGTGCAGGTAATCGTCCACAGAGGCAAAGGCGCAGGAGCCGCTGCCGGTTCGTGCCATGATGGCGAGGCACTGGGCAGCCTGACCCACGGCCTGGGCCAGAGGGGGCTGCTTGGGCAGGTTGTGAGTCTCTGCAGAGGAGAGGGAGGTCACAATGATGTCACGATGATGTCACGACAAAGAGCCCAGCATGTGAAGCTCATTTAACACTGAGAGCGTGCACAGCAGACCCACCTAATATTGCACTGTTGAGAGTGGAGCAGACCGGCTCTCTTTGAATGGCGTCCAGCTGGTAGCCGACCGGGCTGCTCCAGGGGTCGGAGTAGGCCAGCAGGCTGAACGCATCCTGCACAAAAACACATGGAGTAGGTACCTGACATGCTGAAATGAAACATGGCCACAGCACAGCTCTCAGTGATTGTGGTGTTACCTTGAGCATCTTCTTGTTGGCTGAGTTCTTGCCACACTCTCTGCGGAGGTGTTCGCTCATGCTCTGGAGCTCCCTGCCGAAGTGGATCATCCTCTCGATGGCCGCCTGGCTCCCACCGCACAGCTGCCTCTTTGACTGAGTGGACTCCACCTCTGCAGAGCCACAGCGACATGGACAAGTATTGTTTTTTTTCTTTTTTCTTTCTTTTAAATGTAGTGGAGGTGCGTTCACAGCACTCACAAAATTTGCAATGCTAGCTATGTTTAACTCTTTGAGTGCCAGCTGTTTTATAAAATACAAAGTGCCTTGTTCCAGTGTTTTTTGCCCAATTTGACTTGTATTTAGGACCCACAGAATATTTTGTACTATGACTCTGAAAACACTGAATAGCTCAAATGAAAGAAGAGACTCTCTATTTCATCATGAAAAAACTGTTTGTCTTTCACCAAAATCACCACTTTTTCTCCAGATTCTGTTTTGCTCTCTAATCTCGATCGTCTCCACTTCCTGTTTTGACCTCTGTGGCGTATAGCATCTCTTTATGCTCCGACTACATCTCCCAGAGGCCCCAACATTACTCACGGGCTGCGGGAGACCGTGATCAGCAACCCGCTGCCGAAAAAAAAAATTTGATGTTGAAATACGTCAATGGCATTCAAAGAGTTAAAAGAGGCATTCAGGACAGACAGAAGAACACAGTCCTCAGGTGGGACGCTCAGCAGTCCGGGTGCAAAGGGATGGAAAATCTAAACTGGAAGATTTCCATGGGAATTTAAAAGAGAACGTCGGCTGATGTCAACATGCAGCTGTATTCCCTAGACTTATCAGCACCCAAGACATGTCAATTTTTGGTCCGACCCTGACAGCGTTTTTGAGTGGCATGGTAGCCTGGACAGCTAACCCATGGGGGCATTATTTTCAGTATGTGTTTTAAACATATTAACATACTCCAAACATCACCTCAGGTGATATTTAGGTTCAGGTGTGTGTGAGATGACAGAGATGACAGAGACGGACATGGATGTATGTGAGATAGACACAGAGGCAGGGTGAGCTTTTCTGTCGTGTGGCGTGGCTACAGCCGACAGCAGACGGTGTTTGGTCAGTAATGTATGAATAGAAAAATGAAAATGCTGGAATACGGTTTCTGTCTGCAAAACTCCAGTTGTGTGAGGGATAGTCGCAAACTCGACAGATTGACTTGTTTGGACTACCGGAAGATGAGGATGGTAACAAACTGGTATGTGACTGCTTGAACAAACACACTGATTTAACCACTTTTCTACTCATTTTGAGTCACACACGCTACGGTGCTGTGTTGTTAGGTGTCTGCTGATGTTGTATATCTTTTGAGGTGATATTTGGAGTATGTTAATATGTTTAAAACACATACTGAAAATAATGCCCCCATGGGTTAGCTGTCCAGGCTACCACGCCGCTCAAGAACGCTGTCAGGGTCAGACCAAAAATTGACATGTCTTGGGTGCTGATAAGTCTAGGGAATACACCTGCATGTTGAAATCGGCTGAAGTTCTCCTTTAAACAAACTTTCATAAGAGAACAATAAATTTTAAATTTTGTTGAACAACATAATATATAAGCTAGATAGCTACTAGGAACACATGGTCATTTAATATTGCAAGGTGCTGCTATGTGCATATGATCAAGGAACAGCATAGATATTCAAGTGTACTTGCATTAAATCAGTTTTTTTTTTTTTTTTTTTTTTTTTTAAACCAAAATTATGCTGTAATATACCTTCCCCAACTACATTTAAGTTTCCTGTCCAAATTCCCAGCTTACTCCTGATCATTCCCATAAATTCTTTTACCCTTTAACAACTTACCGTGTTGCTGGTGACACATCGCACAGCATTACGTAACGGTTTGTGCTATCGGAACACATCCAATGCTTTCTGAAAGCTGAGATGTTGCTTTTCACAGCCAACATGGCGCTATTATGGTAAATTCGCTCATTCATCTCCTGGAAGCCCAAGAAGCAGCCTCTTTGTTCCCTGTGGTAAAATAGCTCCTGTATAGTTTCCATTTTATGGATAATTTTTGCACATTTAGAGACAAAGCCTCACAAATTTGTATCATAAATAGTTTTCATACTTTTTAAATTTAAACTTTAACATGCAAATCTGTAATTCATGTTTGATTGCATTGTTTTTTCCCCCCCAATGAAACTCTAAAATCAAATTTCGTTTTTGTTTTTTTTCTGTCATTTTAAACTGTTATTACACTCTCATACCATGCAGTAAATTGTAAATAATTGCTGACTATTGATTGACACATCTCGTAAATTCCTGTATTAAGTTTCAGACCTTGAAAATTCCCAGACTTTTGCAACCCAACTCAGCAGCGCTTTATCCCAGCAGTCCTGCAGCTTCACGGTGATCAACCAGAACAGACACTGAAAGCCACCAGTCACACTCCACTCACCCATATCTGCGTCACAGTCGTCGGGTTCGGTGGCATGTTTGGAGCTGCCGTTGAGGAAACCATTGGAGGATGATTCGGTCACCCCGTTGCTGAAGTGGTCCACCTCCATGTCCACATCGCTACTGAGGCAGAACGGCAGCAGACGAACAGAGAAGAAGGAAGTTCATTTAATTTGTCATCAATGAATGTTGCACATCAACACTATTTGTTTTCCTGCTGGTTCAGTTGACCATGGTTGAACTTTACAGGTAAAGTAAAGGAAGTGTTTGTGTTCTCAGCACCTGGTTATGGGCTGCTGGCTGTGGCTCCCGTTGAGGCTGACATCAGACGCTGGAAGGGTGGAGCCAGAGCCTGGGGGGCAGGGCTTGTGGCTGTGAGGGGAGGAGCTGTGGCTCTTATTGGACGTCACACCGTTACAGCAGTTACTGTCAAACCCTAAAAACAACAAACCAACACATACGGACATGTCTTTAACTGTTAGTGGCCTTACTAGTAACAAAGCTGAGTGTGACCATCACTGCTGGGTAGTTAGTACTTCGAAAAAAGTAATGGATTACACATTACTAGTTACTTTTTTTTTTGAAAAAAGTAATACCTTACTTTACTGACTCACTAATTAAAGTAAATCAGTTCCATTACTTTAGGATTACCCTAAGGCTGTTAGGCAGGAAACTGTGGTCACTGGATGTAAAACAGAGACATATGTGTTTACATGTGTTTGACACCGTACCTGATATGTAGGGCTGGGAGCTGCTGGCTTTGTGGCTGGGGCTGCTGAAGGGTCGAGGGGAGCCGGGGTAACTGTCCTGAGACTTTGGGCTGCGACCTCCCAGACACCTCACCTCACTGTCCGTCCCATTCACCATCTCTATGAACTGCCTCACCCTGCGGGGGGAGGACAGGGAAGGCATGACAGAGGGAGGAAGACAGAAGCCACAATGAAAAGCAGAAAGGAGAGGACACAGTGCAGAAAAGAAGGAATATAAGAGTGAGAAATGGAGAAAGACAAGAACAAAAGGAATAAAAGAAAGGATGTTGACTGAATACAGTTGAATAAATTGGAATATTATGGTAGGAAGACGGACTGTAATACTAGTAAATGGTAGTAAGCCACGTCACAGAAAGAGAAAACAAAAACACTATTTCTGTATCATCACTAGGGCTGTGCCGAATGAAACTGAAAGCTTTAAGCTACAATTTAAATGTCTGTCATAACATTTTTATATGCAATATCTTTGTTTCACTGCGATTTGTAATACCCATGTGCTACAGTATAACCCAGTTTTTTTTATTTATGTATCTAAAATATTTTATTTATCTATTATATTTCTTCTACTTCCTTTCTTATGTGGGTACTGTAAGCACTTGTCACCATGTCAAATTCTTTGTGTATGCAAGTCCACTTGGCAACAAAGCTCTACTTGATTCTTGAATAATATGACACCATCACACCCCTAAAACCACTGAATGAAATGTTCAGTTAGAATGAAGTGACTCATGGGATTAAATGAGTTCAATGAGTAGCGAGCAGCAGAGTAGAAGCAGTGAAAATGTCTATGAAAGGCTAAACACCAACAAATATGGACTGAAGCAGAATATTTCATTAGTTCAAAACATGTTGCGAACACTTTTAGTACAACACTAATCATGTTAGTGTAGCCTGAAGCTTCAACCTATCATTAATCATCATCACTAGCAGTAAATAAACTCCAAGTGGACATTTTTTGCCCCATAAGCAGCAGGGTTTTGTTGAAATATGGACGTTCTTTTGTATATTTCTGAGTAAGAACAGGCTTGGTCTTGGTCTTACTTGAGCATGAAGAGCAGGTCTGGGTTCCTCTCCAGGAGGTTGGGGTAGAGCTGCTGAGTGGTCTCGATGGCCTCCCCCATCCTACCTGACAGCACCAGCTTCTGGATCTCTGCAATCCAACAGCCAACATGCTTACGAGAGATGACACTTTTACCAAGTCTCTCCTGCGGTGATCCTAGCAAATTCTCTTCTAATACTGCTTCTCCGTGTATTTATATAAGTAAAACAGTTGCTGGCGCATTATAAAAAACATTTTATAAATGTTTTTACACACGCATGTTTGAGAAAAAGTGATGTTTGTACTCTATAGCGTCTATTTCTATTTGTCCAGGGTGTACCCTGTCTTTCACCAAAGACAGCTGGGATAGTCTCCAGCCCCCCTGACCCTATGAGAGGATAAGAGGGAGAAAATGGATGGATGGTTAGTTACATCCCTATATAGTATGCTTTCTTAAAATTATGTATAAACCAGTTCTTGCTGGTATAAACCAGTTCTTGCTGGTGACATAAACATGCTACCACAAAGCAGTAGCTTTGCTGCGGTTACATTAGCCGTCATACCATTATGTCTATGCTACATACAGTGAACATGTTTTGAACTCTCATGATACATTTGGATTATCCAGCGGTCGTTCTGACAATGAGTTCTTTACACAGAGTATCTAAACCACAACCAGAGTAACATTAACATTAGCGTAGCAGCAGCGGTAACCCGGTAGCCTACATGTTGAAATTACCATATAAACAACATAGAGTTACATCCCACTGCAGGCATTTTTATATTGCACGATATGTTTCGAACTATCACACAGGTCTACGACTCACTCTGTCGGTTTTTGATGGAGGCCAGCTCCTCGTGCACGGCCTGGTCTGTGGATTTGGCAAAAGCTTCAGCCGTGGCACAATAGCTGTGGTGCACCAAGTAGGAAGCCACCATCCTGAGGAGACGAGAGACAAGAAAAAGATTAAGTGAGGAACCACACAGACCACTGCATTTAGCAGACAAGAGTCACGCAGCTGAATATGTAGTTACCTGTCATTAAATTAAATGTATAGGAGCAACTTTCTGCAGTCAGGATGTAAACAAGCTTATTTCATTAAGAAATTAAAAACTCAAAGTGGCCACACTGATATGCCACTGGTAATCCAAACACTGTACATGACAACCACACACACAAGTGGGTCAGAGCTAAATCATGAAGTTGGTTTGTAAAAAGAGTTAAACAAAGGTCACTTTGGTTAAAATGTGTATCATTTTCATGTTGGAGGCTAAACTGCAGAATCCTTTTTCTATCTCTGTCATCTGAGTGGTCTAAAAGTTAATAGCTCAGATTTGGCTAGTGAGGCAACTTTCCTGGATAAAAAGGCAGTGGCGCGTTCCACCCTCCCCCAATCCCCATCTAACGGAGATTAAAGCCATTCATCACAAGTAATCATAGCAACAGAGAGCTAATCCCATCAGGCCACGGCATGAAGCGAAGCCCGAGGCCCACAGCTTTCACTTCCTGATCATGGCTCCTGCTCTCTGATGGGGAAGTGGTCCATCTGGGTCTTTATCCTCATCATGTCAACGTCCAATCAATAACTGTTGGCTGAGCACTGGCAGCAAAAACCTCCGGTTGGCTCACAATGAGCTGAATTTTGAGTTCGCTAAGTTTATTCTACAACAAAAACAGGACAGACAACTGAGCTGAACAAGTTTTAAGTCTTATTTGGCGACCTGAATGCTGTGTGACTACTCTTCCACGACCCCAAAACCCTTCCTCAGATGATTTTAGCCATTTGACTCGTCACACTTATAAGGTCATTAAAATGCGACAGGCTGCTTACATCTCTGCTCGCATTTCTAGCCAATGTTCATATTTCAGCACACAGACGTGCTGCTGCATTAAAAGCTAATTGAGCTAGTTCTAGGCTAGAAAGGTGAGCTTAGCATTTAGAAGTGTAATCACAGACTGTGTGAGCAGCTCAGGGCACAGACTATATAACTCAGGATAGGCAACAACTGCCAACCAAAGCACACACAAGCTATTGCTGACTGAAACTAATGATCAAATGACTAAAATGTGTAAATGAAAACCAGTCACTAACCTGCTTGTATTCTCATCCAAACCCCACTAAACCACAGTGAGCATGTATCATGCAGGTTCACACCAGAATAATTCACTTTCACAACCCTCTTACTTCTGAATCATGGACTGCCACTCGCCCTCACGCTCTCCGATGGGGAAGCGGTCGATCTGGGCCTGGATCTTTGTCCTCCACTCGCGCATGTAGTCCTCAATGTCAAACACAAAGGGGTGCTGGCCAAAGTTGGCGTCCACCACCTCCCCTGGTGTCTGGAGGCCCACGGTCGGGTACAAGTTGGGCTGCAGCAGAGGGAGATTTAGGATTGTACAGGAATTTGGGAATGAGATCTGTGACAATAAATCAAAACACAAAAAAGGAGATGGAAGAACAGGATCACAAGCAAATTTGACCATCACAGGGTCAAACTGATCATGATGCATCTATCAAGCTGATCGATGTACTGATCACCTCCAAACAACTGTTGCCGTCAGGGATCAGCACTGTATCAGTAAGACCTAAAGGTTGGTAAAACTGTCCAATATTTAGAGGAGCAATGGAATATTTCATTATGGGACACTTGCCGTATAAAATACAAAACATCTTGTTCTGGTAAACACTGCTCACACGAGATAATAGTGCATTTGCTGCAGACTACTTCCACTTGTGCGTTACCATACATTTGGTGATCTAGAGCAGTGTTTCTCAACCGGGGGCTCACCCCCCAGGGGGGCGTGAGCACAGGATGAGAGGGGGAAAAAAAAAATAAAAAAAAAAAATAAAAGACTCATTTGCTATTAGTAGCTTACAAAATAGATGCAGAAGTCCCCCCATGTCAAAATGTAAGCAGCTGGATTATAATCAGTGTTGTGTGTGAACGGTGACCTGAACGGCTCGCTTTTCAAATCATGAACATGAACGGCACGCACTGTTCACTTTCACCAAATACTACGATGGTCACTGTGACAGTCCTGTATGGCTGATGCTGAAGCCAGTGTTATGAGTTTTATGAAGCTACGCCACGGAGACAGTTCAGTGCCTCGGAGCCAGCCCGGTGTCCCTATCAAAATAAAATAAAAAAAAAAGTATCGTGGAGCCAGCCAGTCTTAGCATCGGACTACCGATGCTGAGACCGAGCCAGCACAGTGTGCAGAGCCTGGTGTCCAGGTCGTCATTGTAAATGAGGGTTAGTTCTCGATTGACTTACCGAGTAAAATACAGGTTAAATAAAAATAATAAAGTGTCGCAGAGCCAGCCTGGTGTCACTGAACTAGTCTGGTGCTGGCACGGAGCCAGCGCGGTGCCGCGATTCTTTATTGATATGATAATTTAACTAGTTTTGGAGTGGCAGTGATTTACAGCTGCTGAATGGTTAAGAAGAGGTTCTATTGAGTGACATAGTGGCTGATTTATGTAAAGAAAAAAAAGAGAGGGAACAAATGTGAACTAGTTCATTTTTAGGACTGTGAACTTATTCATTTTCATATGTGTGAACTGAACTTTGAGCTAGTTCCTTTTACGTATGAACTGGCACAACACTGATTATAACAAACAAACAAATCAAACAAACCAATTATAATGATAGCCTAGTAATGATAATAGGCCTATCTACCACTATGAGGATGATGTTGATAATAATAATAATAATAATAATAGTAAATATCAATAATAATATATAAAATTCAATAAAAAAGTGTGTAACACTATATAATATTATAGCAATAGCCTAGTAACCCAGTAACCTAATCTAGTAATGATAATAGGCCTATCACTACAACTACTAATAATAATTATTATTAATATAATATGATAATAGTGTGAGCCTAATAATAATAATAATAATAATAATAATAATAATAATAGCCTAACCTAGGGCTATCTATCTATCTATCTATAAAAGGTGGTGTAGTTGGAGGGTTGGAGGGGTGGTGAGTGGGTGGCCCTAGCTGCACTGAACCAGCTTTGGGTGGCCCAGCTTGCAAAAGGTTGAGAACCCCTGATCTAGAGCATAACATTTAAAGACTAATATCCATTTTCTTTTCACTTGAGCACAGAAAGACAACATTTCCATTATTTCCCAAATACAATAATGAACCAACGATGAACAAATAACAATATAATAATATATAATAACAATAATATTAATTTTTTATTAGTAATAATAATAATAATGAATACTTACAGTATGTATTAAAAAGAACTATATTTTCTAAGAGCAAATTAAATGAAATACATTTGAACTATGAATATAACTTAAAAATGATTAAGTATAAAACAAAGGGCAGTAATGGGATGAGTGCAGCTCTGTTAACATTAGCCTGTGATGCTGAAAAGCTCTCTCTGGAAAAAGACAGGCATAAATAAATACTTGGCAGGTGACTGGATGAACCATCTGTCAAGTCTTCAGTGTCATTCAATGAAGAAATTCTCTCTAGTTCTGATGGCACAGCAGTGTCTACGCTCAGAGCCACCTTTGAACACACTGCTGGAAAGCTGACGACATTTTATGCGATACATCCCGCATGTCTTGATGTTGCGAGAATATCAGCTGCCCTGTATAGCAACAACAGCGTGCCCGTGCCTCCTTGATGTGTTTTTGATAGTGGACAGCAGTGATGAATAAAATGCCATATGTCCCATCTGTAAATGCTGAGGGAGCAGTTTGACAAGCCACACTGCAGCCAGGCTCCTCGTAGCAACAGTACAGAACAAAGACCTCTTTCAAATCTGGGCCAACGTCACCCAACATCACCGTAAGCCTCAACTCAGCTTAGAGGAATTTATGAAAATATCAAGCCAAAAAGTGAAGAGCAAATTTCTAGAATATTTTTTTCATTTTATTCATCCCCCATTGGCGTTAAATTCACTAGCTACAGCAGCACAAACAAGTTATAGGAAAAAAACAAACAATAAACAACACCAATTAAGTGTAATTAAAATGAAATTAAAATAAACATTAAATAAAAGTGTATTATTACTATTTGAACTATGGATATGACTTAGAAATTAGTATAGTATAAAAACAGAAAATAAAAACAGTGAAAGTTTACTGTACAAATTAGTTACTGCTGTATTTTGAGGACAAATGACAGAGAAGACAGTGACAGGGATGAGTCTAGATTGTGTTATTATTATCAGCCAACGATGCTGATGTTATAAAGTCTTAATGCAGATAGCAGGAATGAGGTGATGATCTGTGTCTTGATTAATCCTTTACACATCAAGGGAATGCTTTCCTCAAGAATTCACAGTAATAAGTGTGAGTGTACAAACGGTCATTTTGTGGCTAAAGTAGCTGATTCCTTTGACGGAGGAGAGGTTAACAGAATTCATGGTAAGGAACTGGTTTAAACTAGTTAGGAGCAAGTTAAAGGTCAGGGAACAATCATAGTCAATTTAAGTCCCCAGAAGAAACTACAAAAGGTGTGTGTGTGTGTGTGTGTGTGTGTGTGTGTGTGTGTGTTTGTGTGTGTCTCTTTGAGTTGCCTTTGTCATGGTCCAATAACCACAAAGGTCATCTGTGCCGAGGTGACGCACTTCGCTGCACTTCTCTGGAGGAACATGAATATCTGGCTTGCAGCCAAGCCTGTTTTGTTACTCAATGGATTATTGTTGAGGATAAGACTCTTATTTTCTTTTTCCTTGAAAAACAGCCGGCTCCCGTTGTCATTCATTACAAACCAAAAAACTCAGTGTTTCCACTCACATCTCAGTGGGGTTGATACATGCATGAATCCCATCAGAATGAATGCCCTTTTCATGTGGGAGTCGGTCGCATAATGAAGCATAAAGCAACACAAGTGATGACCTGTTCAAACTCAAATAGCAGTTTTATTCACGTAACACAGTGGTACCTTGACTGAAGAGTGACCCAGCTGATGAGTTCTTCAAGATAAGAGCTGCCTCTTGGGCGATTTTTTGCTTTGAGTTGAGAGCTAAAATTCAGGTTGTGAGCCTGCTTCTTAAAAAAAAAAAAAAAAAAAAAAAACTTTCAGACTTTATTCAAAAGAAATACCCAGAAAAAGTTGCAACTGGGTGTGCAATGGCGATATTTAACTCTTGGCGTGCCATAAACATGTATATGTACACATTTTTCAGCAGCGGGTCTCCGATTGCGGTCTCCCACAGACTGTGAGCAATTTTGGGGCTTCTGGGAGATGTAGTCAGAGCATAAAGAGACGGTATACACCACAGAGATCAAAGCAGAAGTGGAGACGATTGCAATTAGAAAGCAAAGCTCTTTGGCCAATTGAGGGCAGCATAATGAGCTGACATACACTATTGAAGCCTCTTTTGAGGAGACAGCAAACATGTTAGCAATCGGTTGCCTCATTACAAATCCGGCAGACACGTCGAGAAATAAGCATGCTGGTTTTGTGGCAACCTCATCAAATCCAATATTCATTCTCCTTTTGGCATAATTTTTGGCCTCCAACGAGTCTCTCTACACCAGCTAGTTGCAAACTATCAAGTAGTGTGTAGTTTATAGGTTCTGTAAATGACAAACATTGCATTATAGCTAACTATTTCACTTTCTATTAAAGTCAATGATGTTACAACCAGACTGCAGCTACTTGATCCTAGTACACAGATCACTGTGAAACAATGTAGGTAATCAGTCAATCTTTGGGTTTGTGCCGAATGATGATGAATTACAGAAACTAAACAAGAAGATTTCAAGGGGTGAACAAAACGTGGTACTTACTGGTAGGTCTGTGAAGGCGATGCCTGCAGAAGAAGAGAGAAAAGTGTCAGCATGAAGGAGACAATTCCTCTCCATTAATTCACTCATATTTTGTGCATATTTTTTTCCATGGCTCTATAATACAGCCGCAAAATGGCATGTATTTGTTTCATATTGCTAACATGAGAAAATGTCTCAATATGGTGCAAAACACACATGATGTCACCACTTCTTTAGGTATGAACCTGTTCTGTGACGTCACACTTTCAGGTGTGCAGTTGGTTTAGTTATGAGAACTCCAATACAACATTATTGCTGTTTATTGACAACACTTTCCCACAGGCCCATACCACAGAATAAGAGCACCGCTAGCTTTGGTTCCTGTGCTCCTTACCTAGGCTGTGGCCGTTCTTTGTGTAGAAGCAGGTGTTGTTGATGAGGTTAACGCAGCAGCCAATCACGTCGCCTGTTGTAAACGTGGGTCCGTAGGGTTGCCCGGTGCCGGACGAGCAGAAGGAGTGCCCATCGTCTCCATGGTAACCGTATGAGTGCTTGTCCCAACCTAAGGGATGAGACATGTCAGAATCATTCATTTGTGACCAATACTAAAGACTAAGCCCACTGACACACAATTCAAATGCAGCGAGGATGTGTAAATAACCAAAATAATGCCAGAGGAGATTTTCAAGTTTCTGAATGGCTGCCCAGTGGGAATAGAATTTCACTACAAACCAATTCCTGTTTTAACCATATTTTTTGAGGGAACATTGGAAAACAATGACAACAAGAAGCAGCCACTCAGGAAGGCTGTAAAGAAGACACCAGCCGGGGTTCAATGCCTTGCTCAAGGAGTCGAGTGACTACTGATGGCACTCTGTGGGAACTGAAACTTTCTGTCACTGGGATGGCTCGTTGTTTTCAGTGTGACTGAAGGAGTACATGGCTCATTCAGTTACTCCAGAAAGTTGGAGGTCCTCCCAGAATTTGGAGTTAATTTCCTTCTTTGGCGGTTGATTCATACACCTACAGACTGCAGATGATTAATTTTTCACTGTTGAATGAGGCCATCTTTCTGAAAAGACCCTTCAAATCCTGACTTTGTCATTGAAATATTAGTTATTTTGCGTGCACTTTTTCCTCAGGGGGAGCAGGGGAAGGAGCCTCTGCTGCAGGGTTCTTTTAACTTTAGAAAGCAAGTGGCAGGACCTGGAGAGTTACTGCTGAGCTGCAGAGTATAATCCTGCAACACGTCACATTGTTACAAACACGGCGTAAGCTGTCATTGGTTTATAAAAACACATATTCGATTATCATCATTCAAGTGCTTGGTTTTATTTAAGTGCTTTTCATGAGTGGGGTGAAAGGGATAGAGGAGGAAAAAAAACAAATGTCTTAAATAGTTTAGTAGTCCCACGTCGCAGATGTGGCACAACAAAAATGTGCACCAGGCGTTGCTCTTACTCCGTCAAAAATCCCAGAAAAATAGAAATACAAAAAAAATAATCACACTCTTTATCCAAAGTCCACCAAAAATCAATAAGAATACTAGTCCAAGATTAACACAGAAATCCATGATGATGGGCATAAAAGCCATGTCAAGTTTATATTCCGAAGAGAAGGCTATCAGATCATAACCGGCATCTGCCCCTCTGTTCATCCATCTCTTCCCTCTTCCGCGTCTCATTTAAAAAGTAGACTTGTGATTCACTGGGAGTGCAGCCATAGGATCAGGACAGGGAAAGTGGGTGCGTGTGAGAGTGAGAAGGTGAGTGATAGCTCTGAACCCTATCATTTACCTAGACCTTTGCTCCAAACCACTAATCTCTGCCCATGGAAGGTGGGGAAAGATAGAAAAGCTACACAGAATTAAAGATAAATGGATGAATTTACCTGGCCAGGTTTTCAATAATTTATTCTTACTTATTTTAAACAATAAGTTTTAAGTAAGCAATAAAGTTCACAGACATAGGCACTTCCTGCAGACAAATCTTTTTTTAGAATAGCCAAGATTCTTCCTAATGACGGAGTACTGTAGGATTATTCTTTATGGCAGATGCTATAACATTCGCCTCAAGACCAGAGCACTCCACTCTGAAGCAGTACAGCATCAGCCCCTCACGATTAGTGAGTTTTCATTAGCACCTATCCATCAGCTGGGACTCTGTGGTCTGCTCTGGGCCTCATGTTATCTTTGGAGCTCCTGGGTGGGTCCGGTTCTCAGACGGGTGAAGGGGTGCTGGGGCTTCTGTTTGGCCTGATAACCTGACATGCACCAACACTGTCTTAATGGTACCGAGTCATGGCAAAGAGAGCAAGCAGCTAGGCTGAAGGCCTTTATACTACCAGTGCTGGGTAAATCTAGGAAAACTTTCTTTGTAATATGTTTACCTTCTTAAAGCAACGCTGATTTATTTAATGAAGGTCATAAAATCCAAAAGAAAATCCTCTATTAAAATAACTCAAGTCTTGAGTGTTTTTTAGGTCAATATCTATATTAATAAAAGAACTAAAATACATATTGAGCAGTATATTGTTAGCAGGGACACTCTAGTGAGCTTTTGGGGGCCATTTGCCCCGTTTTCAGAATCTGTGCTAAGCTAATTTAGCTAGCTGCTGGCTGCAGCTTATATGCGAGCAATGATCAATCACCTCTCAACAAGAAAGCAATTGAAAAGATTTGCCCAAAGACATGCTGATTCCTTAACACACACACATTTTAATTTGATTATTAAAGACCATTGCCCACCATATGGACTGTAACATCATCTGACATAAACCCCACAGCTCATATCATATTATAATTCATATCACAGTCACATTTCCAGCTCATGCCATCAGCTGATACTAGAACTGTTTCCTACAATATCAAAAGCAAGTTCCCATCCAGATCAAAGTGTTTCCAGGTAGTGGACACTTGCATCCAATTTGTATAGGGATGTCCGATAATAACGGCCCTCCGATGATATTGGCCGATATTTACATAAATTAAAAAAAAAAAAAAACAGGGGAAATATCAGTATCAGGTTTTCATAACCAATGTTCAACTTATGTAGGCTTCAGCATTTCCGAACCTCCCTAAATGCAGCATGCAACGTTTATCGACGCATGCTTGATGACACATTACAACAACAACAACAACAACAAATACTGCTAGCTCGTCTGGTGCCTGACTAACATTATGTCTCTGTTTTGGATATTTCCAGTGTCCTACTGATGGTAAATGGTCCATCACACATGAGGACATGAGGAAACAGAAAGAGGGCAGACACAGAGCTCTGTCAGGATCAGTTTGGAGCTTCATCTGTTGCACTTTAAAGGAGGCTACGCTACTACTACTAGTCTGGACTGAAGCTGGTCAACTTTTATTGTGCCTTTCCTGGTTTTATTTGCACCACTGATTGAGTCAAACGAAAGAGCAGGGTGGATTGAACCCAGTTTCTAATTTAATGATTGTAGTATATGCCAAGCCATGGCCAGTTATAAGATAAAACTTTATTCACCCTGAAGGAAATGCTTTCACTGCAGTTGCCATACAGAGTAGGAAAAAGATTTAAAAAGACTATTCCTTCAGTGTACACCATTGGGTCTGCCATATCAGTTTCACTTATTTCCATGTTGTTGGAACTACCCCATTAAATTCTCACATGGTGTGTGTCTGTATGTATATATACACTATATTGCCAAAAAGTATTCGCTCACCCATCCAAATAATCAGAATCAGGTGTTCAATCACTTCCATGTCCACAGGTGTATAAAATCAAGCACCTAGACATGCAGACTGCTTTTACAAACATTTGTGAAAGAATGGGTCGCTCTCAGGAGCTCAGTGAATTCCAGTGTGGAACTGTGATAGGATGCCACCTGTGCAACAAATCCAGTCGTGAAATTTCCTCGCTCCTAAATATTCCACAGTCAATTGTCAGCTGTATTATAAGAACATGGAAGTGTTTGGGAACGACAGCAACTCAGCCATGAAGTGGTAGACCACGTAAACTGATGGAGCAGGGTCAGTGGATGCTGAGGCACATAGTGTGAAGAGGTCACCAACTTTCTGCAGAGTCAATCACTACAGACCTCCAAACTTCATGTGGCCTTCAGATTAGCTCAAGAACAGTGCACAGAGAGCTTCATGGAATGTGTTTCCATGGCCGAGCAGCTGCATCCAAGCCATACATCACCAAGTGCAATGCAAAGCGTCAGATGCAGTGGTGTAAAGCACGCCACCACTGGACTCTAGAGCAGTGGAGACGTGTTCTCTGGAGTGACGAAATCACGCTTCTCCATCTGGCAATCTGATGGACGACTCTGGGTTTGGTGGTTGCCAGGTGAACGATACTTGTCGGACTGCATTGTGCCAAGTGTAAAGTTTGGTGGAAGGGGGATTATGGTGCGGGGTAGTTTTTCAGGAGCTGGGCTTGGCCCCTTAGTTCCAGTGGAAGGAACTCTGAATGCTTCAGCATACCAAGACATTTTGGACAATTCCATGCTCCCAACTTTGTGGGAACAGTTTGGAGCTGGCCCCTTCCTCCTCCAACATGACTGTGCACCAGTGCACAAAGCAAGGTCCATAAAGACATGGATGACAGAGTCTGGTGTGGATGAACTTGAGCAATCATGTCAGTCAGAGCCGCTTTACTGTTCATGCTCCCTGGGCAGTACTGACTACATTTCCCATGAACACTGTTGTGATGCTACATGATGACGTATAAGATGCACACTGGCTGCGCACAGGCAGTGCAACCAACCAGCGGGAGAAACCATGGAAACAGAAAACACAAAGAAGATGGAGCAGAAACTAAAAAGGGACAGAGCTAGCTAAAGTAAATTAAAAAGTAGCCTAAACTTAAACTACGCACGCACGCACGCACGCACACGGTTCTAAATTAAAGTTTTTTGATGGATTAATCCGTGTTAACGCGCTAATTTTCACAGCCCTAATATACACACACACACACGCACACACACACACACACACACACACACGCACGCACGCACGCACACACGCACACACGCACACACATAGAAAGAAAGAGAGAGAGGGAGGGAGTAGACACACAAACAAGAGACAAATTCTTCTCACCACACCCAAAGGCAGAGGCAAAGAACACAGAGAAAGCAAATGTCCACAGAGTGTCGTCTTACCAGGGAGTCTGTTCATGTTTACACCCTGAGCAGAGAGGCCGATGCCCATGTACCTGTGGATCAGACAGGTGACAAAATACTCAGTTAGTAATTCCTAATTGTCTGCAGCCACACTAACAGCCTCACTGAGCTATGATAATTCAGTAACTTACTTGACAAATGACAGATTATGACACTAAAGAGCTTGAAATGTTGACCTGCTGGAGGCACCAAATGAAAACTCAAGTGATCTCCACAGTTGTTAGGATTTATTTACAACATGTTAAGAACGTGTTTTACTCAGACTAAGTGTTGGCCTGACACAGCCAGCTAATGTGGCTTAATATGTTTAAATATTTAATAAAACTTCTGAATGCAGCGAGGTTTTTTTTTTTTAATTAAACATCTTGGGTCAAAGAGGGCCAACAGGTTAAAAACAACCAGTGAAATCATGTGACTTGCTGTCACACTGTAACATGACACCTTTTGGATGACTGAAGTCTCAATTTAAGATTACAGATTGACCTCCAGCCTTTTGAAGATAATGTTCATGGTTTCACATCATTAGCATCTTCTGCGTTATGTTATCTCTATTGAAAACACTATAAAGGGCTCGTATGAATAAACTTGACTCTAATGCATATTCATGATGACCATTGTCCATTATGTTGCTTTGGTATAAATGGTCATGCTTGAAGTTTACGTCTCATAAATTAACAAAAAGCTATGATGCTGCATGTAAATCCAGAATAGATGGGCCAATCATCTGGGGCTATAGTGTTACTAAATTACCCTGTGAGCAACTCTACACCTTGTGAAAAATGGTATCATCCTGCACATGAGCAGCTTAATAGTTAGTGAGATAACCTTACAGTGGCCCCATTAGGCTCAAGTTTATCACAAACTAGGGCTGGGATGATAACTGCATCACCGCAATACCGCGGTCATGTGATGCCTACCGCGGTGCTGAGCTCATTACTGTCATCACCGCAAAATATAAAAAAAAAAAAAAAATATCCCTACTTATTTGCTGTTGAAGGAGTGTGTATTGTGTTTGATATGAACTATAAATAGTAATATTAGTAACATCCTGTTTTTAAAGCTGACGGAGAAACAAAACTTTTCCACACTGCAGCTTGGCAGCGGCCATTAACTCTGGGGGGGTGTTTTGTTTTCATATTATCATAATTTATTTCTAGGTTTCAGTACTTCTCATGATTAAATTGAATATATTCACACATAACACACAGGCATAAAAGACAGAAGCATTGCATAAACAGGTGTTCAATTTCAATAGTAAGTACTTATAGCAGACACACCCCTCTTATGTAGTACTGTCCATAGCTGTTAACGCTGCTCTGTTGACTTGATTTTATTCAACAATAGCCACGTTATAAAGCTGAACACAGTGTCGCACATTTTAGGCCAGAGGACAAGGAGTGATCGGTGGGGTTGTGGTGATCAGGAGATTAGTGGGGGTGGCGGAGGTAGTGGGATTGCAGCGAGGGTGGCGTCGTGGGGATACCGCGGTAAACCGCCATACTGCATTGATTGGCTGCTTTATCACCATGGTAATAAAAAAATGTAGAGATGCACCGATCAATTGGCCGCCGATTTAAAAAGCCTATTTTATATCCAATCGGCCCCAACCGGTGACCGGCCGATCACTGTCGAAATTTGCAGATTTTCCCCGAGCAAACTGACCCGTATGCGCAGTGCGCGTATCAGCTCAGAGCAAAACAGCTAAAAACTCAGCTAAAGAGACTCAGGAAGAAAACATGTCGGTGATATGGACTTATTTCACTGTGTGCCAGAGCGACCCAAAACACGCCGTTTGTAATGCTTGCAAGTCAAAAGTCAGCCGTGGAGGATCAACGCCTAAGACAAACTTAATACGCCACTTGGAAACGAAGCACCCAGGCTTGTTTAGCAAATATAAGGACGACACTGTCACTAAGAGGAGGGATGCAGCAGAGTCGCAGCAACCACAACAACCCTCCACCGTGGACTGAATGTTATGGTCAGTGTTGAAAATAAATCTGCTCAGGAGGCACTGTTGAAGGGTTTATTCTTGAAAAAGGGGGGTTATGATAGCATATAGCCTACCATTAGTTGTGGTTTTAATTGCAGTTATATAAGCAAAACTGTTGTCTGTGAGAGGGGTACTTGTATTAAATTTGGGAAAGGGTACTCAAGCCAAACAAATATGGTGTCTATTATATGATTATAATTATTTCTTAGATAGAAAATCGGTATGGGAAAAAACGGTTTTGGCAGGTCAGACCTCCTTTAAAACCGGAAATCAGTATCGGCCAAGAATTTTGCAATCGGTGCATCTCTAAAAAAATCCATACCGTCACAGCCCTATCACAAACCAGACAAAAGGTGCTAAAACAGAAGGTGAACAGAGGTGCTGCATTTGTACATTAAAGCATGTACATATGTTCTAGTAGGAACCTAATCTTAAATTATCTTAATCCTAGTTTTATTATATTTTTCATTATTCTGCATCTAGTTTTAAGTCATTGGTATGTATATTAATAATGACATTTGTAAATATCAGGTTTCTCACACATATCGAGTCAGTTTTGTGGGAGTGGTGCAAGTGTTTTTGTGATTGATGCAAACTGCAGCAGTAATTTCCTTTAGGGGATCACTAAAATAAATCTGTCTTTCTATCATAATAGGTATCTAAAAACATCACAAGGCTGTTACTGTGGCTGTAGATTTAGTGCACCGTTCATCAGTATACAGCCCAGCTGTGCTAACAGTAGCATGCTAACATGTTAACATTTAGCATTTTTGGTCAGAATTACCACGTCGGCAGATACGCATATCTTGCATTTAAACGGTCTTCTTCGTGATGTTTTATGTATGTGAATAACACTTTAATAAGCAGATTGTGGCAAACAACAAAGCATCAAGATAAAAACACACATATTGTTAGCTTACAACCAGCACACAGTACATAAACGTTCACATGTTATGTTAAGGTGCTAACATGTATCATGCTAACACTGACTCCTTTTGATAGGAAGCAAGTGATCAGCAGGGATTAGTATCAATACTGATGCAAATGGAAGTAACCATTCCGAAAAGCAATGCGGATTTTTGAAGACTTTGCATCCAGAAAATAGATGTGTGCATCTGTAAAGGCACACATGCATGTTCAGTCTAGATTTGTTTATTCATTTATTGAAGTTTATTTAAGATTTTATTTATGTATTTATTTATTTATAAATAGTTTTATTTAATATTTACTTCAGGTCGATTTTTTTTTATTTGACTCACACTGCCAAACTACACTCACATTCGTTATTGCTAATGTTGTCAGGGGAAATGGCATGTTGTTGTACAGTCATTTTGTACCTATGATACCTGTGTATTTATATTATATAACTTAATACTCTGATCAATTTGCACCTCACAAAATGCCTTAAAAATAAAAAGACACCATTTTTGGACAAAGTTTGTAGGTTTTCCATTCTTTAAGAACTGGTTTGGGATAAAACCTTAATAATACCCATCCCTAGTGATCAGGGAGTGAAAGGGAATGTTTTACATAGTTCGGTGTCCTTACCCATCCCGGCCTTTGCTGATGATTTTCACCTCGAAGTAGTAGACCCCACAGGCTGCTGGGATGGGGTGGGTGGCCCGTACAGATGCTGCGTCTTTAGGGGTTTTTCCATGACCTTCAGTTGAGTGTAAAAACACAGACACAAGAACAACAACAGGACGTGGTTATTAGAATAAAAAAAGGGGCATAGATGAGTGGACGCATGATTTTTAAACTGAGAAGAGACCAAACCAAAAGCGCTGGGCATCATCCATTGCTAATGCTTTAATTCAAAGCACAGCACATAACTGTAGACTTTTAGCAGGAATGGCTGTGGAATAAACCCATAACTCTTTTAAGGTTCCTATGTTAGCCGCATAGCGCTTTGCATTTTTGAAGATCTGCCAAGCATTCAGCTTGAAGGCAAATAACACAACATAGTCCAAATATTTTTTTTTCAGGTAAATTTATAATTAGTAGTATTTTGTGTTTATTAACCACATGCATTCTCCCAAACCATATGATGACATTTTTATTAGATGACATTTTGATGAATGAGCACATGGTGTGTCAGTGGTTTTAAGATTATGATCTTAGAGCACTTAAAGGCATATTCCGGTATTTTACACTTTCACACTATTTTACACCATGACCCACTCGGTGAGTTGTACTTGTTTATTAAGAAAAAAAAATGTTTAGGGGTTGTTTTGGACAGGTTTGCATTGGCACAGCTGATTCTAAACAAGCCCAAATACCTGAGACAGAACCAATCTTCAAAATTTAGGTGTCAACCACTCTTTTACATCATAGGCAACCTATAAAGAAGGCTTAAAGTGTAAAATACTAGAATATGCCTTTAACATTATTATCGGAAACAGATATAAGAAATGTTTATATTGTTCGTTTGCTAGGGCTGGGTACCGAAGACTACTGAAGGTGTACTGAAGGTACTGAGCTCCAAGTTCTGTCACAAAAATTACCTATTGAGTTGGAATCATTAAATAACAATAATGATGATGATGATAATAATAATGAGAATAATAATACATAATAATAATACTGTATGTAATAATACATAATAATACTGTATGCTAGAGATGCACCGATCAATCGCCCGCCGATTTAAAAAGCCAATTTTATATCCAATCGGCCCCAACCTGTGACTGGCCGATCACTGACGAAATTTGCCGATTTTCCCCGAGCAAACTGACCCCCATGCACATGCCCCACGCATGCGCATACGGGTCACGCACTGCGTATCAGCTCAAAGCAAAACATCTAAAAACTAGCAAGACTCAGGAAGAAAACATGTCGGTGATATGGACTTATTTCACTGTGCCAGAGCGACCCAAAACACATTGTTTGTAATGCTTGCAAGTCAAAAGTCAGCCATGGAGGATCAACGCCTAAGACATTTGGAACAACAAACTTAATAAGCCACTTGGAAAAGAAGCACCAAGGCTTGTTTAGCAAATATAAGGACGACACTGCCGCTAAGAGGAGGGATGCAGCAGAGTCGCAGCAACCACAACAACCCTCCACCGTGGACTGAATGTTATGGTCAGTGTTGAAAATAAATCTGCTCAGGAGGCACTGTTGAAGGGTTTATTCTTGAAAAGGGGGGTTATGATAGCATATAGCCTACCATTAGTTGTGGTTTTAATTGCAGTTATATAAGCAAAAATGTTGTCTGGGAGAGGGGTACTTGTATTAAATTTGGGAAAGGGTACTCTAGCCAAACAAATATGGTGTCTATTATATGATTATAATTATTTCTTAGATAGAAAATCAGTATTGGAAAAAACGGTTTTGGCAGGTCAGACCTCCTTTAAAACCGGAAATCAGTATCGGCCAAGAGTTTTGCAATCAGTGCATCTCTACTGTATGCCAAAACAAGCAGACACAGGAAAAGTTTCTTCCTACAGGCTGTCACTCTGATGAACACCAGTCACAGTGTCAGAACAATCCCTGTGGAATATACTGGACCCTGTTGTATATACTGTATATATCACGCTATAATTTACACCTGTTTATAACATGTATCTATTTATCTATTTACTATTTTTCTCATGCGTCATGAGCAGCTGCTAGTTTGTTTGATTGTCATTTATCTTTTATGTATTTTATTTCTTTATCTTGCATGCTGCTCTGTCACTTGTATTTTTTTATGTTTATTTTTACTTGTTCCATGTTGGTACAAACAGAGTGTTGTAAACCGGAGTCAAATTCCTAGTATGTGAAAACATGCCTGGCCAATAAAGCTGATTCTGATAATAATTGATGAACCGGTATCAAAACAAAAGGTACCAAAATTGGAACTGTCCGAAAAAAGAAAACTGAACGATACCCAGATCTATTGTTTACAAGATGTTGCTTTGCAACAGACATGCACAACTATGCAGCTGTTGAGTGAGTTCTGAATATCATGATTATAACTACTGAGTAATGTCAAGTGTAATGCTAATGTACCTTCTTACTAAATGTGAGCAGTTTGCTGTAGAAAACAAGCTTTGCTTTGTTGAACAAACGAGAATATTGGGAGGACCCCAATGTCAAGCAACTGCTCCATTTTACATGATTGTTTTCATGCAGAAACAAGAAAATTGTTTATGCTAGATACAAACATCTTGATCAACATTACATAAACCTCAACACAAGCCTGGAGTTAAAACTACAAAAAACAAATCAAAGTTGCTTCAAAATGGAAATAAAATCAGATGTGGCAAGCAGTCCAAAAATTTAAGATATTCAAATTCCAAAAGAAACCAAGAAAGCAGCAAATCCTCTCTGATGCTAAAGTGACAATGTGTCACTTGATAAAAGATAATAGAGTTATTAATCAGTGACCAAAACTGCTGACAATTAATCAATGAATGGACTAACTCTGAAGAGCCAGTTGCTATTCAAAACTGCTTATAGTCATCATAGTTATACTCAAATCCCTTCTATGTGCAAAAAAATGTTTCCGATTCTGATGTTTACCAATTACCTGCAGGAATAATGTAAAGCACATTACAGTGTTTTATTTGTATTTCCTCTGTGTGCAATCTGGGATTCTCAGGTGGTGATAATGTGTATTCCTGTTTCACCCTCACATGCTCTAGTTGCTGAGCTTTGAAAACAGTTGAAAAGTTTATATGACAGATGTGTGACCTTGTTGTAAATAGCTTTGTTATTTTCTATGACATGCAATAAATGTCTCAAAACTGTTAATCTGAGAATAACTTTTCTCAAATCAGTAAGTGTCACTCTGAAAGTAGTTCTCTTCGCCATTTCCCAAAGCACAAGTTGACATTTTCAAATATATTATTTTACCCAGCAAACACTGAAGCCAGGGTTATATTATTGTTTGTGTGGAACACAAGCAAATATTTGCATTCAAGCAACCGTTGGCAGTGATGCCAAAAAAAAAACACATCAAACGTGCAGATTAATAAACCAATTATTTCAGTTTCACTTATTTTAAATGTTAGTAAACATTGGAATTTGAACACAAGTGGAATTTAGCGTTTGGAATAATAACTACAGGAAGATCATATGTGTTGGGTTGTGGAAGAAAGCCTTGTGTATTTTCAGCAATACTAGCATATTTGACATGGACAGCCTTACATTTTCAGCTTGACACCGATGAGGAAGTATAAAAAAAAAAAGCCTATTTTAAGTGACGACCTTCTTTCGCTCCCTGTGGGATGGTTCGTGTAAAAGTTTGCAGTGTACAACATAGCCAGGTTAATGTGTTGTATGGAGACAGAACATTCTAGTTGGAGCAAGGAAGAGGACATAGAGAGCCCGGTCAGACCCAGAAGAGTAGAACACACCCAGGAAACACAGCTACACCTTTTTTCCCCCTTCACCTCGAGGTGAAACACCAGAAACCTTGGTGGTTTTCTAAGCACCTAGTCAACCTGAGTGTCACCTGACAGACACTTATTAACCATATATTAAACCACCAGAACTGCCTAGGCCTGCCATGGTACCGATGACTGCTTCACTGGAAACCAATCAAATCCAAGTACTGAAGGCTAATCGTGACATTCGACACGGTGTATTTCCTGTCACTGATTACCTGACAATGCTACTTTTAGCCTACCAAGAGGGCTGACTAGCTCATGTCCATTTTGGCTAACGCTACACTGAGTGATTATGTGATTCATATCGATCCTAAAACAGATTCTACATCTACATGTGAAGTGTTACACTTAAATGACTGGCCTGGTTGGCTTCATGGTGACAGTTCATATTGCTGACAAACTGGTTAACAGTCTAGCAGGGGAAGCTAGCGAGCCAGTGGGTCAATTTTGGCTGTGGATACACGTCGCCAGCTGGTCGGGTTGCAAGATGTCCTCTGCCTTGTTGTTGATGAAGCCACTAGCCTAGCCCACTTTGTTTTTAGCCCCAACGGTAGCTGGCTCTGATCCGCTAACCGTCAAGCTAAGCTAACGCGCTAGCCAGCCTGACGGTTAGTCGTGTGCAATAAAGTGCTAAACTTGAGTGTGTCTCTGTGTCATACCTTTATAGTGCACACGAAGGTTGTTCTGAGAGAGCCCAATGTAGCTGAACTTGTCCTTCGGGCTCCAGGACCGGGGAAGCGGGGTCTCGTTTTCATTAACGGCTGGATAGAGCCGTCGGAGTCGCTGGTTGAGCTCCTTTTCCTGCTCGTTCAGAGCCGAGTCGCCGTGGACAACCACCGACATTAGAAACCCACAGCCCGACGACTGTCCAGACATGGCTACGACGCGACTTTTGGTGAATTGGCTTGTCAACAGCAAGCCAGGGCCACTTGTGTCCGTCAGCGTCAAGTTTTTAAAAGGGAGGTTTCGCAAAGCTTGCTAGCAGGGCGAACCAACTGGCTCTGCTGGTCGTAGAGAGGCAGCCAGAGCTGATTAGCCGAGAAGCTAACCTGGCTAACGCGTCTAGCTTGGCCAGCAAAAGGCAAAGCGACCGCAGAAATGGCTCAAGCTGACATTAGCTGACACAAAGCCACAAACGGAGACACTAGAAGGGGACTGCCTTCCGCGTGAGGTGTGTGTTGGGGGGAAGTCGTTGGGAGCAGCAAAGTGAGAACTAACGTTAGCAGACGGATCAAGTATTATGAGCTCAGCCAGCCTCGATCTTTTGTTTGTTGTCGGAGTATTATCGCAAATCTGATTGGTGGAGAGCAGCTCCACTCACTTCCTATGGGAATGTGAAAGAGATTTGCAGGATGACCAGTAATGTGCAGCAGATGGACGCTGTTGTGTTAAAGCTGGACGCAGAAGTCATCAGTAGTTTGGTTACAGGGTAGACTCCTCATCATCATCATTATCATCATCATCAGTCATCGGCAATAATTACCGATTCTTAACCACAGTTTGTGTTATTACCTAATGACAAGCAACTGACTATACAGTATAAAGCATTTCCTATAGAATTTATTCATATAGAAATAGTTTCCTTTGCTACCATTCTTTTGCTAGGGCAACGACTTTGGTCCAAGTTTACTTCCTGTCCTGATGATACTTTGTCTTCACTTCTGGCCCCTGTTGGCCTGCTGGTTCCTCCCACTCTGTGTGTGTTGGATGCATCCTGATGCCTTTAAAAGAGCTCTCCACCAATTCAGCATTGCACCTCTGTAACATTGACTTCTTCCCAAACCTGACGCCTGACTGACTATGCAGGTGTGTTATGTTAGTAGCAGCTAATGCATCCTGGAGCTGTTTTCTAACTTCATACCTCCACATTGTTTTTACTTTTCTCTGAAATCTGAAATCCTCAGTCCCAACCAACGGTGACGTGATCACTCAAGGCAATTTATCAGACTTAATGCAGCAAAAAGCTTTAAAGGTCACCTATTATGCAAAATTCACTTAATAAAGGTAGTGTAACAGTAGTATGTGTCCCCATAGCCTGTGAATGAGACCCAGGAGTGAAAAAAGTCTGTCACCTCCCTCCCCTGCTTGCTCCTCTTCTTTGGCAATGTGTGCTGTGTTAGAATGTGGCACAGACACGGAAAAGAACCCAAACGCAAAACAAAGTAACTACAAAGGATTTATTACAAAATTTGCAAACAGTACAGGGAGGAAGAATCACTCAGACCTGACTAAAAACGGAAAATCACTTCCAAAGGGAAGGCTCCTAAACAAACTAAATAAACGGAAAGACTCAGGCACTGATGCGGGGAAAGTACAACTAAAAGGGACCGACAGACTATAAACTACTACGGGCGCTCACGAGGAGGATATACAAAACAGAATACAAAGCTATAGGTTATTCACATAACTCCGGTTCTCTGAGTAATATGAGTTCGATGTCTCACTATGGGATGCACGCCCCTGCTGCAGCCCTCAGAAGCATTAATCTCATTACCAGTGCTGGGAATAACGGCGTTAGAGTATAACGGCGTTACTAACGGAGCCAAATTTCGAGTAACAGAGTAATTACTTAATTACTTTATCCATAACTGTATCGCCGTTACCGTTACCAGGAAGTAACGTGACGCGTTACAATTTGATGGATTTGGGGCGCAAGTGTGCCCCGGGTACAGACCACAACTTAGAGTTTTGGCAACACCATTGGTGCCGCATAAATGTCTGCACCAAGCTGGCTTTCTAAAATGCTCACGTTCAGCTCTGTATGGAACTCCACTTGCATGCATGACAACAAAATCGATCATGATTTGCTAAGAAGTTGGATAGGCCGGGGTCTCGACTGTCTTGTTCCCACGCACGCACACAAGTCAGTCAGCTAGATACACACAGAGATGGTGAAGAGACATGGCAGCACCAAGTCGCAAGGTCGCATTTTACAACTGGAAATACCGGAATCATTTTACACTAGTTGAAGTCAAAGGCAATAATGTTTATGTCCAATGTAAACTGTGCCCTGGAAACAAAGTTCTGTCGGCGTCTGTTTCAAGCAGCTCCAATTTGATGAAGCACATCACATGGCGGCACACCTCTACAGTATGTACCGCTAGTGCTGCTAACCCACCCCCTAGCCCTGGTGCAGCTAGTCTGAGTTCTAATGAAGAGGGAGACGGAGCCAAACTTGATTTTTCAGGTCAGACACTAGTGTCTAAGGCTGAGCTCAACAGAATAATCGCCAGGTATGTGGTTGAAAACATGCTGCCCCTATCCACTGTGGAGTCGGAGTCGTTTAGGGCTCTTGTTGCTAAAATTCCATCTCGTGGAAGAGAAAAGAGTACACCCCTTTGCCGAAAAACTTTCGCTGCATACATAGACAACGAGTATGAAAAGATGAACGTGGAACTGAAAAAGTCTTTCGAGGAATTGCTGTACATATCCACAACAGCAGACATTTGGACTGCCCACAACAAAAGTTACATTGGCGTCACGGCACACTGGATAGATCCCAACACTATGGAGAGAAAGAAAACAGCCCTTGCCTGCAGACGATTTAAGGGGCGTCATACTTATGACACTATTGCAGTCGAGCTTGACGACATACACTCAATGTATGGCATTACAGACAAAATCACGGCAACAGTCACAGATAACGGGTCTAACTTTGTCAAAGCATTTAAAATGTATCAGCCAGTCGAGAGTGATTCAGAGGATGGTGAAGAAGACGAGGTCCCGTTTACTGACGTTAATGATGTTCTGTATTCAAATGATGGTCAAGATGGTGATGGTGTGATCACTCTGCCCCCCCACCATAGATATGCATCACACACCCTTAATCTAATCTCATGCACAGATGTTGAGAAGTGGCTCCTGTCAAGACCTGAAACAAAGGCTGTCGCTCAACTCTGGCTGCTGAAGCACTTGATGAGGTGAGCTCAAAAAAGCTGCTAGTACCTTGCACAACACGGTGGAACTCCTTTTATGATGCCCTGGCTCGTATCTCTGAAATATCCATGGCAGAGCTCAGTACCATCTCCCTAAAATTAGGACTGGCTGCAATTACAGAACGGGAGCATCAGTTCATAAAGGAGTACTGTACTGTGATGCAGCCCCTTACTATTGCCTTAGACATACTTCAAGGAGAAGACAATTGCTTCCATGGTACTCTACTACCAACGCTGGAGATGCTGATGGTGAAGACACAGGCCCTTAAAGATGGCCTGCAAAAGTTGAGGGACCTTCCTGATGCTATAGTCACAGTAAGTATAATAATAATAGTAATAATAATAATAATAATAATAATAATAATGCTACTACTACTACTAATAATAATAATAATAATAATAACAATGTGTGTGTATGCAAACATTTAATGTGTCTATTTACATGTATAATTTCAGGCAATCAAAACAAGATTTGCTGATGTGTTGGGCAGTGAAGAGGCTGTCATTGCTGCCGTGCCTCTTCCAAAATTCAAACTTCGCTGGCTGCGGTCACAGGAATTGAAGGAAAAGGCCAAGGCAAGTTTGCTGGCAGAGTGCCGAAAAATTGCCCTTGAAGAACCACAGCCAGAACCACAGCCAGGTACAAGCACATCTGTACAACACAGAGATTTGGCTAAGGAGGACTCCTTCTTTTCCTTTGAGGAAGACGAGGAGGATACATTCTCTTCAACAGAAAGGCAGGTGGAAGATTATTTAAGATCTCCATCGCAGCAATTCTACACTTTGAATGGATTTTCTCTCATCAAGAAAATTTCACTACGTTACAATGCTGCTCCACCATCTACCACCTAAATTGGTTGCATTCTCATCAGGCAAAGAAAGTGACTTTCTTCTCCTGAAAAAAGGTCTAGACACAGTCTTAGGGCCTCACCGACATCTGACAGAGGATTATAAGTTTCAAGTTCTCCTTGACCTTCTGAAACTTCCAGCAGCTTATCAGATAGCTAAGAGGCATCTTAACAGTCCACAGCCCTACAGCGCTGCGATGCAGGCTCTGGAGCAAAGGTACAGCCAGCCACGCTCACTCATTCAAAGTGAGCTGAAGGCCCTCCAGCAAGCTCCACCTGTCCGGATGGGTGATGCCCAAGCATTTGAAGATTTTAGCACAGCAGTTAGCTCACTAGTGGGAATGCTACAGTTGACAAGTGGGCCAGCCAGGTACGAGCTGCAGTGTGGTTCGCATGTTGACATCCTGCTTAGCAAACTTCCTGTGAGCTACAGAGATTCCTTTGTAGAACACTGCTTGAAACAAGGCATCATCGCCAAATCTCTCGACGAGCTGCTGAAGGAGAGCCGGCTCATTGAGACACCAAGTCCACCAAACAGACCAAAGCGAAGTCATCCACTGTGTTGCTAAACACTGCTGCTACACGAAAGGCAACTGCACCGGAAGCAAGTGCACCTTCCACATCGCCTAAACACAAGCGTGAGCGATTCAAGCCCTTTTGCCTATATTGCAAGTCCAACGAGCACTATCTGAGTGGATGTTCAGAGTTCACTAGCATGAATACTTCTCAGAAGTCAGATTGGATAAAAGAACAGAACCGCTGCTGGAGGTGTGGTAGAGGGCATAAACCCGACAAGTGCACTCTGAAGAAGCCTTGCTCCACATGTGGGGAGCAGCATCTGTTGACTTTGCACGAGGTCGCAACTACGCAACAGCCCAGTGTCCTTACCATCAGCACTGTATCCACAGTTGTTTACATGGATCAAGCGAGTCAGTCACACCGAGTGATGCTCAAAGTTGTCCCTCTTCGCTTGTGCAACGGGAACAAGATCCTTGATACACATGCCCTGCTTGATGATGGGTCTGAAAGGACTATCATACTGCCCACTGCTGTTGACAAGCTTGGCCTCAAGAGGGAGTGTGAGTTCCTAACTTTGAGACTGTCTGGCAGGATAGTGCACCTGAAGGGAGCCTCTGTGACACTTGAGGTATCCACCATGTCGAACTTGAGCATCAGACACAAGCTCAAGAATGTTTTCACTGCTTCAGAGCTTAATTTTGCTGAACAGTCCTGCCCAGCTGATGTCCTGAAGAAGAAATACCACTACCTGAGGGATGTTCCATTCGAGCCTTTCCACAAAGCCAAGCCGATGATCCTCATTGGGTCAGACAATTCACATTTGATCACTGCCATAGGTCCAGTCCGCATGGGATCACCTGGCTGTCCTGTTGCTGTATGCACAAAGCTGGGATGGGCCATCCAAGGGCCTGCAACATTCCTGCAACAGCCCTGTCATCAGAGTTCATGCCTACACTTCCTACACTACTCCTTTCTGTCTCCCGCTCAAGAGCTACGACACAATGTGGAGAAATTATGGCAACTCGACACTCTGCCTCGTCGCAATGAGAAAGAGATCACACGCTCAAAGCACGACAGCGCCGCACTTGCTCTGTTGGAAAGTGACACGGTACGGATCAATGTGGATGGTGTGGAGAGATACGCGACACCTCTCCTGTGGAAAGAGGACCCTACCTTTCTCCAAGCTTCCCCCTCTGCTGTGATGCCTCTCCTACGAAAGGCTGAGAGACGGCTGTCCAACAACCCTGAGCAGGCCACCATCTACAACGGAGAAATACACAAGCTGGAGAAGGAGGGATACGCCGTGAAGATCACCAGTGAGGAGGCAAACAGTACTGCCGGTTCATGGTATATTCCCCATCACATGGTGTTCCATAATGGGAAGGCAAGAGTAGTGTTTAATTGCTCTTTCACGCATCAGGAGCACAACCTCAACAACAACCTGTTGCCTGGCCCTACCTTAGGTCCTCCTTTACTAGGAGTATTGCTCAGATTCAGAGAGCATGCTGTCGCTATCAGTGGTGACATTCGTGCAATGTTTCACCAAGTTAGGCTTGTGTCCTCAGACCAGCCTTTCTTGCGTTTCCTGTGGAGAGACATGGAGTAAGACCGCCAGCCAGACATTTATGAGTGGCGTGTACTACCATTCGGGACTACATGCAGCCCCTGTTGCGCCACTTATGCAGTCCAGAGGCATGTCAGGGACCATGTAAAGGGCAACGAAGATGTGATGGAATCAGTCTTGACAGCCTTTTATGTGGACAACTGTCTCCAGTCCTTACCATGTCCTAAGCAGGCTGCAGCACTCATCGACAAGTTGAGAGCAGTTCTCGCCAAAGGTGGCTTTGACATCAGACAGTGGGCCTGTAATGTACCAGACGTGGTAGCTCATCTTCCTTCTGAGGCCAGATCAGAAGCTTGTGAGCTCTGGCTCTCCGCAGACAAAATGGACCCTCAAGAATCCACTCTCGGGCTGAGATGGAACTGTCTATCTGATGAGCTCGGTTACAAGAAGAGAGCAGTCTCTACCACAGAAGTAACCATGAGAACGGTGTACCGCAAACTCGCTAGCCAGTATGACCCTTTGGGGTTCATTATCCCATACACCACCAAGGCTAAAGTACTAGTGCAGGCATTGTGGCGGACCGAGCGAAAATGGGATGACCCCATTCAGGATGACTTGCTCCCACTGTGGAAGTCATGGGAATCTGAGCTAACTCACCTCCATGATGTTACCATTCCTCGTTGATACACCCCATTCAACATCACAACTGAGGACGTGGAGTTACATGTGTTCTGTGATGCATCCGAGAAAGCTTATGGAGCTGTAGCTTACCTCCGGGTGGTGGATCCAGCTTATCAGGCCCATGTTTCCTTCGTCCTGGCTCAGTCCCGTGTTGCACCCAAGCGCCAGCTATCAATCCCACGCTTGGAATTATGCGCAGCCCTAACTGGAGCACAACTTGCCAAAGTACTGAGTACTGAGCTCATAGTACCCATGACACGCTCTATCATGTGGTCTGATTCCACTACTGTATTGAAATGGATTCAGTCGGAGTCCAAGCAATACAAAGTGTTCGTAGGAACACGTGTGGCAGAAATCCAAGACCTAGTTGGGACTAGTAACTGGAGATATGTCGATTCAAAGAATAACCCGGCTGATGACATAACCCGAGGTCTAACTTTGTCTCAACTCGCACAGCCTGGTCACTGCCGTTGCGGTCCTCCATTTCCACAGCTCTCACCAGATCACTGGCCTGTCTGTCCCTCCACTGTCCTGGATGATGCTACTGAGCTCCGACATGGCAGTTTCTGTGGCACTGTCTCCACCACAGACATGCTATTACCTGACCTGGTTGCCTCTGAGACATGGGAGGACCTCCTACTTACCACGCATCAGGCTCTTCACGGGGCGGATTCCACACTCCCAAGTGCCTCTGAATGCATTGCAGCCGAACTGGCTCTCCTACAGAGAACACAGTTAGAGAGCTTCCCTGAGGAGGTGACAGCTCTCAAAGCTGGAAAAGCCATACCAACCAATAGCTGACTGAGCTCACTCTCACCAATGCTCAACCAACTTGGACTGATAAGAGTCGGTGGAAGGCTTCGCAAGGCTGAGGATCTAGAGGACGACACTCTTCATCCTATTGTACTATCACCTGATCACCTAGTCACACGCCTGCTGATTAGAGACTATGACAATCTCGTACCCTCTGCACGACTTCGTTTGAATAAGCCTCCTTTCTGGTCCACGGGAGTTGATTGTTTTGGCCCCTATGCAGTCAAAATCGGCAGAAGACAGGAGAAAAGGTGGGGCATCATATTTAAGTGCCTAACTACAAGGTGTGTCCACTTAGACCTCCTTTGCCATATGGACAATAACTCTTTCCTCCTTGCCCTATGGAGGTTTGTAGCAAGAAGAGGAAAGCCATTTGAGATACTATGTGACCAGGGCACCAACTTCCGAGGTGGAGACCGAGAACTCAAGGAAGCCCTTGCCCAACTTGAGCCTTCCCTGAGGGAGCAGCTTGCTGGACAGAGTATCTCCTTCAGATACAATCCACCTCATGCACCTCATTTCAGAGGAGCGTGGGAACGAGAGATCAAGTCTGTCAAGGCGTCTCTCCAGGTTGTGCTACGCGACCAAATAGTTCCAGAGGAGGTCCTTACTACCGTGTTGGTGGAAGTCGAGGGGATTCTTAATTCAAAACCTCTGGGCTACGTGTCATCAGACGTGGCAGATCCGGACACGATCACGCCAAACCTACTCCTTATGGGGCGGCGGGATGCCTCCCTGCCACAGGCCTTGTATGGGTCTGAAGCTCTGCTGGGACGACGACTCTACCGACACAGCCAGGTCATCGCTGACCACTTCTCGAACCAGTTCACCTGGAGATACCTTCCCAAACTTCAACTGCGACAGAAGTGGAAGGGTTCAACAGAAGACCTCAAAGTTCGACAGGTTGTCCTTGTAATGGACAGTCAACTGCCAAGAGCTATGTGGCCAATAGGACGGGTTAGTAAGGTCATTACTAGTGATGATGGTAAAGTCCGGACTGCTGCAGTGGACATTAAAGGTAGCACCTACCTACGACCTGTGGCCAAGTTAATTGAGCTGCCTGAAATGCCCAGTGATGTAGCTGATTAGTAATAACTGAGGGGCAGTTAATTTATGTTGTTTGTAAATTTACTAGGTAAATCTGGGGGCGGCTGTACAAAATTTCCTGCTTTCATATGTCTAAAATGTCTTGTTTCCTTAAGTGTACATTTCCTGCTTGCCTATGTAAAATACTTTGCCCTTAAGAAAATGCGGCACCGCCCCTTTAAGGAGCTGATCACGCTTTGAATGTATGTTTTAGCTGCGTGATATGAAACAGGCACGGACGCGTCTTTTTCATGCAGTCGCATTCTTGGAGTATCATGTCCCGTTTGAAAGTCTCTCAGTGCTGTTGTGCGTGAATGTAAATGTAAGTGCCCTTATTTTCTTTGTTAGGCTTCATTTCGTTTGTACAGCCATTTCTATGCTTGCATTTAAGCCAAACAATCTTTCTTTGTAATTAGAAATGTCTAGAATGTTCTGTGACTCAGCAATAATGTCTTAGCAATCCTATACACGTTTTTTTGTTAGCCCTTAATAGAAATAAGGCAGTACAATTTCCTGTGTTGTTTTTTACTGACTGACATCTTAGTACTGTTAATCACCATATAATTATTACTGTGTGTGACAAGGGTCCATGTCAGGGAACCCAGATGCACGACTCACAGGCGGTAATTCAGTTCTCACAAAAGTCTTTATTGTGCAAGCACAGCAGAACAAGATGTCCCAGCAGGGAGGTGGAGGACGGCCACGTGCCTCCAGGTGGGCGGAGACGTGCACCGGGGAGACCCTACTCTTGCTGCTCTCAACTATTAATGGGGAAACAGAAAACCACTCTCAAAATCGAGAGGGAAAACAATTTAACGGTATCTAGAACGAAAAAGGGAATTCTTTCTTACACAGGCTGTAAAACTTACCATAAATGTGACGACGGGGAAAAAGGAGGGAAACTAGCTAATGGCGCTGGGGCGAGGGAAACTATACCAGTGACCTAGGGCGTGGGAAAACAGAACTAAGGGACACCTACAACTCTACACTAGAGGAGGGAATTAACAAAAGGGATACAAAAACACAAGGATCAACTCCGGGGAGGATTCGTCTTGAAAACTAAATAACTAAGAGCGAAAAAGCATAAACTAAAGTCAGGAATCAGAACAAGCTAGGATCTACTCAGGGGAGGATTCTTCTAGCAAAACAAAAGGCCAAGGCTATCAAAATTACAACAGAAAACTACCGTAAGAGGCGTAGGGAGCTGGAAATCTCGGATTGTAGAACTCGGGAGCAATGAACACACGGACACAAGGAACATGACGATCACGCAAAGAGACAGGGGAAGACAGGACTATTTATACACCAGGTAATGGGGAACAGTGTGAGACAATCAGGGCAGGGTCAGACAATCACCAGACGCGGGAAACGAGAGGAAGGGGAAGTGTGAAGCTGAAACGAGAGGGAAGACACAGTTACTTCAAAATAAAACCGGAAATGACAAAACAACATAGGCACAAGACAAAAATGGGTAACTTAACCAAAACAGACGGACGAATCATGACAGCGTGTTCAGTAGCTTTCCTGTAATTATTATCTTCAAGTGGATACTGTAGATAGGACAGGTTTGTAATGTTAGCATTCTCATGTTGATTGTTTCCCTCTTATTTCTGTTCTCTTGGCTATCTCTTATTTTAGAAACCACAACACAACTTCACAACCTTTGACAGACATGTAAATATGCACAGAGACAATTAATAAATGACAAGACACAACCACTAGAACAGCTTCGTTCTTTCTGACCAAAGAATTAGGCCAGCGGGTGTACGACCAGTACTTTCCTCATCACTATATCCTACAACCGGTGAAGAGAGGGGCAGTCAGGCTGCTCTCTTCTTCTTCCTGGGATGGTTGCTAACAGCTTGGGTGGGCTGCTCTGGGCGCGCCAGCGGAGCTGCAGCCGCGGCCGAGGGTTTTTTGAACCAGCCGGGCCAAGCTGTCGGGGCAGGTGGGGCGGGTGGAGTCTCATTTGTTTCGGGACTTTAAACTGCGAAACTTGCAAAGCAGCCTGTGCGAAGGTCTTACGCTGTGCAGGTGGAGAAGGAGCTGGGGGCCTGCGAGGGAGGCAGAGCTGGAGAGCTTCATCCTCCGTCTTCTTAGATTCGCACCGCCATTGCATCAAGGCTAACGCGGAACCAAAAATCCCCTCCAGGACAATAGGCATGTCCACGATTTCCTCCTTCTCTCTGTCTGACAGGTTGGCGAGGTTGAGCCACCGCGCTCGTTCCTGCAGAACCATGGTCCCAAGCGCTTTTCCCGTGGCCTAGACCACACAGCGTTGGACGCAGAGACACAGGTCGGTAATGACCGGTATCTCGTCCCACATGGCTGGGTCCTGAGTCTGCACAAAATCCTCGCACAACTCAGCCTGATAAGCCGTGAGCAGGGAGAGGACATTGAGCGCTCTGGCCGAAAGCGCAGCCGCCTTGTACACCTTTTCAGTTAGGGCTGACTGAAATCGGTCCGACTTGGACGGCAGGCTGAGATTCCGGGAGGACACCGTTGACAGGTGGGGGTGAAGGTGCGCCGCAACGAGTGGCTCCATTGGAGGCATGTGGAACAGACCCAGGCTCACCGCACAGTGTTGACACGAGCCAGGGACGTTGATAGCTAGCCGGGCGTGTTCCAGCGTCAGGCAGCTCAAGTGTGGATCTTTGTTCCCACAGCGACAGAAATGGGCCCCGGAGTCTCCGAGCCCTCTGGTGTGAGGGGTTCTAGCCTCCATTCCTAGCTAGCTGGTGTGCGTGCAGGAAATTGAGGCAGTTAGCACGGTTTGCACTGTGAGTGGGCCCTCTTGTCCCGGGCCTCCTGGGATTGTTCATGGCGCTGTGGGGGCGTCTGGCTGTGGCTTCCCTAGGTCCCTGGAATTGTGTGTTTATCTGTGGTTCTCATTGGCTCTCTGAGCGAGGCCTCCTGGGTGTTCCTGCTGCCTGGGCGGGATGGACACTCGGCTAGCGGGTTCATGCTTCTTATGCATTCTTACATCTCACCTTCGTCCCATAGTGCCCAGCTTTATTTACTTATTTATTATTGTCATTATCATCATTATTATTGTTACTGTCTTTTCTGTCTTCTTCTTATTTTGGGGAGATTGGTTGCTCGGAATAATGCATCTCATATTCCTGATTTCTAATAACACTGCATGTTTGTACCCCTTTCCCATCCATCCTATGTCATCCTGTCTATCATCTGTTTTCCCCCTCAATTCACAAAAGGTGCAGCACTTTCCTCTCTGGCTCATAATAAGAAATTCTAATAAAGAATGATAGCTTAGTTTCCAGAGAGGGCGGGGGCCAGTCACACAAATGCACAAAATATCATACTTTTCTGCAAGATAAAAGTAAGCACCAATCACATAAAAAGTTGACACCTGCCATACTGTGGTGTTTTACGATGGGAAGAAGTGCTGACAAAAAAGGAAAAAAAAAAAAAGAAGCCGAAAGGATCCGTCTGTGGACAGTTTAGCTAGCTAGCTCTGGGCGTGAAATATGCTCCGAGTGAGAAGAGTTTGTTTGTTTGAATGACATTTTGCCGTCCGCTATTTAAGGTGGGTCGGACCACTGGGGCGGACGTACACGTTCACCTGCCAATCAGGATTGGCATAATGAGATTAATGCTTCTGAGGGCTGCAGCAGGGACGTGCATCCCATAGTGAGACATCGAGCGAAATGTTATGAAAGAGAACCTATAACTAAAAACTAAAACGGTTGTGGCACTTTTCCACTAGTACCTGGTACCTGGTACTAGGTACTTTTTTCGTACTTCCTCAGCCCTGGTTCCAAGCGAGCTGAAGCAATACTAAAACATGACGTCAGCCGACTGCCTTCCACTGATTTACCAAGGAGTGTCGCCACTGGGAGCGTCATTGGATGCGGGAAGTCAGATTGGACTGTAAAAGCCAAAAACAACTCGACTCCGCCATTTTTAAAACAACTGCTTCACTATTTTTACACTTCCTGGAGTCTTCTCTGTCTCTCTTCTTTCACTTTGTGCGTGACAAAAAGTCACAGAGTGAGCAACAAATACATGATCGCTTCAGTGTCCTCCATTGTCTGTCTTGTTGTTGTTCTTCTTCTTCTTCCTGGTTGTATGTGTCACATGCAAATGAAGTTACGGCAGTTTCGCGCTGCCGTATGACGACCCCGCCCACGGCGAGGAGGTTCTCAGTTGTAATGGAAAAGCAACAAAACTGGGCCGTACCATACCGTTACTGTGTAGTGGAAAAGCGCCAATAGAGACAGACAACCACTCACACTCACATTCACACCTACGGGCATTTTAAATCAGCCAATTAACCTAATCCCCATGCATGTTTTTGGATGGTGGGAGGAAGCTTGAGTACCAGAGAGAACCCACGCAGATACGAGGAGAACATGCAAACTCCACGGTACCTTCTTGCTTTGAGGTGACGGTGCTAACCACTACACCACCGCCCATATACCACAATGTATAATATAAACATAAATAGAAATACCACAATCCAAATTGTTCATACTGAACTTTGCAAAATGATAGCAAGAGACATAAGAGCTATATGATTAGTTTCATTATTTGATTATTATTGTGTTTGCAAACACTAAGGACACCAAGCACCAGAATGAGCACTCATCGGGGAGTAGAGAGTCAGCATCAGGTGATGTACCATGAAGGGGAATTTTTTTTTTACCAAACCAAGAGAGGCGCAGCTTGAAGTGATGTACATTTGCTTTGAACTAGACATTGTATCAACTTAAATGTAACCCATGTTACTAATTAGTTTTGTGCCTCAGTGTCCCTGTGCGTTCTCATCTCACAGGTATCCATGGATCCAGTTTACCTGGTGGGGTAGAGGTTGGGCAGACCAGGCTTCATCTTCTGGTACTGAATGACGTGATGATGATGAGGACATCTGGCTGAGGCTTCTACTGCTTGGCGTGGTGATAGGAGGACGTGCTGCCCAGGCTTCATCTGTTTGTTTGTTTTTTTAACCTTTATTTCACAATTCCATTTACATTATAGATTTGAAACATACAACATACAAATAAAATTCACATTTCCATTTACAAAACTTTTGCTTGTATCTGAAACATAACCAGGCTTCATAAAATACTGACATGCAAACAAAACACATCTCTCATTTATTTGTATAAAAATATATTTAGAACTTTTCAAAAACAATTTTTGCAATATGTAAAAGGACAAACAACAGGATTTAGAAAAAAAGATTTTGCAAAATAAAAAAAAAATCAAGTAACTACCAAAATACAAAATAATCAGGGGCTGATAATTTAACTAAGGAGCTTTCAGCATAAAATCACACAGGAGTTCAACTTAAAAAAAAACAAGACATCGACATGATTTTATACAAATCACATGAAGATTTGTTCACTTCTGACAGTATCTTATGAGGATGATAAATAATTTTTGATTTCAGTTCTAAAACACACTATGGGGGTTTGCTGTTCTCCCAGTTATTTTTATGTAAGTGATATTTCCCAAAATAAAAATTATATTCACTATTTTAGATGTATTTTTTGACAAACCATCCATGTACACCAACACCTGAAACTTATTAACCCTTAAGCCTGGTTTATGCTTCTGCGCCACGTCGATGGCGTAGCTACCCCTACGCGGACCCGTACGCGGACCCTACGTGGTAGCCTGACGCGCACCTCCAAAAAATCCTGACTACACGTCGTGTCAACGCGTTGAGACGGGAACGGCAAGGACTGTGATTGGTCCGCTCAGAACGTAATTTCCAGCGGTTGCTTTTCCGGTCAACAGCTCAACAACACCGCTATCTGTGGAGCGGCACGAGCGGTACGGAATGGTCGGACAGACCACCTCCACAAACGTCTTCTGTGCTTCAACATTTGTAGTAACAGCATTTCTTTTCAATTTCAATTTCAATTTTATGAGCTCCATCTCCAGAAACACCCGCTCCATCTCAGTTGTCATTGTTTACTGTTGGAAGAAAACCAAGGAATGCAATATGAGCCCCCAGAAGCCACACAAAGACACAGCCACACCCCCCCAGCAGCTTGGCGGTGAATTGCAGAGCAACGCGTTCCCTCGATGCAGAGCTTCAAATGCTCAACGACGGCATCGGGTCTACGCCGTAGCTCCGCCCTCGCCACGATGCAGAAGCATAAACCAGGTTTTAAGAGTTCCTGGGACCATTTTTGTCCATTTCATTTTTTAATTTCAAATCATTTTGGCTTTGTTGAATGAATAAAGCACAAACTTGGCAAAGGATATTCTTTCCATGTAAAACTTAGAATTCAAGTTTTCAATCTGAAATTAGCCTTAAAATGGCTAAGCTATGCAAAAACTTCCTTATTTGTTCCTAGGGACAAAAATGGTCCCCATTGAAAAGCATTGAAAATTGCAATTTTGACTCCATGTTTAGCTTTCAAAAAACTAAGCTAACCAAATGCTTTTTTTGGTCACATAATTTCATTTTGAGATACAAGCTCTCAAAATGTTTTTTCATATTTGTTAACCAGATGGTGCATTTTTTCCCATTCAAAGCATGCGTTAAAGATTCAGAGGTTTTTGTTTTTTACCGATTTCTGCATGGTCTCCTTGAAATGAAGTGTGAGGCGCTATTGATGTTGGAGAATGGTATTTGTGTGTGTGAAAAATAATGAAAACGTGTGTGTGTGTGTGTGTGTGTGTATGTATGTGTGTGTATGCCTGTGTGTTTGTCTGCACAGCTTTATAAACAAATTCAATAATAATACTGAAGAGTAGCCTTTCAGATATTCAATCAGCAAGAATCAAAATAAAAACACAGGTGCGATGCAGCCATGGTTTGTAGAATGGGCAGTAGTGTGGGAATAGTCATTTTCAAGATGGTAAGACACTACAGTGCACAGGAGGCTCTAGACATCATCACACACTCGGAGCCCAAACATGGTTCCTCATCCTACTCCGAGATGGACATGGAGGAAGCCTCAGAGGTTGAACAGCTGTACAACCCTGAGATATGTGAGGGCTCATCTGAAGATGAGAGAGGAGAGGAGGTGGAAGAAGAAGACGAAGTAGCAGCACGATGGGTGTCGAAGAACACAAAGATTTTTCAGTCTCCTGAGAACACTGAGAAACTCTGCTTGATCCCAGGACCAACCCACTATGCCGTCACCCAGAGAGAAGATCCAAGGTCCAGTTTTGCACTGCTGCTGATAGAAGAAATCTTCCAGCAAATTTTGTTCATGATCAATTTTCAAGGCAAACGTATTCCAGACTGGAAAGATCTGACTCTGGCAGAGCTGCAGGCTGATGTGAGGCTTCTCATGTTGGCTGGAGAAAATCGGTCTAGAACCTGCAGAAGTCAACCAGGGGATGAGGGTGGTGTGGCAGATGATGGAGGGTCTCCAGGGCCATACCATCATGTGATCATGTCTTTTGCATTGGCAGAGGAGCTGTGCAAGAGGAAAAAATGGCCGTGGTTGGGACAATTTGGAGGAACCAACCTGAGCTTCTCGGCCACAGAGAGCCGTCTTCTCATCCTGCTTTGCTTTCACCAAAACCCACAACAATGTCCTGCTCCACCTCAGCTCTCTCTCTCTCTCTCTCTCACACACACACACACACACACACACACACACACACTCTCTCTCTCTCGCTCTCTCTCTCTCTCTAAAGCACCGGTCGGCACGACAACTCTCTGTCTCTCTCGCCCTCCCAACTTGCTGTATACCTGTTCCATGCTTCTCGCTCCTGCTCATGTTCATCTTTGCCTCATAAATGTTTTCTGGTTTAATCTGATCTTCTATTTTGAATGTAGTTTTAGAACATCACAGGGCATTATGGCATTGGGTGGGAAAAAAGAACTTTCACTTGTAATACGAGAAGGTTTGGTAAGAATCATTATTTATCATTAGATAATATTATTAACTTTAATCTGCCACTGCAGAAAAAAATAATAATGCATCAAAATCAATGTTGCTGCTAATCACTGACCGATCTCCAGCCCTGATAATAATGATAAATAATTGAATTGTATTTTATGGAAATTATATTATTATCCTCATAGGGCCTATCCCAGCTGTCTTATGGTGAAAGATAGGGTACACCCTGGACAAGTCTCCAGTTCATCACAGGACACATAGAGACAGACAACCACTCACACTCACATTCACACCTACGGTCAATTTAAATTAACCAATTAACCTAATCCCCATGCATGTTTTTGGATGGTGGGAGGAAGCCGGAGTACCAGAGAGAACCCACACAGACATGAGGAGAACATGTAAACTCCACACAGAAAGGCCCCGGGCCGGGATTCGAACTCAGTCTTGTGTCAGTACGTCTTGTGTCCATGACATTTCAAGCCCCAAGAAGAAGAAGAGGACCTGACGTCACATGAACGAACATTCAAGGACAGCTCCATGCTATTAGTTTGAGCGACACAACTTTCCGACTCCTACTACATTAGTTGTAAGCATCAGAAGTTGCGTTGTTCGGACGATGCTGTTGGGAAACACCTGTGTCGTAGATCCATCGTTAGAACGCAGGAAGTAACTAACGAAGTTAGCAACGAACCTTTTGGGAAACGCACCCCAGAGTGATTTCTTCTTGTTTATTAACTTTCAAAGCCTCTTATTGTCTGAGTGGCAGGTTTCTTTTGTTAGTGTATGCCTCTGCCGCATAGTGTATGAGTGCTGATTATAGTGCTAATTTTCATAGCCTGTCTTTGTTTAGATTGTTTAATTGCTGTGAGATCGTTTTGTAGTGTGTTTTCTCTTTACGAGCGTTTTTTGTTGATAGTTAAATTTCAATAGTGAGTATTTTTATTTTGGTAGTTTATTCCTTCGTCCTTAGAGTGTGTGTGAATTTTTTTTGTTTTTTTTTTAAGACTAGAGCAGTGCTAGAGTAGGACATTGCCGGCGCACTCTCTGAGTCTGAAGAGACGTGTCTTCCCGTGAATTAGCGACTGGCAATAACCAATATGATAGCATAAATCATCCAATGGAAATATTCCAGTCTAAAGCATATTTCCCCTTGTTTACAGTATCACGGAGGAGTGGGGGTAAATACTTCAAAAAGGCCGACCATGTTCCTTCAAACCAATTATCATCCCCTTTCATTCGTGCACTAAGTCTTTCCAGAGTTAAGACTTTATATGCCTCTTGGTACCATTGTGTGACAGTTGGAGGTTTGTCACTTATCCACTGCTTTAAAATACATCTCCTGGCCAGAAACAGAAGTTTGTCACAAAGTTTGAAATCTGTTCGACTCAAAGATAATGTTTTTGAAGGCAGACTTAATATGAAGAGACCAGAATCCTTTCTAACTTTAAGTGAAAAAATCTTACTCAGCTCCTGAGCCACATTACTCCAAAACCTTGCAATCAAATGACATTCCCAGAAATAGTGAATGTATGTACCAACAGACATTTTACATTTGATGCAAAGAGGAGAGATCTGGTTGTCCATCTTGTTAAGAATGAATGGTGTTATGTGGGATCTATGGAGTATTTTGAACTGGGTTTCTCTCATTTGGTTGCAAATAAATGTGGTTTTGGCAGAGACAATTGCTTCCTGCCAGTTATCTTCAATAAATTCCCCCCCAGATCTCGTTCCCACTTCTGTATCACTTTCCTTATATCTGATGTATCTAAGGAGTAGAGCAGTGAGTAAGAATGAGAGAAAATGTCTTGCTTCTTTTCGGTTCAGTACAAATAAATCTATATCACTGGCAGATGGAGTGCCTGTGTGGAAATTTTTCACATTTGACATAATAAAACTACGGAGTTGGAGATACCCAAAAAAGTGTTCAGATGCAATGTTGTATTTGTGTTGAAGCTGTTGAAAAGACATTAGTGTATTGCCCTGGTATACATCCCATATGAGCTTGATGCCTTTCTTATGCCAGCTATCAAATATGCTATTATTAATTCCTGGGACAAACTCCTCATTTCTGGTTACAGGTGTTGCAAGAGATGAAACATCTTCCCCAAAATACTTTGTAAGGTCTCGCCAGACTCTGAAAGTGTTGCAGACAACAGGTTTGCGCTTAATGTGTGGCGACCTCTTTATTCTGTAACTAGTGAGTTTACTCAACATAGAGTAGGGGGAGGAGAACCATTCATCGATATTCACGTCAGATTTTAAATGAGATTGGAGCCAGTCCCAAACTATCCGGGTGTGGCAGGCCCATTTATAATATCTCAAATTGGGTAGGGCTAAACCTCCTCGTTCCACTGGTAGTTGTAGAGTCTTGATTTTAATTCTGGGTTTTTTATTGTGCCAGATAAATCGTGAAAATCGTGGATCTGAAAAAACCCTCCTAGGAATCCATAATGGCAACATCTGCAAAGGGTAAAGCAACCTGGGTAGTATGTTCATCTTAATGAGACTAATTCTGCCCATCCAGGAGAGGGGAAGGTCATGCCATCTCTCAAGGTCATTCTTAACTGTTCTGATTGTAGGCACAAAATTAAGTCTCCTCAGGTCCTCCACATTAGGTGACACTTTAACACCAAGATAAACAAAGCCTGAAGTTGCCCATCTCACTGGAAAATTTGTGTCCAAGCCTGTGCTACCATAATTTCCCAGGGGCATGGCTTCAGATTTTGTGTAATTTACTTTATAGCCAGATATGGAGCCAAATAAATTGATAATTGACAGAATGGCCGGGACTGATACCTCAGGCCTTGTAAGAAAAAGTAAAACATCATCAGCATATAGTGCTATCTTATGCGTGGTCTTGCCTAAAGTAACACCGTGTATTTCCTTACTATTCCTGATGCGTTCTGCTAATGGTTCTAAAGTAAGGGCAAAAAGGAGGGGGGAGAGCGGGCAGCCCTGTCTTGTCCCTCTAGGGTTTTTAACAATCATCCCCTCCATGTCACACATTTCTTCTATTACCTCATCATCACATGCCTCTTGCAGGGCCATCCTGTTTGGTCCGTTAGCATTTGTCTTAGCCGTTCTGCTAGTGTTAGTGCTAGCATCACATACACATTGAAAAACCTAGAGGAAAAAGTGGCTTGCCCCTAAAAAAACAAAGCTGTGTTGTTTTCTGTGTTGCTGATTGTTCTTTCTACTGGAGAATAGTTTGATAAGGACAATTTCAAAACTTTCTTTACAGAGCCTGCAGAAAACGTAACCGCTCACTCCGCCATCTTCCCAGAAGTGGGGCTTCATCTGGTTGGTGTGGTGGAGAGGAGGACATGTTACCCAGAATCCACTGCCAACAGTGTGATGCTGCTCTTCATCACCTTGGACATTTTCTCTATAACTGTTGTTATATGGAGTGTTAATGTGTTAATTTTCATTGTTGTTACTCTGTACACATGACATGTATTGCATGTCTGTCCATCCTGAAGAGTGATATTGGGCTATACAAATAAAAATGACTTGACTTGACTAAATGTGAATCTTGGCTGGATGTTGGATCTCTTGCCTGAGTACAATCAGACTTTGATGTGAGTTTTTATTTTTGTTGGAGGAAACACATTTTTGTGGCAGTCACTTGGCGAGTGACGAATAGGACCATGTGATGCCTCTATTAGTTCATAACCAAAGTCAGTATCATTAACACATGCTTTTCTTGCCTTAACCCAACAACACACAAGTACTGCGTTTCCTACATCCCCCATCCACTCTGACCACATGCTTACAACTTATGTTTGGTACAAGAACTGAGGAAAAGTTACTGCCTTACACCAGTCAGTTTAGATCCACATCTGTCCATCTGTCACGCCTTGACTGACAAAAAGTTGCCTGTAGCCTAAATTTTTGCAGAAATCAATCAATAATCAGCATTATCTGTATTCACCAGCAGGTTGTGTGTCAGTTACTTTTGTGTAATTTGATTAAACAAATTTATCCAGGAATATTTCATTTTTCAGCAGTTAACAGTTACCTTGTTTGTTGTCCTAAAGGTAACAAAAGCATCATTTTTCATTGTCATGAGCTCGGATCACAGATGGTCTACAGGCTGACGGGAGGTTTTTCAGTTCAGCTCACATGGCCTGTGAAAGTCCCTCACACCAACATGTGGGAATGTTCATTGCATCACTAAAAAGGAATCTGAAATGATGTTACAGTCCCTATAGGGAAGCTCGTGCTCAAATTCACATTCAGCGTCCCCTGGAAAACACAAATAGTAGAAAGGGCAGGATGTTAATCTTCACAGGGCTGAGACAAGTGCAGCGGAGACAGAAACTGTGAAAAGATCCTGTTTGTTTTATATCCTGTTTGGATAGAGGCTGAGTGAAGTTTAAAAGCATCATGACAGTGACTGAAGTTAAAAACGTGGTCAAATTTAAAAGTGGTAAAATTCAGGCAAGTTTCAAAATAAAGATTTTCTATGACAAAAACCAGCAAATAAAGGACTGACTGACAAGGACAAAATATTCTGCTCTTTTACTAACTTGACTAAATTATCATTGACGTGTTTGTACATAATTTAATATACATGTATATACATGTATATACATATATACAGTCATGGAAAAAATTATTAGACCACCCTTGTTTTCTTCAATTTCTTGTTCATTCTAATATCTGGTACCACTAAACGTATAATACAATGAACACAACAAAAAATGCAGCTGGTCACATAATACTTTATGTCCTATTTGACATTCTTAAGCTTAATTGATTCCCAGGGTATATAAGAGGCCATTTCATGTCACAAGCAGCACTGCACATGCAAAGGCCTAGAGTGGTTTCCTGCTTACATTCAAGCCGTAGCACAACTCAGAAGTTGTCAGCTCTCACATAATGCCTAAAACAAAAGAATTATGTGAAGCAACAAAGGCAGCCATCTTGGCACTGCTGGAAATTGGCATGAGTGAGAGACAGGTAGCGAAAAAACTGAAGATCTCCAAGATAGCCGTTCATTACAACAAAAAAAACAAGCTGAACATGGCACTACCAAATTGCTACCTGGCCGTGGCAGGAAGCGTCTTTCTACCCCACGAGATGACCGTGCACTCATCCGTTCCTGTGTCAGGAATCGTCGTCAGACCTCCAGGGACCTTAAAAATGAGTGGGCACTGTCGAGAAATGTGACTTGCTCGGCAAGGACAGTTCAAGCGACTTGTTGAAGCTGGTTTGAAGTCACACAGAGCACGCAAGAAGCCCTTCATCAATGAAAGGCAGAGGAAGGCCCGGTTACTCTTTGCTCGAGACCACAAGGATTGGACTGTTGATGATTGGGCTAAGGTTCTCTTCAGATGCCCACTCCAGCCAACTTACTGGTTAGGAGGAAGCCTGGAGAAGCTTACAACCCAGACTGTCTTGCCCCTACAGTAAAACATGGGGTGGATCAGTCATGATCTGGGGTTGTTTCAGTCTGAGTGGAACAGGGCAAATGCAATTGTGTGAAGGCCGAATGAACCAGGTCAAGTACAGGACTACCCTTGAAAACAGTCTTCTTCCATCAGCTGGAAAACTCTTTCCTGCCTCGAATGACTGGATTTTCCAACAAGACAATGCCCCTTGCCACACGGCAAGGTCAGTTAAAGCCTGGATGGAGAACCACAACATTCGCACCATGCCATGGCCTGCTCAATCACCAGATCTTAATCCAATTGAAAACCTGTGGAAAATCATCAAACTCAAAATGGAGAACCACAAGCCCAAAAACAAAGAAAATTTGTTTGAATTTGTCCAACAGGAATGGGCTGCTGTGACAGCAGAACAATGTCAGAAGCTGGTGGAGAGCATGCCAAGACGCATGGCTGCAGTCATCAAAAACAATGGTTATGCAATCAAGTATTAACTCTTGTGTGTATCATGTGTTTAAAGCAAACAGAAAAGAAAACATGGAATGCTTAAAAGTAGTGTTTTTGGCGGTACAATGCCATAGCTATTGATGTAAGAATTTAAGTAATTTTGGTTATTATCAAGAAAACCATGGAAAATGAATAATCCTTAGTTCTTAAATTAAACTCTCATGAGCTATTTTTGTTGTTATCATTATAATTGTCCAAACAAATGTACCTTTAGTTGAGCCAGACATTAAAATTAACAAGAAATTGAAGAAAACAAGGGTGGTCTAATAATTTTTTCCATGACTGTATATATATATACATATATGTATATATATAACACACACATCAAAGTGGCTGGCACAAAAGGGCGCTCTCACCCAGCCTGTGAGTAATGTTGGGGCTTCTGGGATTTGTAGTCGGGACATAAAGAGACGGTATACACCACAGAGATCAAAGCAGGAAGTGGAGACGATAAAAAGTGTTGATTGTGGTGAAAGTGTCCTCTACTCTACCTCTGATAAAACAAGAATGGAACAAGATAAAAACAAACATTTTATTTTCATGATGAAATAGAAAGTCTCTTCTTTCATTTGAGCTATTCAGTGTTTTCAGAGACATAGTACAAAATATTCTGTGGGTCTTAAAAATGATCGCTGGCATATACACTGACCAAAACTTCAAACGTATGCATATTGTACCAAATTCAAGTGACATGCTAACAACACGTATCAGATATGAAGTTTTAATTCGAATGCAGTGTGATAGCGCTCTTGCCCATTGCAGACGGACATGGCGACGTGCTGGAGTCAACAGCAGACCATGGCGGGGACGTCGGCTGTGCAACCCGGCAAGCAGTTGCGTGCTGTTTGGTCGCTGATTCTGTTCTGATGTCATCCTCTGGTCTGTGCTGTGGTCACTGTAGCTGGCAGGAAACAGTTTGTCAGATGTTGAAGATGAATATGGCGGTCCTGCCGAGGGGTGGTAACACGTGGCCTGGGAGCTTGTGGTTGGTCCTTAGTGCGCTCTGTCTCATTATACCGGTTCCATAGACATGAAATGGGCAACACATGAACACCCAAGGCCCTGGCAACACGTCTCTGTGCCATTCCAGCTGTCAGCATACCAATGACCCTTTCTCTGTGATTTTGATGTAGTTGTGCCATGGACGAACGTTTCACCAGGACAATGCAAATGAGTACTAAAGATCGCCATTGGTACGGCTACTTATTGACCAGGTTTTAAAAGGATTGGTGATTATGATCTGCTCAGTTTCATCAGCGGTGACAAATTCTAAGGATGTACAGTCAAATGGAACAACATGGAGGCACACAGCAAACAAAAGCAAATCCTTTGAGATTTCATGTGATATTTCCTGTGTTAGAACTCAAATTCATTGTTTGGCTTTATATATATGTATACACGTATATAAGCTGTTGTCATGTGGAGTTGGACACTTTCATACAATTCTATATGTATTAACTGTTGTTGTATGGATTGTTAATGTGTTTTTCATTGTTGTTATTCTGAACACATGGCATCTATTGCACGTCTGTCCATCCTGAAGAGGGATCCCTCCTCTGTTGCTCTTCCTTAGGTTTCTTCCCTTTCTTTTTCCCTGTTAAAAGGGTTTTTTGGGGAGTTTTTCCTTAGTTGATGTGAGGGTCATTTGTAAAGGACAGAGGGTGTCATATCCTGTACAGATTGTAAAGCCCTCTGGGGCATTTGTGATAATGGGCTATACAAATAAAATTGACTTGACTTGATGACTAAACTCAACAGCAGTGGACTGATATCACCTGACAGCTAGGTTACCGATCTATAATAGTTTGCAGTTGTCATAGATAGACGACATAGAGTACACAAAGAAGCCTGTTCTGAAGACCAGTTTCAGTCATGTTTGGAGGACTTTCCCATGTCTTTGAAGATGACAGTGAGCAATTTTCTCCAATGAATCGTATCTGGATGAGCCGGAATACACAGACGAAGAGCTGAGAGAGATGAATGCTAAATGGGAAGAACGAGAGAGAGCGTCTGTAGAGACAGTCCCCGCTGGAGCTGCAGAAAACCGGGACAGAAGAACCAGAGACTGGTGGTGCCAATGAAGAAAATGCACACAAATGCAAGGTAAACAAGCTATTATGGCTCCGATAACCTTGCTGCTAGTTGATATCAGGCTGCCACTTTCGAACACGCTGCTACTGAGACATAAACCCTTCAAAATGCAAGGTTTTGTGTTTAAAATTATTCTGTCTGCACAGACATTTACATTGATAGTCTGGTGTTATAACTGATTTTCCTCAGGTGCACTGTGGAGTGGGTTAGACTGTTTTCAATGGCAGGTTAAACTAGAACCATTGACTTGTGTTAGCTTAGCACCAGTGAACTCTGCCACTAGAAGGACTGAATGAATTTTTTTTAAATCTGTCTCCACACGTCTCCAACACTCCGGCTCACTTGGAAATGAGGCTCTCTGTCCAAAATCCTGAACTATCACTTTAACTTAACAAAATGATGAGACCTGACAGAAAGTCCTGGATTAAAAACCAGTGGAAAGTATTCTAGTGTTATATTCAAAGCTCCCATATTTTGTATGTCTACTTGCTCAAAAACACTTTAATATGCCTGTAGACATGCTCTGTTTTAGCACATCTCAATGAGAACTGAGTTGCTTGGGTCCACTTTTTACAACAGGAAATAAACTGTGACACATTGACGCATGTTTACATTTTAACAGTGAAGTCTAAATTTTGCACATCAGAGACATCACAGATGGATGCACAGTTTATGAGTGCAGTACGGGCTGCATGTGTTTCTCCATGGATTGATCGATTTTATAAACACAAACATAATGTGTTGTAAGATATAATAACAAAAAGGAAGTCTTGAATTCAACAATGTATTTAGAAATTACATTCTCTATATATTTTGGGAAAGCTGACTGACTTCAGTATGGGAAGAAAGAAAAGAGAGGATAAGAAAATATTGGCTTCCAGACTATTGCTCCTAATTGTTTATGTTTATTTTAAGATTCAGAATTAAAAGATATGGAAGTTTAAAAAGGAAAATGTGTAGGAACCCAACAAGTCAACACACCTAGGAAGAAGCACATAAATGGGCTCTGCACCTTTGACAGTAATCACCTTAAAAAGCCATGAAGGCATTTCATTTCAGGACCAACTGTTGCATATCCAGTTTATATATATGTGACTCTTTCCATATAACTTCCCTTTTTCGTGTGCAGAAAAGTGTTTTTCAAGAACAGTCAGGACTTTGTGATGTTAATGTTCACATTTGATGCATTTATGGCTGTGACACAATCAGAAAGCAGACAGTTGTTAAAAAATAACATCATTGTTCTCTCCGCAGGCTATAATACCGAGCAGGATCCACCAGAACTGGCCTCAAAGCTTCAGCTGAGTTTGACAACTTTGATCTCTACTGGGTAATTGGACCACTACCAAGCGAGCACAAAATCAACATGTATAATAATGAGCAGCCCCAAAGTGTGATGTACGTACTGTTCTTGCTGTTCACGTGGTCAGTTACACAGTAACATGCCCATTAGTGAATTCTGGAGATCCATTGTCATGCATATTCAAAAGCAAACCGTTGGCTATTCATGTGGTCCCATTATGGTGGCATGCAGTCCCACAGCTCGTGGCAGATGCACTGGCAGAACCCGTAGACCATGATCATGACAAGGCTGGCAGGAACCAAGCTCACCAGCAACACCCCGAGCGTTGTCCTCTGCATGATGAGCAGGTAAACCCCCATGGGCAGCGAGCTGAAGTAGAGCAGCCCCAGCACCCACACCAGTGCCCGGGCCGACGTCTGGCACAGGAGGGCCGCACAGTTCCACACCGTCCACCTCTGCGTGATGGACGCCATGGAGTCCAGGCTGGATGAGCGGTAACCTCGGTTTGACATGTGAGATCCCTGGCGATGGAAGTCCTGGGTGGATGTGGGCATCGGCGGTGGCTCCATGATGGTGATGACCACAAAGTTTGGGGAGCCCCGGATGGAGGAGTAGGTGGTGGAGGAAGAAGAAGCGGCTGAGGAGGAGGATGGGGACGTCGCAGGCGGGTTGCTACACATCAGCGAGCTCAGGCGCCTGGGGCTGAGGAGCAGCTCTGTGGTCGCCTCCTGGTGGAAGTGGAGGCTCCTCTGATTCCAGCTTTGGAGGGCCAGCACTGCCACCAGGTTGCAGTCGTCTGGCAGGCTGCTCAGCGCCTGCCCCGGCAGTCGGGTAATGTTGCGGCAGAAGGGGCACACCACAATGTTGGGAGGTGACTCACCCAGGTCCAGGATCTTGACGAGGCACTTGGAGCACAGGCGGTGACAGCACTCAAGCACCTTGGGCCTGCGACTCCCCAGGTTGTACGCACTGTAGCAGATCTTACACTCCAGCTCCTCTGTGCTCAGTGTGTCCATGTGTCCACCAACATCGCCGCCATCCTCAGGGCTTTGCAGCTCGATCTTCATCCTTCCCACGAGCTCCTCTGTCCCACCTCAAGTTCAACAGCAAAATCCAGCCAAACGCTCTGGTCCAGGTTCAGCACCGAGGGACACGGCAAATCCCCCACAGATAGAGACGATGACGGCAGTCCACTCCACTGAAGGTCCAGGGTTCATTGTGGCTGTGTGTGTGTGTGTGTGTGTGTGTATTTGAGAGAGAGAGAGAGAGAGATAAGGAGGGACGTCCCTCATCAGTTCTGGCTTTTGGGGTTTGCCTGCCTCTGAGCACTTGGGGTAACAGTGCTTCATTTGGGGCCAAAAAGGCCTTTAAAATGTGAGAGATGAAAAGAAAGACATGAGAGAGAGAGGTCTGTCTGTGTGTGTGTGTGTGTGTGTGTGTGTGTGTGTGTGTGTGTGTGTGAGAGAGAGAGAGAGAGAGAGAGAGGGAGAGATAACTGTTAACACAGCATTAGAAGAGAACAGAGGCGAAGCAACAACAAAGCAGAGCCTGTACAAACCAGAGCTGGAATTTTCGAGTCTGATCTTTTGTTGCTTAGTGAAATTCATTCCAATTAGTGGCCTGCACACACACACACACACACACACACACACACACACACACACAAATGGTTCTCTGCTAAGGGTGAGCACAACTAAACATGAATGAGTGAGTGTCGTCAATAAACAAATGTACTTTTGTGTGACCGTGCATGTCTGTGTGTGTGTGTGTGTGTGTGTGTGTGTGTGTGTGTGCAAGGATCACCCCAATCCCAGCACAGAGAAGACACAATTAAAACAATGGTATGGTTCTGTTCTGTCATTAGTTTGGGTTTTCTGAGCATGACCTCTGACCTCCAATACTCATGAGTTCTGGAGAAAATAAAATTGTTACTGGAAGAAATTCAAATTTTCCTGTCTTCTTTTCCACAGAGAGGGACAGTCATCTCTGTGTTTCTGTCAGATCATCCCAATCCCAATTAGCCTTTTAGCAGGTGAATATGAACAGCACAGTGAATATAAAAGACGCTATTAAAACACAGAGTTAAGGTTCTGTTCTGTCTTTAGTTTGAATTTTCTAATGTAGAAAAAAAAACTTCCTCTTGAACCAGATGCAAAACTAGAAAAGCACTCAGAGAGAGCAGACCTTTCTTTTTTACTTTTTTTTAAAAAATTATTTAAAGTTAACCCCGCCGCCAAGGAGGTTACCTTTTCACCGGGGCTTGTTTGTTTGTTTGTTTGTTTGTTTGCAAAGTAAAAGTTATGGATGGTTTTTGACAAAATTTTCAGGATCGGCCGGAAGAGGCCTAACTTAAAACTGATTAATTTTTGGTGTTGACATTGAATTGGATCCGATCACCACCAAAAATTAATCAGTTTTAAGCCAGGCCACTTCTGACTGATCCTGAAAATTTTGTCAAAATCTGTCCACGACTTTTTGAGTTACTTTGCAAACCAACATACAAATAAACAAACACGGTGAAAACATAACCTCCTTGACAGAGGTAATGAAGCACGGCAAATAGCAGAAGGCTTATCTTACTATAGCTGCTTTGTTATTTCATGACACTAAAATGCATTCGTGTTGTACTAGTCATGCATTGGTGTTTCACATGCACTGTTTTAATTACACTCATCCAGGTTTGGTGAATTGACTGAATCAATAGATTGTCACAATATGTTCATTCAGTCATCATTCAGTGCCAGTAAAAGCCCGGTAATGCACTGGGAGCTCATCCAGAGTGTATCTCCAGTTCCTGAAAGGCTCTTGGTGGAGCCATGGAGTCTTTATCTCCATAAGATGGCGTCAGAACTGCAGGGCCACGGTGTGAGGGAACCACAGGGGCACTTACAGTTTTTCTCAGTCACTTTGGTGCTTTTCTCACATCACTCTTTACATTTACACAACAGTTAATGCACTTCTCAAAACAACTAGATAATCTGCAGAAGTGTGTCACTTGCTCAAAATGGATGGTTCATTCCTCAAAAGCAAGTATTCATGTCAATGAAAGCGTTAGTGTGATCAAGATGAAAAGTCCTGACACCATGTTTATGAATGAGATCGAGTCAAATGACTGTCATGTTTTCATTAAAAATCAAAATAGGATTTTTTATTCATTTTTATCTCTTTTTATTCCTATTTTCTCTACTTAAGTAATTCGTGTTATTGCATTTCTTATTGTATTTGCATCGGACTACTATGACAACTTAATTTCACTTCGAGGATAAATAAAGTTATCTAGCTATCTAGCTATATATCTATCTATCTATCTATTATGACACTTTACTCTGTCAGTGTTTTCTAATGCAGAAAAAAGTCAGATCTTGGTGAAACTACCTGAAAATGATCAAGACAGCACTACATATTGTTTCCACAGTAAAGTTACACATTGGTGTATTTAGTGAGGTAACTGAGCACAAGACACTGAATATTTTATGATTCTAAAAGAATAAATACACCTTTATTTACATCAAACAAAAACATAAACAAGTAAATGAAATAAGTGTCAAATGAAATGAAACAAGGACTATCAGTTTTATCGGGAATGACTATTCAGCATTCACAAGTCCAGTTCATTTTGACTGACATGTCATAAGCAAAGGATAATATTATAAAACACCAGAGAGTTGAATGAAAGCAACTGATGCATGTCTAAAGGCATTTACAGTTTTAACTGCTACTATGATGAGCACAGATGACTCAGTGTGGTGGAGGTTGAACTAACTGTTGTGCAAATGTAAAGAGTGATGTGAGAAATGCACCAGAGTGACTGTAATTATGTCCAGTCTTTCACGTGTGAGAAACTGTTAATATTGTTGACAGAGTTGATATAGATTTGTGAGATAGGCTACAGTTCTGTGAGTCTTGTTTGACAGTTATATGAACATAGGAGTTGAAGAATCTGCAGGTAGGATTGCAGGAGGACAGTTTGCCTCTCCATAATCTTGGGAAACTAATTGAAATATTAATAATATATTATTAATAATATATCTAAATAATTATAATAGTACATGACATGTAACATATGAAAAGAGAGAGCATGCTCTCAAAAAACAAATGCATCCAATCACTTTCAGCCTTTAATGTGAAAGGAACCTTTGCAGAGCCACTGTGGGAAACTGTCAGCAGGAACTGCACCACTAGATGGCACCAAATCCGACTCACTGCACATTTGAGTTGAGTTTGACATCTTATTCCGCTTCTTTTATTGTGATATTTTCTAGTTTTTATTTATTTTACTTATTTTAATTTGTTGTTTTCATACAGTCCATGCAGGCAACAGTGTTTTGTTTCTTGAAAGTATTCAGTTCTTTGACAAGAAGAACACCCAGAAAAGTAAACATGATTTTGTGGAGATTAAATATTTTTGTGCTATTAATCATGTTGTACACCCCTCCCCCCCCTTCAGGGGTCTCAATCCCCAGGTTGGGAAACCTTGCCTGCTCTAACGCTCCTGCTTTCCAACATTTGTAGTCATTCCACCTGTCCATTAGAAAAAGATCAGATTTAGACTCTCATCATCCATCAGCAGCAAAACTTTCTCACATCAGCATCACTGGATGATGTGAACAAACTGGACTCTTTTATTGATTATCGGGGTAAATTCACTTGTTACAGCACTGTAAACAAGTTGTGGTAAATAAAACAATAAAACAACTAAAGTGAAATAATGGAATAAGTAGGCCTAATAATATCTATTATTAGGTATTAGGTATTATTAGGTATATGTAATATAACTATTACAGTATGTAGCCTACCAAAAAAGACATACATACAATATTTACACTATGGACATGTCTTGATTATCAAGTATAAAATAGATAAAAATTAAAAAACGAAAGTTTGCTGTGTAAATAAGTTATTGTAATATTTTGATGACAAATGACAAAAACGACATGATGAATGATAATATCAGTGATGCTGATTATATCATATTATATGTTATGAAGTCTTGTTGCTGCTTCTCTTTGAAAGTTGGAAGTCTCAGTCATCCCAATACAACAATAACTAATTAGCATTAATTTGCACTGTTTTTATGCAAATTTAGTTTAAATATTGCATTTCTTTTGCTATTAAAAAGTAAAATATTTATATTTTTAGTACATATAGTAAATATGTATTATTTTATGACTGTTTTTCATTGTATTTTTTTTCTGTAACAGTAATAAGGAAAAAAGATTTTCTACCCTAAAGGTAGAAGCAAACAAACTCAACAGTGTGTTTTTATTTTGAAAACCCAGCACCGGATCTGGTGTTGCAGACCATCCTGGTGACCGGAGGCTGATCTCTGCAGGAGGAGCGCAGCGGCAGGCTGGATCCGATGCTGGGGAGCCGTGGAACAGGAGCCGCGGGCAGCGGGGACGCGTCTGCCGGGCCGCCGGGGCCGCTGAGCCAGGCACACCGCGGGGAGGGGCCGCCTCCCTGCCGCACAGCCTGCTGTCTCGCCGGCCTGGTGAACTGGAAGCAGAGACCGTGCAGGACCTCAGCCCTGCTGGGTGCAGCCAGCACGGTGGTCTGGTAGGCAGCATGACGCAGGGATATGAGACAAACCCTGGTCATTACAGGACAGATGATGACTTCTGAATGTAAAACCATGACAAAGATGATAATAATAAAAACATCTCAATGACTTTATTGATGTTTTAATATTTGAAGGCATGCAACCACCCTGTTTACAGTTGGGGCCAGAATAAGTGGTATCTTTCCATGATGATGCCACTATTCCTTTATTGTTCCTGACTTGGTGTCAAAAGCTTATGCTACCCTCATAGAAGCCAGTAGGGACCGTGTTATAATAACTGCTGAATTGTCACAATGTTGTGAGGCATCATTTTGACAGTTCTGCAGTCTGCACTAAATGCTGTTTGCACATTTGATTTTTGCTCCATGTAAGTAATTTGATGCATGTTTTCTACTTTTTCTCCTTGTTTACTGATTCTTATTTATTTATGTAGGCCCTTATTATAATGTTGCTCTGTCCTTTCTGCTGCAACTCTAGAAATATAACTGTTGGTGGGATGAATACAAGATTATCTTATCTTATCTTCTTTTATTCTGTTCTATTCTGTCTTTTGTTTTCTTATCTTATTTTATCCTATTTGATCTAATCTTGTCTTATCTTATCATATTATCTTATCTTCTTCAACTCTGTTCTTTTCTATTCTGTCTTTTGTTTTCTTATTTTGTCTTAGTTTATCTTATTCTATCTAATCTCATCTCGTCTTGTCTTATTTTATTTTCTTCTACTCTATTCTATTCTCTTATGTTTTCTTATCTTATCTTATTCTCTCTAATCTCGTCTTATCTTATTTTATCTCCTTCTATTCTACTCTATTCTCTTATGTTTTCTTATCTTACCTTATTGTGTCTTATCTTCTTCTACTCTATTCCATTCTGTTCTATTCTCTTATGATGTGCTATCTTATGTTTTATCTTATCTTATCTTACTTTTCTTATCATATCTTATTTTCTTTAACTGTATTCTATTTTATCTTGTGTTTTCTTATTTTATCCTACCCTATTCTATCTAATCTTGTCATGTCTTATGTTATGTTATCTTATCTTATCCTCTCCTACTTTATTCCATTCTATTCTATTCTCTTATGTGGTCATATCTCATGTTTTCTTATCTTATCTTATCTTTTTAATCTTGTCTTAAACCTGTTGTTCCTCTCCAGGTTCGGTGCATTCAGCTCCCTGCGAGCCTGCAGCCTCTTGGCCGTCCTGCTGGCTCTGCTGGTCACCACGTTAACCGCCAGAGATGTTGCCCGGTCCAGGCCCACAGGTAACATACTCAGAATGTTATATATTCAGATCATAATCTACAGTATATGTCCCAGGGGGCTGCACAGTGTACAAATGTCGGCTATACCTGCAGCACTCAATTCCAAAATATCAAAAATTAATTGCCCCTGTTTCTCACAGTCTTACTGTATGTGATAGTGAACTGAATAAAACCAAACATCAAATCAGACTTTTTTAAACGGAACACGTGATAATATCATGAGTAAAAACTGACTGATGAATAATGCTAATAATCACAGTTTATGTGAGCTGCTTGTGCCGAATACTCTTCATATGGGTGGACTGTAATGCTGCCAAGGCCTCTGTAACACTGAGAGACAACAGTTTTGCTTTTTATACTTCTATATGGTTTTGTTTCTTCCAGCACACAAAGCCACATCCAGATGTTACCAGTTGTTACTATTAAGCTGAATAACAGGAAATATGTCACTGATCTCAAACACCACAGTGAATTATTTGTGTTTGTAACAGTGAGCTGAAAAGTGAGGCCAGCAGAGGGCGACTCCTCTGGTTGTATATCATCTATCCATCCATCCATTATCTACCACTTATCCTCATAGGGCTGCCGGGGAGGCTGGAGTCTATCCCAGCTGTCTTAGGGTGAAAGACAGGGTACACCCTGGAAAAGTGTCCAGTTCATCACAGGACACATAGAGACAGACAACCACTCACACTCACATTCACACCTACGGACAATTTAAATTAACCTATTAACCTAATCCCCATGCATGTTTTTGGACCAGCTCCTCCATCTTTGTTCATGAGCTCCAGCTCCAAAGACAAAGTCATGATGAAAGTTGATCAAACAGGAAGAGAGACGTTTGCTTTCTGTCCTCCTGTTATAAAGATAGTTGTGAAGTAACAACATGATATTTTTGATCAGTAACTGTAATGTGATTTTGTTTGTTCCCCTTAGTTCCAGTTAAGGGAAATCTTAATCTTGCAGCAACCTTAACCACCCTATTACTGCTGTATAAACATGTAATAAATGGATGGTAAAATGTAGTTGCCATTATTTTACAGTATTTGTCAGCAATTATATCACTACAGCTTTTTTCTAAGGTGTCATTCATTGTCTGTTCACACACCAGCCATCGTCTAGTTTTCTGGTAATCCCAAATTGGGGATCAATAAAAAATATTTTATTCTAATCATTCACTCATTATTCATTTCTTCTGTCCCACAGGAGCTCATTTATGGCGCAGCATGACTACAAGGTAGGACACTGAAGTGCATCTGAAGTGGATGTTTGTTTGTTTCAGTTTCAACTGCAAACTGACTTATTGACCATCCTTGAAGTTCAGCTCGCTGATTAGCTTAACATATAGCTACAGGGTGGCTAATTTGAGCTCAGTTCATTAGTTCGTTTAATAAGCATTGTTTTTTTTTTTTTTGCAGAGCCTTAGGTTTTAAATTCATATTTTTTGTACCTTCATAGAAAAGTGAGGAGGAAATACATTAAAAGATCCACATTTCTAGAAGTAAAAATTGACTCATTCTTGCTGGATTTACACACCTTTCTTTACATTTGAGCTGAACTCATTCAGACAACATGAAACCTCAACCAGCAGAGTGAGCGGGCTGCCGGCACAGCACAGGCTCAAGCAATCACTTATGTGGGGTATGGTGTTTCTGTGTCACAGTATACTGATATACCTTGGTTCAGCATTAGGGCACTTTTACACTGCCAGTAGTCGCGGGTCTGAAACCCCACTCCTTCAAAGTGCTGGTAATATTGCGTCCCGAAAGCTGCCGCCAAATCTCTTTGGATGCTGATCAGCTTGCAAACCTCTTGATCTCACCTGTGCGCTGCCATGATTGATAAAAAAGGTGTGCCAGATCGCTGTACAAGCTGTTGCGTAGCTCACATCAGGGATTTCCCCAGAATGACATAGGGCTAATTCATGTATGCGCTTCCATTAAAGATGGTGTAGCTACACATTTGATTTGTTTGATTGAATAAAATCTCTGTCCTTCAGAGATCGGTCTCTGGAGATCAACACGAAGACTGATCTTATGGGAGTGGACCAAATCTTTGCTCTGTCTTAAGCCTTTTTCTCACTACACGACAGTCAGAGTCATTGACTATCCGTGGTTTTCACACTATGAGACTCTCTGCTTCCTGGTCAGAGTTTTGAGGTGTTCACAGTACAGGACTCTCTGTTCAGCAGGTGCAGCACTGCTGTCCTGTCAGTAGGGGCGGGAAAAAATATCGATATGGCGATATATCGTGATACTTTGTCTTCCGATAATGTAGCGATTTTTATTTCCTTAATATCAATATTTTTCCACCCCAGCAAAATCATATTGTTGCTGATTGTAAATCCAGAACGACTTCCACTCCTCCGCTCTGCAAGGTGTTGCTGTACCGCTACTGCACTGCACGGCTTTTGTAGTGAGTGAGGCAGTGAAGAAGTTGACAGTAAACAAGCGGAAGACAGCAGAAAGCAGAGAGCTCACCGGCATCTGCAACAAAACAAAGCCGACGTTTGGAGGCACTTTGGCTTTCAAACAAAAGAAGGAACTAATAAGCTGGACAAAGAGTACAGAGTTTGCAAACGATACACTGAGATAATAGCACAGCCGCCGCTGAACGGACTCTCCTCTCGCTCCCTCTCAGGACAAACACCGGCACAGACACATCACCACACTCAGAGAGCGGTGCAAAAACATTAAAAGCAGTTTCATTTAAGAATGTAGTAATCATGCTCTCAGATGCCATTGGGCACAGGGGGACATGTCCGCTGAGATTTATCCATCACCCAACTTTCCCAGCATAAGGCGACAAACATCGCTGGTAAAACAGGATTTACTGCAGCAGTATGGGGAGCCCAGCGTATGCATGACTCAGCTCATGGTGTGTTCATTGTACACAAATGTCTGAATGTCCATGTCAGAATTTAAATAATAATGAAGATGGAAAGTCGGCTTTATCTCACCAACCAGACATAGAATTCATGCTATCTGCTACTTACGTAAACAGTAGCTACATGTGTTGTAAGGCTGTAAGGTGGGAAGAGCTGGGAGCACTAAACTTTGAGCTTATGTTGATTAGAGCTCCAAGTTCCAACTTACATTGAACACACCATAAGGTAAACTCTCACCCTAGTGTCCTAAAGAGGAACTGGCAGCAGCCTGTGACTGGTGATCATCATCAGACCATTGTCTAGTAAGTCTACCATGATAAAGATTTCACAAAAATAACTTATTGAGTTTAAATAATAATAAATTAACAACAATAATAAATATTGGTGATGAACATTATTAAAAGCCAAATTACACAAAATAACCCAGTTCAATACCCAGCCCTACTGTCATTTAGCTTTTTCACATGGTGTGGTGTGAAAAAAGCAAACTAAAAATCACAAAAATCAGGACTATCAAAAAAATTGCGATTTAAATCGAATCGGCACCCAAAGAATGGAATCGGGAGAAAAGCATATCGTCCCAGCCCTACCAGTCAGCCTCCTGTCGTTAATTCCTGGTTAATAAATGAGCCGCTCATTGTTTTCTAGTGTTTACAGTGATCAATGAAACGGCTCTGAAGCCATCAGGAGCTTTTCCTTTTTCACAAACTTTATTGAAGAACATCATTTATGAAACTTGTGGGATAAAGAAAAAATCTCTGGTATTTTTTCACTGTAAATCTGAGTGACAGTATTAATGAATCTATGGACATGTTGCCTTCCAAACACTAGAACGAAGCCTCTCCTGCTATCTTTGAAGGTGGATTTCAGCCGTTTCAGTGATCACTGTTAACAAACGATCATTTGCTCTAGAAAAGGATGAGCGGCTCATTTGTTAACCAGGAATTAGGAGAGGAGGCTGACTGGACATCAGTCAACAGCGAGCTTTTCATTGTAAACATGGACACAGAGCAGAACGCAGCCCTCCAGGATGTTTGTGAGCTACCGTGTAGTGAAAGAACAAAAAGAGAAAAATTGTTTCTGTTGATGTTGCTGCTGCTCCTTTTAACCATGTCTGCTTTCATTGGCTGCAGCTCTTTTTACATCAGTGCGATGCGACTGGATATTTAGCAGGCTAGATGTTCAGTTTTCATCTGCGACAAACAGTTAAGACGTCGGCGAGCTTATGACTGCCGTTTTTGAGGTGCTCACGGTTAACGAAAAAAAATTGCCAAGCTGACAACTGCCTCACCCCGATCTGGGGGAGGAGTGTGGAAAAAAACGTGGTGATGTGCTGATTGGCCTAAAATCGTGTGAACAAGGCAGAGATCAGAGTGAGTATCTCTGCAGCCTTGGAGCTCCATGACAGCCTGACAGACTGCCCATGGACTAAACCAGAATGGCAATGGGTAATTTAACAGGTCGACGCAGGACGCTTTTCACACTGCAGGCAAGCAGAGTTGATAAATTCCCGTATCGCTTGGCATATCGCTGCATCAGAAGCAGGGCTGGGTACCGAACTTCGATACATCTGTAGCACCGACTAAACGATACCCAGCCATAATCAGACTGCCAGAACAAGCATTTCATATTGCCAAAAAGTCCTGCGACGTCCCAGGACAACACAGGATTTTTGTGCAGTGTGAACAGAGCTTCACTGATAGAGTGGGGGAGGTTTGGGGGAGTCGCACCACTGCCTTCCTTTTGGGGACTGGTTGTGCGTTACTCAGTGCCAGCCCTGAAGGCTCGGTGGGATTCTGTGGAGGTGACAGGGATTTGTGGGCGCCAGGCTGGATGCAACATGTCCGAGTTACGTAACTGTCCAGGTCAGGGGCAACACTGAGTATGTTTACATGCACATCTAAGCCGAGCTATTGGCAATAACCAAGCTCAGGGTTTAGCTGGAGATTCTGAGAAATCCAAGTGTACATGTGCGGCAAGAGAATTGCCTAGGTGGCGCTACATGCCCTTTCGCGTTGGCAGTCTTCTGGTTCTTCTGCTACTGAGTTGTTATCATCCCACTTTCATGGTCTCGTCACTTCCTGAAGGGGGAGTGCCCAGGCCAGGCAATAGTCCAGCTAACTGTGGTTTGCATATACATGCTGGAAAAGCTCGATTTAGAACCACATTATCTGGCACGAATAGTCCGATTATAAAAACTCCAGTTCAAACTACGGTCAGACTAAGGCGTATGTACAGTATGGCTTTTAAAACTTCGATATTAGCTGGACTAAAGCAATAATTCAAATTAGAATTTCTCTAAGTGCACGTGAACATCTCATAAGAATGATGATAATCAAAAAGTCTTGAAGGATGACGTTGTTTTAGTTACTGGCAGGGAATCTAACGATGATGTCTTGTCATCATGAGATGTACACAAATGTTTATGCTGTTATTTTGTGTTGACATCACCTGGACGTTCTCCATATATAGAGTGGTGAGTTGTTATATATCAAAAAAAAATGGCTAAAAAGAAACCAGATCTGTCGGCACTAATTTTAAATGTAAGCTCTTTGTGTCCTCCTCTTCACTGACACTGGTGTGTGTCACTTGTCCAGTCCTATCATGGTGTTATTTTTTTGTTTTTCATGTGTATTGATGTAATACTATTTCTTCTGACAGTAAAGTTATTTTAATGTGACAGACGAGGCCTGAACCCAGATGCAGAAGATAATAATGCTGTAAAGACTAGAAAAGCTGCGTCGATTACAGTAGAAATCTTGGTCAAGATTAGGATTAGTAATTCTCAATAATTTATCAGTTATGGGTCTGACGTGTACAGCACTGTATATCACAATGTTTTATAATATTTGTGCAGACAAATTGCTGAAATGAAAGTTCACGATGCTGCACTGTTACGCACATTTTATGTGGGTGTAAGTTAAATGATGAGAAGTTTGAGATGTACCTGGTTGGTGTTGGACCAGTAGCGGCATCTAGTGCTAAATAATTCTCTTTATCCTCTTGCCTGGCTCTCTGTGACATTTGGCCCTCAGGGTGTTTTGGATGGTGTTGTTGTCACCTGCTGTTGTCTGTCAGAAGGTGTCTGCTGAGCAGTTGTACATCAGGCTCAGAGAAACTCAAAGGCTTGTGGGAGATTAGCTGCTGACCTGGAATGAGAGCCGACAGCTGGGATGTTTGAGCTGAGCATGTCCGTCCCTGTCGTGGAATTGAAATATGATATAAAATAACATTGTTTTATATTTTTGGGGGTATTTTGGATCAACAGTGTCTGACTGTGATAAAAAAATCATCACATCACATGACCACTAGCTTTAATCCAATGTTCTTTGTATGTAACTAAACTTAACTACATTAGAAAAACATAATTTTGATCACTTTCATCATTTCTGTTAACTGTTAGAATGGAATAAAACATTTTTTGATCACCCATTGAGTTTCAATTCACTTGTTACAGCAGCGTAAACAAGTTATAGTAAGAAAAAAACATAAAACAATAATGAAATAATAGAATAGGTATGTGTCTAGGTAGGTATGTATTATGAATATAATATTTAGACTATGGATATGACTGATGCAGTAGGTTTGAAGTAATAAAAACAGCTCTGCAGAATTAGGAGGCAGGTCAGAAAATGCTTCTATTGTCTTCTAGACTTATTATTATAAATAAGACAATGATATTTACAAATAAGTTAATACATTTTAATATAATCAGATTACTGTCTCACTGTCCCCTACATCACAGGGAGAGCATGGCTGTCATTTTTAAGCATGAGTATGAAAAGACACGTCACTCTGACATGTGGTCAAATGTCCAAATCTTGTTTTTGTGACAAAGTGTCTTCACAGTTGTGAAACTTAAGTGTGTGTGTGTGTGTGTGTGTGTGTGACTCAGCTGTTTCTCCATTGCTGGAGCTGATTCAGAAGTGTGACATGAAGTAGTCGAGCCAATCAGGAGGGGGGGGGTGTGCTCCAGAGCGAGCCCTCTGATTGGACGGAGACAGACCGGTGGAAAACAACACAACAAACCAGCCATGAGATCACAGTCAAGTGATATTATTACCCAGGCGTCCATAAACAAGAGTCACAGTGTGGAAATCTTTCGCTATTTGTGATTTCCACACTGTGACTCTTGAATCTTGATTTTTTTAAATCACAAATTCATTCACTCATAAATGTTTGTTACTCAGTATCTGCATTTAAGTTCTGGAAGTTCAACATAATTCAGTCTTTCTTGTTTAAAGGTCAACACTGCATAGTGACACACAGAGCTTAACAAATATATGAGCGCCTCAAAGAGCCTCCAGCATCATGTCCTTCACTTTAACTGGACTCTTTGTTCCTCACTGAGTTCACTACTCTTCATCATTTTGAACAGGAGTGTCAAGTCAAGTCAAGTCAAGTCAACTTTATTTGTATAGCCCAATATCACAAATTATGAATTTGCCTCATTGGGCTTTACAATCTGTACAGGATATGACACCCTCTGTCCTTTACAAATGACCCTCGCATCGACTAAGGAAAAACTCCCCAAAAAAAAACTTTTAACAGGGAAAAAGAAACGGAAGAAACCTCAGGAAGAGCAACAGAGGAGGGATCCCTCTTCCAGGATGGACAGACGTGCAATAGATGCCATGTGTACAGAATAACAACAATGAAAACACATTAACACTAACACACAAAATTGTATGGAAATGTCCAAATCAATATAACAACAGCTAATATACAGTGTGTATATATAGAATTATATGAGAGTGTCCAAGGGGATGAAGAGCATCATCAAGCTATCAGCAAAGGATGAGAAGCATGTCTTCCTCTCACCACACCAACCAGAAGAAGCCTGGGCAGCACGTCTTCCTCTCTCCACCACGCCAACCAGAAGAAGCCTGAGCAGCATGTCTTCCACTCCACCACACCAAAGTGAAGAATTTAAACTGAATTCACCTTTTTAGACCAAATTTGATCCAGAACACTGGAATTCACTGAGAAGTCAGAAATGAATCCAGAATAACAAACAACCACTGAAACATGTTTCTGTCCAGGAATGACAGGAAATAACTGATAACAACAACTATTAGTCTATTTTAGCATTAAAGATATCATTGTGATTAAAGGGCGTGCACATACTGGTGGATTAACCATTACAGAAACATTAAAATATATTCTGGTAATCAGTAATACTGTTAATTTAGGGCAGCAGTGACACTGGTTGGTGGGATAATAAATGTGTTCTATGTCTGTACATGATGAATGAAGTACATCCCAGTTGATTCCTTCTGCTGCATTTTGCTGTGGTCTTTCATTGAGCATTTCTTTTCACCATATAACAACATATGATGTCTACATCTGGCATCTGATACACATCTAACATCCTCAGTAGACAGAATAACTGATAAAAACATTTAGGAACACGAGCCAACACTTTGCCGCTTGTCTTTTGGTAATCCCTAATTCTTGATCATATCATCATGATGTAATCATGAGGAAACCATCAAGAACATATAGGCTAATATTAATAATAATAATTTTACAATATTAATCTGCAAAAAATATTTGGATTTGGAATTTTGTTTTTGCACTCGTAAATATATACATAGATAGACTTAAGTGACATGATCAAATGGAGATTTTTCAGGTGAAATAACCGGCTGTCATTCTCAATCATGTTGAACTCCATAAATAATAGGGACGTGATATTATCTCAGATTTACGTCAAAGAAATTGGCTTATTTTCTTTTACAAGCATACATGTAATCATGCTTTTTTTCATAGCATTTCATATCTACGTCCATTTTGGACGTTCTTTCTTAGAGTTAAAGGCCGTTAACACTCTCATGTATGCTATGCTAACTGCTAATGGTCATCATGTCGTTTACACTGTTTATTTTGTACAAATGTCTGGAAATGAGAAACCGCTTCTTCATTTGTGAGCTTCAGATTTGCTGGTTGTTGGGTTTTGTCACCTTTAGACAGAGTTTCCAGTCTTGATGCTAAGCTAGGTTAGCACATTTGTCACACTGCTGTTGGAGTGGTACAGATCTTTTCATCTTGGGTGGCATGATGGTGTTGGTGGAGACTGTTGTCCCCCCCTCGAACCCATCCCTCTGTCCTCCTGATGGCTGCCAGCTGGAATGCAGTGTGACCAGCTTATTTTTAGACAAGGCCGCTTGAAATACTCCAACCCAACCGGAGCTTCATTGAGGATAAACACAAGCTTCTCTCGCGCCGTGTGACACGTAAAACCTGAGTTTGGCTCGACCCTGAGTTTGTGCCATCATTTTTAAAGACAATTTCCAGTTATCATTTTGACTATCCAGCATTTGGCTTCCTGTAAGAGTGCCGTCCAATCTTCTGAAGGTACCCAAAAGTCTTGAGATGTCTCCTGAAGATCGCGGGGCAGGACTGAGGTATGACTGGAGCTGTGCGCGAGAAGAATTTATACGGTCTGCTGAACTAAATTATAGTTTGTCATCTTTTATTTTATTCAGTTACCTCTTGCCGTGTCTTGCCATGCAGATAGTTTTGGCTTTATTTTTTTTTTTTTACATATATGTCTCCAAAACAATGGAAGTCAATGGAAATGTGTCTGTGATGTTTATTGCTGGTTCCTTTTAAGTGGTAACTGAGCCTTTATTTGGTGATTTGGGTGACCTAAACCTTTAAAGCATTTTACACTACATGACGTGTGATCAGTGTACATTTTTTTGGTATCATTTGGCTCTTAATGTCAGTATAAATTGATCAACATTGTTGCGCCATCGCTCCACGTACGTCCACAACACTGGTGTCTTGTGTTACTTGTAGCCGTTGGCTCGGTGTCCAGGGCAGACTGGCCTTTTGTAATGGCATTAACTGTAAACACGATCAGCTGGGACTCTGCCTTCTCACCCCGTTAATGTCGTTAATGTCAGCTGACTGTCTATGTGGCTGTAGGCAGAACATAAACAGGTCTTAGTTGCTTCAGAGTCAGGGTTCCTGTGGTATGTACCCACACAGACAAGAGGGCAAGCATATTAACGCTCCGCTTTCTTCCCAGTCGATCACAGGTGAATGGGAATGCTTTTGCTGCCGTCCCTCGCATTGTTTGTCTCGTGCTATTTTTGCAGCGCTGTCACCGGGCTTGTTAGAGGCTCAGACATGTTGCTTCCTGTGTTGTTTCAGAGATTTCTGGTTGGGTAAAAACTTCCCTGCCTGGGAGTCCTCTGACACGACTGCGTTGAAAGTCGGACATTTGTCTGTTGGAGTGACAACTGAAGTCTTCAGACTGCAGTGAAAACACGTCTTGGCTGATTGATTGACACACCAGTGGAGGCGGTGGAGCAACGAAACGTGATATATTTGCTTCTTAGTATGTTTGTGGAACTCAGATAGCATGTGACACGAGGGCTGAAGAATGTCAGGATTTGCACCCCATGTGTATTAGCATGACAGTTATTCTTCTCAAGTTGTGAAAATGCGTCTGGATTAAACCAGTGAGGTGTAGTTCACAGGAAAATCTCTGAGGATAGAGGCAGTCAGAGAGGCAGATGAGAATACAAATCCGGCAGACGTGGAGTCTGAATTTCAGCTCCAACTGTATGTGCTCTGTAGAGAAACCAATAGGGAAAAGAAATATTTTTTGAGGTCAAAAGGGCGACCCCCTTGTTTTGCACTAATCCGTCACAGTCATCACAGTCACAGTAATCCGTCATTGTGGCATTTATCTACAAAGATGAAGACCTTATTTTGGAGTCACAGATGCTAAAATCTGTATCTTTTACGGCTTTCAAACACCAGCACACATCTTGTTCTGCAACTTGACCCTCTTGTTTCAGTCTATCGCTGCGAAAGCAAACTCCAACAAACCACTCTTCCACTCTTGATGTGGTGAAACTTTATGGTGCTTTAGCCAAGAAGATTTGATATCTCTTTCCAGGGAGACGCCTGTCTTTCGTGGAACGGGGAGACGTCAATCCTTTCCATCTCTTCCTGCTATTATTGCCTCACAGTATCGCTGTCACATGTTCAACCCATCATGTTTCCCTGGAAATCAGCCTCCTGTGAGGGGCTCGTGCCTGGAAGTCGAGAGCGGAGCAGCGGGTTGAACTTTCGTCATAAGGGTTATGTGAGACGAGGCGGGACGGTGGCTGTATGTCAGATACTGTAGCTCCTCGTGGCCTCCTGTGCTCGTTCCTTGCAGCCTGGCAGATACATGATACATGACCTCACTTCAGCCAGTGCTAACAAATTGATTTATTTTATCTTTGTTAGCTAAGAGAAGGAGCATGAACAGCCACGTGTGTTCCTTTTTATAGCTGTTTGATGCAACACAAGCATGAGGGCTCATAGTAGAGCTTAAACAGGATACGCTTTTTGGGGATCCTTGAGGTGAAGGGGACAGTTTCAAACCTCACCAGGTGGCCCAGAATCCCCAGCGGTAACACAGCATGGAAATCATGTTCACATTCCTATTACCATCTGTCACCCATCTATATAGTCATCCTGCCAATTTTATTGTGGGCTTCTTAATTTAGACTTATGACATTTGCATTAGGCTGCCTTTTATCAGTGACCCTCAACCAGTAGCATTCTAAGCCTCCAAATAAACCTCTTCAATCCCTCCCCCGATCAAGTCAAATGTTCATTCTATTTTTAATGCTGCACACTATATCAGTAATTACATCTACACATACCAAAGAGTCAAGTCACTTTATTTGTACAGCACATTTAAACACGACACAAGTGGAACAGTGTGATTGTTAAATCAAGACAGAGGAACAGCTTTGGGTCCTGGAGTAGACTAAAAGAGTGACAGAATAGGGGACGTGAATGAGGGATGGGGAGTCTGAATGGAAATATACACTATAAGATCAACAGTGTGTAGGAGTTTACAGGCTTACAAGCTGCAGATGTAGCATCTGGGTTAAGCAGAAAATAAAGCTGAGAAGTCGTCAACATAGCAAAAGTGAGAATTATTTACAAATCAGTTTGAGATATATATACGTATGTATATATATACGTATGTATACATACGTATATATACATACGTATGTATACATACGTATGTATACATACGTATGTATATATATCGCAGAAATGCAGCACGTTTAGATACCAGAACTAATAAATGTGTGGCCTATTTGTCTGACAGTCAGAATTGTTGCATGCATGTTGGTCCATATCTACTGGATGTATAAATAAACGTCAGCGTTGTGTTTCCAGCTTGTTTCTGCTGCCTCAGTGTGGCCAGAAAATCTATGATCTGTGATCTGCTCAAACAAAGACCACTCAGCTGTACTTTGTCACAAGTTTAGGGTAAAACGTCTCTTTCTTCATGGTTAAACAAAGCCAGGCAGACACTCGGTAGGCCCAACCATCCACCTGGCGGACACCGTAGACTTTTAATTGCAGCAAGGTGAGTTATCTGAAAGATGACTGACATTAGTTCTGTTTGTCTTATCTTGTAGCTGGGAGATCATCGACTCTGGCCAGGACAGCCGATCTGGGACTGGACTTCAGCTCAGCAACTCCCTCAAACTCTTCCTCCAGGAGACATCAGCTTTCAAACAGCAAAACCCCGGCAAGGTGAGGCCGAGGCGGCCGATGACCACAGTCCAACCTGAACCGTCTTTGCTGAGTTCGACAGTAGAGCAGGGGAGGATATGGCTGTCAATATTTCGGCCCATTCACTGGCACTTTCCATGGAGGGGTGGAAACAAGCCAGAGCCAATGCATGTCACAGACCTCCACTAAGAAAATTTTACTGAATTCATCAGCCTCCAACCTGTTGAGACTGCAAGATGTGGTTTTGGGGTGTCAATATGAACTGAGTTTTCCAAAAAATGTTGGACAGTATAACTTTCATTGATTTTGTTTGCTCTGTTTCTCTTCCAGTTCTGCCTGCTGGTTTGCAGTTTGTGCACCTTCTTTGCAGTCTTAGGACGCTACATTCCAGGCATTGTTCTCTCATATATTGTAGGTGAGTGAAGGTTTTAGCACTTGATAAAACAATTTATATCATGCTAGAGAGTTATATCTGGTTAAGTTGACCTCTAGTGGGAATATAATAGGCAAACATTGTCTGTCATCCTCTTATTCTGCCCCCACTACCACAGCTGGGCAGATAGACAACAGCTCAGAGGATCTTTACTCAGGAAACAATATAACATATTAGGTTACATAGAAAATACTGCTATACAAAGCTGCGTTAGCTTCCGGCTAACATCTATGAAAAATGCATGTATATGCAAACACTAACATTTACAGCAGTCGGCATTAATCCATATAATATGTGGTTTATGTTTAAAGGTACAATATGTTAGAAATGTATTTAAATTAATCATAAAATGGCCCTGATATGTCACCAGACATTAAGAAATCAAGTTCATTTCAAATACTTATTTCACTGACAACAGTAGTCCAGCTAGGATATTCTCATTTAAAAAGCCAAGCAGCAGCCCTCAACTGATGTTGATGTTGTCATGTTGTGTTTTGGTCTGATGCCCCACCCTCCATCTATCTCCCAATCACCAAGTCAGTAGTGTGTCAGCATCTCTGCTCTAGTCAGCACAGCTGCAGCTACGAACATGTCGGATAAATAAGTCCGAAGTCCAAAATAAAACAAGGATTTGTATAGGAGATGCCTTTGAAAGATGGAGACGGCTGAAAGCGGACAGGCAGTAGCACTCATGATCGGCCACTTTCACCGCATAACCCTGTCCACCGCCTTGGACCTCCGCTCTCTTTACCCCGTTTCTCCACAGCTCTCCTCTGGCACATTTCACTCCTTCTAAGTGTCCATGGTGATGCCCAAGGTGGCTGCTTTTCATTCACTGTAACACTTTCTGTTCCTGTTGGATCCTGCAGCTGAGCTGGCAGCCTCTAGTCAGGGGAGAGGGAGAGGAGACACTGCTCTACAGTAATTTGAAAGTGACTGCAGTACCAGTTTTAGCCACCATCCTACATACTGGTCCTTTAAACTACATAATACATGGTCTTAACGTCAATGTGGTTTTTCAGCAGCAGCAGAGCCTGTGAGTAAACATGGGGGCTTCTGGGATTTGTAGTCAGAGCATAAAGAGACAGTATACGCCACAGAGATCAAAACAGGAAGTGGAGACGATCAAGATTAGAGAGCAAAACAGAATTTGGACAAAAAGTGATGATTTTGGTGTAAGTGTCCTCTACTCTACCTCTGATAAAACAAGAATGGTGTTTTCAGAGTCATAGTACAAAATATTAAAAACATCTGAAAAAATGACTCAAAATGGCCAGAAAACAATGGCACAAGGCACTTTCTGTTCTATAACACGGCTGGCACTCGATGAGTTAAGAATATTATGAAACAGTATGCTCAACAATCATGTTTTTCACAAGCTGAGCATTGAAACTATAATGAAAAATAGGTGACCGTGAGTTTTCCAAGATGGCGACTGCCATCTACTACGGCAATACTGTTAGGGCAAACATACTCACACAAGATCCCAGTGAGGAAAAACAGTGTCTGTTTGACTGACACTAGCATATCCTCTATGAGTTGGAAGAAAATCCTTCTCTGGTATTCAGATCATCTCTTTTTGGTCGGCAGCAGTGACATATTGGCAAATGGAAAAAAGGTGGATAAACTTTGATAACTAAAGAGAAGTCTCCACCGTCAAAAACAAACATCAATGTTTGCTTTGTCCCCCTTCATGGAGTCTCAGCACTTAAATTAGAGATATAATTTTGTGTCGTCAGCATAATGATGATCAATATTAAAGCAGTGAATTGTGTGGTCAGATCCAGATGTACAGTACTCAGCCACACTCAGATCACAAATATGACATGATCACTAGCATCAAGTGTTACATTCCAACATGGTGAGCAAAAGGTACGACGTTAAAATCACTTTTTAATGTGTTTTTATGACTGCTATGTTCATAGTTTTCTCACTCACTTTGTTCTCTTGACCTGTCTGTGCAGTGCTGGCTGTTTTCCTGTGGCCTCTGATCTCATCTCATGAAACTGGTTTGTGGCTGGATCCAGTTCTGCAGAAGCTGGACTTTGGCTTCGGGGAGTTCCTTCACAAAATTAAACAAAACCATGGTAACTGTGAAACATCTAAATATGTCAGTGTTGAAAAACTCTGCTACTCCATTTGTTCCAAACAAATAAAAATGGGATATGTAATGAATTTACTCCATGAACTGCATACAGATTACAATATTAGCATTGCAGATATTTGAACTGAATTTGAACTGTACATATGTATAATATGGAAGTACCAACACAGTGTTTTTGTTTTGAATCGGAGCCTAACGAGCATCTCCTTTACTTCTTGTGTTCGATACTGGAGCAGAAAATTAAGTAACTAAATAATCTGTTTTCTACATTCCAGAGAAGAGAATCATGGAGGCTCAGAATGAGAAAGACGGCATCGAGTCGGACCTCTCCTCCATGTTTCCCAAGGTTGGCTGATCATCTCATCTCAATCTAATAATGATCACTGACAGGGTCCAGTTAGGAAAGCTAATTGGAAATCAGTCCACATGATCCACATCGACAACAAGGCCTGTGTCACAGTGGGTAGCAAAACAAGTGAACACCTGGTTACAGATTACACTTTTAACTTTAAAACCTCAATATAAATATCCACTACAGGCCAAAAGTTTGGAAACTTTATTGGTATATTTTGCAACAAAATAAACATGATTATTACATAAAGAGTAACTCTTCTTTCTTTACTTCTTCTGTGGTAGTTTGTCAGAGATTTGAACACAGTCGATATTTATTGAAAAAACTTTGAATTGAAAAAAATCAAAACTGAGCCCTTCTTTTTTGCTGACATTTATTCAGAAATGGTCTGATAACTGAGGAAAATAGTGCATACAGCAATGAAGGCAAAGTCTGATCATGCTGTAAATACATCCCAAAATTCATGCAACATTAACACAACTAACCTATCTGCAACACAGAATGAATTCTGTTTGTTCATGCAAAATGAAACACAATCTTTATTGAAAATACTTAATCGTGATGAATTGAAATTAATCCACAACAAATGTGTGATTAATCGGATTAAAAAATTGAATCGTTTGACAGCCCTACATGTAACTCATGCTGTTTTTTTTAAGAAAGGCATGGTGAGCAGAAACTTGAAGTTGCTTCCAAATGTTTAGCCTGTATTGGAATGTGTCCAGTGTGAACAGAGCTTAACAAATTTATTAGACCACCACCAGTGTAAGGTGTTTCCTCCAATAACGACCAATCACATTGTCACATTGACCAGATCCACTCTCTCTGCCTTCTTACCACAATAAAAGCCCTGGACACTTGTAACTTAGAGCATTTTGCCATAAGGAAACTCAGTAAAATAGCTTACCTACTGTAAGCTAAACAAGAGTTTAGCCCAGACAGACTGCTGGCTCTAAATACACCAAACACTGACAAGCAGACTAAAAATGTGTTTTGTGACTTGACATACTGATCTGCCACTTCCTGTGCACTTTCTGCATCCTGTGCCCATCCCTCTGACCTTTAAATTGTAAAACGTGACGCCTCCCTGTGTTCCCCTCCTACAGCTGGACTCCACAGTGTGTAAGGAAATGTCTGTATCGGACACGGAGGTGTCTGATGTTACATGGACGGACAACGGTACTTTCAACTTGTCAGAGGGACACACTCCACAGACTGAGAACTCAGAGGGTAGGTCACCTCCACACCGTCCCACTGATGAATGTGGTTTTAAAACAAAGATGTTGGGTTTCTGCCAGCTGGAGTGGACATTAGATCCATTAGACTCCAAAATTGTGTGTGTATATATACATATATATATATATATAACTGGAAATCGGTATCAGCCAAGAATTTTGCAATCGGTGCATCTCTATTTTAGATCTTTGAGTTCATCTCATAAAAAATGGGAGCAAAAACAAGTGTTGCGTTTATATTTTTGTTGAGTGTATATATATATATACAGTCATGGAAAAAATTATTAGACCACCCTTGTTTTCTTCAATTTCTTGTTCATTCTAATATCTGGTACCACTAAACGTATAATACAATGAACACAACAAAAAATGCAGCTGGTCACATAATACTTTATGTCCTATTTGACATTCTTAAGCTTAATTGATTCCCAGGGTATATAAGAGGCCATTTCATGTCACAAGCAGCACTGCACATGCAAAGGCCTAGAGTGGTTTCCTGCTTACATTCAAGCTGTAGCACAACTCAGAAGTTGTCAGCTCTCACATAATGCCTAAAACAAAAGAATTATGTGAAGCAACAAAGGCAGCCATCTTGGCACTGCTGGAAATTGGCATGAGTGAGAGACAGGTAGCGAAAAAACTGAAGATCTCCAAGACAGCCGTTCATTACAACAAAAAAAAACAAGCTGAACATGGCACTACCAAATTGCTACCTGGCCGTGGCAGGAAACGTCTTTCTACCCCACGAGATGACCGTGCACTCATCCGTTCCTGTGTCAGGAATCGTCGTCAGACCTCCAGGGACCTTAAAAATGAGTGGGCACTGTCGAGAAATGTGACTTGCTCGGCAAGGACAGTTCGAAACTGACTTGTTGAAGCTGGTTTGAAGTCACACAGAGCACGCAAGAAGCCCTTCATCAATGAAAGGCAGAGGAAGGCCCGGTTACTCTTTGCTCGAGACCACAAGGATTGGACTGTTGATGATTGGGCTAAGGTTCTCTTCAGTGATGAATCCAATTTTGAATTGATGCCCACTCCAGCCAACTTACTGGTTAGGAGGAAGCCTGGAGAAGCTTACAACCCAGACTGTCTTGCCCCTACAGTAAAACATGGGGGTGGATCAGTCATGATCTGGGGTTGTTTCAGTCTGAGTGGAACAGGGCAAATGCAATTGTGTGAAGGCCGAATGAACCAGGTCAAGTACAGGACTACCCTTGAAAACAGTCTTCTTCCATCAGCTGGAAAACTCTTTCCTGCCTCGAATGACTGGATTTTCCAACAAGACAATGCCCCTTGCCACACGGCAAGGTCAGTTAAAGCCTGGATGGAGAACCACAACATTTGCACCATGCCTTGGCCTGCTCAATCACCAGATCTTAATCCAATTGAAAACCTGTGGAAAATCATCAAACTCAAAATGGAGAACCACAAGCCCAAAAACAAAGAAAATTTGTTTGAATTTGTCCAACAGGAATGGGCTGCTGTGACAGCAGAACAATGTCAGAAGCTGGTGGAGAGCATGCCAAGACGCATGGCTGCAGTCATCAAAAACCAAAAACAATGGTTATGCAATCAAGTATTAACTCTTGTGTGTATCATGTGTTTAAAGCAAACAGAAAAGAAAACATGGAATGCTTAAAAGTAGTGTTTTTGGCGGTACAATGCCATAGCTATTGATGTAAGAATTTAAGTAATTTTGGTTATTATCAAGAAAACCATGGAAAATGAATAATCCTTAGTTCTTAAATTAAACTCTCATGAGCTACTTTTGTTGTTATCATTATAATTGTCCAAACAAATGTACCTTTAGTTGAGCCAGGCATTAAAATTAACAAGAAATTGAAGAAAACAAGGGTGGTCCAATAATTTTTTCCATGACTGTATATATAGATATGTGTGTATATATTAAAGCCCCTCTGTGTAGGAATTACTCCCATCTAGTTGTGAGGTGGTGTACTGCACACAATGAATATTATTCTTTAGCCTGACTCTTTTCTCAGTGCTCGTTTCCTTCTACGGTTGTCGAGGGCGAACATTCGTGATATGGCGAGATGTCCTTGAGATGACAACTTCTACTAGCATTCTCTCAAATGATGACGTCAGTGTTGTTAAATTGTTATTACTATCATGTCAGGCAACTTCAGCGTTTGTCTAGGATGGATGCTGCTCATCACACGTGTAGGAGCCATGCAGTGTTTGTTATTGATTTTCCTATTTTCTAGTTGTTTGGTCTGGTTGCCACGGTGATAAGCGGAGTTTGGGTCACGTGGGCACCGTAGATGAAAGCCGTAAGTTACATCCGGGCCACATCACATGCACCGGGGAAGGAGAGAGGCGAGTTGGGTAGCCATAGTTTTTGTTGACCGTTTTCATCCTGTTTGATTGCTTGTATTACGTTCATCAACAGTGTACACGTTATCAGTCTGCAAGTGTAATCGGTAAGCCGCAGTGGCTGCTTTGTTTTCATTAAATATCCTGAAACATATCCTTTTATCAGCAGCAGCCAGGACCCATTCTCTGCCTCTCAAGCGACTTTAAGGAAACTGGAAAGCCGCAATAATACGTTCGACTATATGAATGATCCATATCGACAGCTGACAAATCCCTCGATATTTTCTCCCAAGCCGTGATCTCCCGCTGAGTTTGTGCCTAGCTTCCACCAGATCAGCGCCTGTAGTTTCAAGATAGCGACGCAACATGGTGACCGATTTAGAAATGGCAAATACAAAGACTGTCAGAACACTGCAGTTTTTTGTGGAAGTAATTACTCACAAAAATGAGGTAATACTTTTAAACGATTAAAAATTAAACAGACAACTTGAAACATCACACAGTGGGGCTTTAAGAGAGAGCCGCAACAATGATCTAATAATGATCACTGAAAAACTTTTCTTTGTTCCACCATTTTGATATGAACATTATTTTTATACACAGTTGTTGTTTTTGAAAGTTTAGAAATTGATGTTGTCGGAAAAAGTGTTACGCCTTCAATTTATCGTTGTTTCAAGTGTTAAAGGGCTGGATGAAAAATCATAAAAATCATGTTTTTGGAGATTAATCAGATTTTTATATTGATGTCGGCCTCAAGAATTCCATATTGGTCGGGTCCTACAATACCAAAGAAATTGTTTTTGATTTTAAATTATATTTAAGAATGTCTTCAGGCCCTGTTATACAGGCCCTTCTTATTGTTGCTCTGTTCACTTTGCTGCTGGAACGATGCAAATGTTCCCGTTTATTGGACTAAATGAAGGATTATCTGATCTTCCTGTTGATCTTCTTACATACCTTTCTTTTTTCCTAGCAGACCTTGACAGAGAAGAAGCGTTCACTGGAGGCCTCCCAGAGTTCCCCTCTCTCGACAATGGCACAACGACCAACGGCGACGATGACGATGACCTCAGCCTAGGCCTTCCCTCTCCTCCACCTCAGCTGCCAATTAAATCCAAGCATGTGTCCTCTTCTCACAAGGACCAACCCACCGACAAAGCCCTCGAGTTAGTCAACCAGATGGCGGGAGACTTCATCGCTGCCGCCGTCACAGCCGCCATGCAGGAGAAAATAGAAGCGGCGGTTGGCCTCAAGGTGCCAAGCTCCGACTCAAGACTCTCAGAGTCCACCAGGCTGCTGGAGCTGCTGGAGGAGTCGGACAGCGAGGTGGAGGACTTTGAGCTGCTGGACCAGTCAGAGCTGGAGCAACTGGAGGGGGAGCTGGAGCTGGGAGAGGAGGAGGCCCAGGCCAGAGAGGAGGCTCAGGCCAGGAGTGACAAGCCAACATCTTCTGGATTCTTCTCCAAACTCCTGAGACGCCACTGACTGAGGAAAGGGAAGGAGGACGTGCTCGAGAGACTGTTGAGATGGCGAGAAAACAACATGTCCATTTGTCTCTTTCCTGCAGTGCTAACATCAACAACTCAACTCTGGTCCATTCATCAAATATGGAGGCACTTTAATCAGAATCATGGCAGCCTAAAGCTGAGATCAGACTATATGATATCATCCAGATAATGTCCCGACCCTGACAGATGTGGTGCAACTAATGCAGCATCTGGGACGCCTGCCATGAAGAGCAGGAGGATGCTCAAGTAAATATATGACACATACTTGTTTATTTATCTATTTATTTTATTTTGAAACATTTATCTGGTTCCTTGATGTCCTCTCAACGCTACTTCTGTCTCCTGATCGCAGTCGATCAGTGAGATCAATTCAGCATTTATAGTGTGTGTCTGCATGTGTTGGATGAGCGGTTGTTACCAGAGCATTAATGAATGAATGAATGAATGAATGAATGAATCCTCACAAGCTTGTCCACAGTTAAAACTTTCAGAGTTTGTGTCAGTTTTCTTGAAAATAAATGAGACATTGATAAAGATATTAAATGAGTACTACACACAATTAGTAAATAAAATAAATTGATGTGGTGTGTCATATTCTTTAATGAAGTCATTATCTGTTCATGCACTTAAAATATGTTCTTACAAATAAACTGTTACGAATACTAAACAGACAATAAAAACTCAAATACAGAAACACTTTTAAAAAATACTTAAATGTTCCCAAGCAGACTTTCACCTTGAATACATGTCAGAAGTACACTGAAAAGACCAGAGGAACTGTAGCTCACAACACTCACTCCGATGCAGAATTCAGTCAGATCAAACGGCATTAAAAGCTTTAATTTCATATTCAGAATTCTCCTGCTGGTTGTAGATCTGATGATGAGGATTAAAAAGCAAGAAACCTTTTTTTTTATCATGTCCTTTTTTATTTTGTATGTATTTTTATTTTTCATGAATCATTTATAGAGTTGAGGGACTTTTGTTTTATAACATTGTGCAGCAAAAATTAAAAATACAATGCTTGGGAATGTACTCAGACAAAGGTATAAAATAAAGCAACGTTGACTGATTAGTAAAAAACATTTGTCTTTAGCACACAGCTGCCTACTTCGAACATATATCTAACAAACACCGGGTTTTTTTAGAGACCTTTTCTCACTGAATAATGTTACTGAAATGAAAAAATGAATGAGATGGTGATTATTATTTACCGATACACCTAAGGCAGTCTGCTGTGTCGAGCGTCACCTGTGGATTCAGTGAATGAAGACAAAACTGTTTCTTTAACATGCCTTGTCCATTAAAATACCTTGTTTTTGCTAATAAAGACACGCAGCGTTGTATAATGTATCCTCTTGAATTAATCATGTAACGCCTTGTATTAGCAGAACTCTTTGTTTATCGGTGCCTAAGAGGACTTTGTAGTGGCTGCTTACATGTGATAACAGTCTAAGTGGTGTTACAGTCTCTGAATAAGAGCTTAGGCAGCTTTAGGCTTCACTAAATAAGGACATTTTTGAATATTTAGTCAGCTGAACACGATCAGTGTTTTTCATTTGTCTTCTGGTTGCATCATGGTGGCTTCCATACATTTGTCTAAAAGTGGGAAGTCCTTTGAATTGAAGCTCAAAAACATGTTTGGGGGTCAGAACCAAAAATGTAAATGAACTCAAGAATGTCAATAAACTGTTGTAAGGCAGTGTGTAGTTTCATGTGCTTCACTGTGTGTGTCTGTGAACCTGTATTACTGACACGTTTTCATATTCACGTGCAGGGACTTACCAACCTTATGGGGACAGTCCAACATACGGAGCTTAAAAATGTATCAGAGCATCAAATATCCTCCAGCATCATGTCCTTCACTTTAACTGGACTCTCTCTTCCTCACTGAGTTCACAACTCTTCATCATTTTGAACAGGAGTGAGGAATTTAAACTGTATTCACCTTTTTAGACCAGATTTGATCCAGAACACTGGAATTCACTGAGAAGTCACAAATGAATCCAGAATAACAAACAACCACTGAAACACATGGTTCTGTTCAGGAGGGACAGGAAATAACTGAAGAATGTAACGTCTCAAATAATGTCAAATAATGAGCTTTGATATTTCTTTTTCTGTATTTCTGAGAAATTTTGAAAACTTAAAAATTCCTGGATAACAACAATTTATTATAAAGATAATTATAATAAAGATATCATTTGTATTAAATATCTTGCAGATACTGGTGGATTATGGTCATCTGCAATACTGGTAATTTAGGGCACTATAAGGAGCTTTACTTTGAAATGATCTGGTGCTTGCCCTCCTTTTATTACAATGAGGAGCTTTACTTTGAAATTATTTGGCGTCTGTCCTCCTTTTATTACAATGAGGACCTTTAAAAAAAAAAACAAAAAAAAAAAAACTGGTAATGTGTAATTTTGTGGAGTAACTACCCGACATTGTTCAGCAGTATTAGTTGCTGGTCCTATTCTTCTCCAGTAGGGGTGGTAATGCTCTATAAAGTTTTTTTTTTTTTCCCAGCTTCGAAAAACAAGACATAAACACAAGAAGAAGAAATTCTCTCGGAAGTAGGAAGCTACCCTCGTGTGTTAGGTGCTGTGTGTGGCACGAGCATCGATTAAAAATCTTCTTTTGGGGGAAACAGCTCACTGAATAAGTAAGTAAATAATGAAGCCAGTCCGCTATAACACCTTATAATGTCCTCCCTCTGCCGTTGTCCTTGATCTGATGAAGCTGTTAGCTATTAGCTGTTATTAGCAGATGTTTACTCTATTTCAGCTGGCGGCTGCGAGTGGTTTCTAGCACAGTTACAGATTAATTATGTTTCTTGTCAGGAGGTTAGTGTCGATGTTGACGTTAGGTGTTGCTGTCAGCTGGCTTTATGACAAAATGTCGTGACATTCCTGCTGCCTGACAGCTAGCTACAGGTTAGCCAGGTAGCTAAGCTAATGGCTAACGCCACTGCACACTAGCTGAATATTATTTAACCCCTCTCCCCAAAAATAATGTTATTCAACCTAGAAGCAGTCAGAGGATTAGTTAACAGTTGCACGGTAATGTGTTTATATATTTGATCTATTTCAGAGTCAGCAAAGGTAAAATAATCTAATGTCACTTCTCTCTTTGTAACAACTCTGTGTTTGCTGGTGTGACACCTAGACTTAATGTTTTCAGTACAGTTTATTATCATGAAGGTTATACAGTTGATTTCCATACTGTAGAGACTGGTGGAAAGTAGGTCCTATAGTACCCTTTTTTATTTTCAAGTACTTGTATTATATTTATCTGACAACACAAGTTACTTTGCAGATGCAGACTATTAACACTAAATACAATGTAAATCAGCTAAAGTAAAGTTAGGATTTGCTGTTACAGACTGTGACTCTTAAAGTAGTACATTAGTCTGGGACAAATAGTGCAGTGAGCCATTTTGCACCAGTCCCTTAACTTTAGGTCCATTTTGATGCCAACACTTAGCCTAAGTCCTTTTACTTGAGGATGATTTTGAATGCAGGGCTTTTAAATGTAACACTGTTGTACTTTTACTGTAGTAAATGATCAGAATACTTTTCATTCACTGCAGGTTAGGAAGGTGTCTTATTCTTTAATGATTTAATAGTTAATACAGATGATAAAATACAGAAACAGCTTTTGTAGAATAGAAAACTGTAAAGCTGCATCAAATGACAACTTTATTAGTGAACTTCCAAATATTCAAGTGACATCTTAAAATCTAAAATCACATGCAGAGCTTGACTGAACTCAAACAGTTCCTCCTCACAGTGCTTTATTCAGGGACTGATCACCTTTCTGAACCCGCTATTCTAGGTCTTCCATCCATCTATTTTCTCCCTCTTATTTTCTCATAGGGTCAGGGGGGCTGGAGCCTATCCCAGCTGTCTTAGGGTGAAAGACAGGGTACACCCTGGACAAGTCTCCAGTTCATCACAGGACACATAGAGACAGACAACCACTCACACTCACATTCACACTTACAGTCAATTTAAATTAACCAATTAACCTAATCCCCATGCATGTTTTTGGATGGTGGGAGGAAGACAGAGTACCAGAGAGAACCCACACAGACATGAGGAGAACATGCAAACTCCACACAGAAAGACCCCGGGCCGGGAATCAAACCCGGTACCTTCTTGCTGTGAGGCGACAATGCTAACCACTACACCACCGTGCTGCCCTATTCTAGTTCTTTATGTTTAATTAATTAATTGATTTTAATATATATATATAATATATATATATTTTTGGCAGTGAATTTCGGTAAGATCCAAGTTTGAGTCAGGTGTTTAATGGCAGGAGTTAATTGAGACAAATTTGTGATTTTGAGCAATATAAATAAAGTGAATTTGACTCTCCAGGTTGCCATGGCCTCCTACACCTGCATCAGCTGCCGAGTGGCTTTCGCCAATGGCGAGATGCAGAGAGCACACTACAAAACCGATTGGCATCGCTACAACCTGAAGCGCAAGGTGGCTGACATGCCACCGGTCACCGCCGAGAACTTTCAGGAGCGCGTCCTGGCACAGCGGGCCGCCGCTGAGCAGCAGCTGAGCGACACATCGGCCACCGAGGGCTGCACCATCTGCAGCAAGAAGTTTTCCAGCACCAACGCCTACCAGAACCACCTGCAGTCCCACAAGCACCAGCAAGCCGAGAAGCAGGCCCTGCTCGCTGCTCAGAGGAAAGTGGAGAAGATGAACGAGAAGAACCTGGAGAAAGGACTCAGTGACGAGAAGGAGGATCGCGACGCCAAGAACGAGGCCCTGCAGCAGGCTCTGAAAGAGCAGCAGAGGAAGACACAAGCAGTGACGAGGCAGAGGGCGGAGAAGCTGGAGAAACCTCCCAGGATGATGTGGCTGGAGGAGCAAGCCAAGAGGCGAGAGAGAGAAGAGGGAACCACAGCTGTGGAGGGTAAGGAGGAGAAATGAAGCAGTGTCTCACTTTGCAGATGCTTTTTGTCTGATGGGTCAGCCAGACAGCTGTGTTTCTGTTAACCCTGTTGACTTTGAGACAGGAAGTGCAAAAATGCTGAGTCAATTCTGGATTTTAGGACTCAATGCTGTATAACTTTATAATGCACTTGTTGGGGACTGTTTTCAGCAGCAGAAGCAGGTTTACATGGAGCTGAGTCACAATGTACAGTGAGGGTTTTTTTCAATGGAGCTCTATGGCTCTGATGTAAACACAGGAAGTAATACAAATCATTTGGTTCTTACCAAGAGGAAAAAAACTTTAGATTTAGACATGTTAGATAAATTATCTCATTTTAAGAGTTAATTTCTTATTTTAAGTGTTCAACTTTATAATCTTTAATCAAGCACGGCCCTCTTTTTTTGTCTCAAATAGGCAGGAAACCTTAAATAAATAAGAAATAATAACTGTTAAAATAACACATATTACATTTCCACCAAAGTCTCATTAAACAAATCTTAATGATTAAATGCAGATGACAAATTTTGTTTATATGACAAATGAAGCTGATTATTATGATTAAAACCAGCATTTTCTGCTTGTATTAAACATTCTAAAATATCTTATTTCCAGATTTAACATCTTAATTGAAGTAAAGTGAAGTTATCTCACTGTGTGCAGAGATAATTTCTCTTGTTTTGAGGACCTTTTTCCTCAGGTTTCATGTTTTTATCTTGTTTTTAGAGACCCCTTTTTGTAGTGTAGTTGTGATCTTTTCTCTGGATTTGAAGAAACAACTTAAGTAGTTAAAAAGCTGCTTGGCTTTTTTCTCCACTTCTCCCTCAGTGTGATTAAACTGTTTATTACTGTTCTTATTAAAGGTTCCTTCTTACACTCAGAGGCTCATCACACCTCCTGTGTTAAAAGTGACACCATGTTCCAATAACAATCTTTCAGAAGAGTGGGAGGATATGGACGAGGAGGAAGATGAGGAAGATGATGATGACACGGAGGAAGAGGAGGAGACGATGGAGGATGAAGGGGGCTGTGCTGCTGCCTCTGACGCCCAGCCTGCTGCTCTTCCAGGCTCCATCCCCGTCACCGACTGCCTCTTCTGCTCCCACCACTCCAAGTCACTGATGAAGAACGTCGCCCACATGACTAAAGTCCACAGCTTCTTCATCCCCGACGTGGAGTTCCTCATCGACATCAAGGGCCTCATCCGCTACCTGGGTGAGTTTTGTCTGTGAATGTGGGGAAACTGCAGGTGGCCTTCAGGCAGGTGATCAGGTACCTTAATCTGCTGATAATATAGTTCGATAGATCACCTTATTTTCATCTTTATTTATCTATTTTATTTAATTATTTTCACTTCGATTTACTGCTTTGTGTTCATGGTGGATAACAAGTGTAAGTGTTTCATTGTTTCCTCTTTGATTATCAGTGAAGTAAAGCTAAAGGATGACCGACACCAGATTGTTTCAAAGTAAAGCTCCTTACTGTAATAAAAGGAGGACAGACACCAGATGGTTTCAAAGTAAAGCTCCTTATTATAATAAAAGGACGACAGACACCAGATCGTTTCAAAGTAAAGCTCCTCATTGTAATAAATGGAGGACAGACACCAGATGGTTTCAAAGTAAAGCTCCTTATTGTAATAAATGGAGGACAGACACCAGGTCGTTTCAAAGTAAAGCTCCTCATTGTAATAAAAGGAGGACAGACACCAGGTCGTTTCAAAGTAAAGCTCCTCATTGTAATAAAAGGAGGACAGACACCAGGTCGTTTCAAAGTAAAGCTCCTCATTGTAATAAAAGGAGGACAGACACCAGGTCGTTTCAAAGTAAAGCTCCTCATTGTAATAAAAGGAGGACAGACACCAGGTCGTTTCAAAGTAAAGCTCCTTATTGTAATAAAAGGAGGACAGACACCAGATCCTTTCAAAGTAAAGCTGCTTATTGTAATAAAAGGATGACAGACACCAGATTGTTTCAAAGTAAAACTCCTTATTGTAATAAAAGGAGGACAGACACCAGATCCTTTCAAAATAAAGCTCCTTATTGTAATAAATGGAGGACAGACAGCAAATCTCTCTTTTCTGCTCTTTAACGTCTCAAAGCTGACAGGAAATGAACATCAGTCCAAACAGCCCTTCACAGTAAAAGTCTTCTCTCTTCTTTACCGTCTCATTTTGGTTCCTTTATTCTCAGGAATGTTCATATTTCCACCCTCTAAAGACGCTGTTTGCGTTAACAAACCTCCCCCTTCGTTCACTGGCTGCACGACACTCTTAAAATTAAAATTTAGATTAAGTGTGCAGAGGCAAGCCCCGAATAAACTTCTCCAACTGTGTAATATGTTATCCAGCTCTGTAACCACGGAGAGAAAAATATGTGCTTTTAATTGGATCAATCTGTATATAAGTTACTCATGTAGGTCGGACAGACAGCCGACGTAGAGGGTTCTCCGTGTTCATGTACAGCAATTTATAGAGTACTATAAATTGGCCTTAACGAGCTTGCCAAGCTTGACCAAAGCAGCATTATGCTTTCCTTACATGGCAGAATATTGATATTGATGTTAAATATGTGCTGCAGATGATTGTTAATGTTATTTGACCTTTTCAGGAGAGAAAGTCGGTGCTGGAAATGTGTGTTTATGGTGTAACGAAAAGGGCCGTTCGTTCTACTCAGCTGAAGCAGTACAGAGTCACATGACGGACAAAAGCCACTGTAAACTCTTCACAGACGGCGACGCTGCGCTGGAGTTCGCTGACTTCTACGACTTCAGGTAATGAAGTGATTTCCACCTTGTTTAGTGGCTGCTTGTGATGGATGGATCAGGTGGAGTCTAAAGGCAACATTTGTGCCAACAGGAGCAGCTACCCAGACAGGAAGGATGGTGAGGATGCCGAAATGGATGACGAGCTTCCTGACGACAAGAACCTTAAGTACGACGACGAAACGCTGGAGCTGACTCTCCCCTCAGGTGACTTGATTTGAAATTATTTTTCAACCAGCGAAGGCACAGAATACATTTAATAAAATGTACAGATGAAGATCAGGGGAATTGCTGAATGTACACAATGTGTGTAATAATCAGGGTTCCTGAAAAAGATTTAAAATGTCTTAAATTCAAATCTGGGTAATTCTGGTTAACAAACTAATCCTTAGACACAAAAATGATTTACACACAGTTTTCAGGCAGAAATGACAAAACATCCCCTGGTTTCAACATCGTGTGATGAGTTGAGGTTTATGTATGTATGTATGGATAGATAGATAGATAGATAGATACTTTCTTCATCTCACAGAGAAATTCACAATACTGTAAATAAACTAAGAAAGTTTTTTTTTTTCCTCAATAACCAAGAGAAACACATTGCCCTGTTTATTATTAGATCATTTTCTCTGATCATCATAAATCTCAATAAATATGATCATATGACTTGGTTTTAAAAACTGTGCTTCTTCTTCTAAATGAAAAAAGCTTCATTAAAGTCCAGTTGAACTATGCATCATGCTTGTTTGTCTAACACCTTCACACTGTGTTTTATCTGTATGTACACAGGTTAAAAGACACTAAGAGTTCTTGTTTAAGTAAAACACTAGGAAGTGACTCTCTCATTAGCTGTTTCTGTTGGATCTCATTCACTTTGTTGTGTTGTGTGTTTGATGTTTTTATGCTCATCCTCACTTCCCGTTGCTGCAGGTGCGACTATCGGCCACCGCTCCCTCATGAGGTACTACAAACAGCGCTTCGGGGCTCAGAGAGCGCTGGTCCTGACCCACAACAAGAAGGCCGTCGGCAGAGTCCTGCGGCAGTACAAGGCTCTGGGCTGGGGAGGAGACGCAGGTGAGACTCAACGTGGACCACTGATATGTTTCTTTGCTGTTCTTTCGGTCACACTTTATAGTTTTAAGACAAGTGTGAAGGAGCTTCATCCACTGCATCATCAAGTGGATATTAAATGTGGAGCAGGCAGAGTGAGTCCAGTGACACCAGGGTTTGTGACACCAATACATCAATTCTGAACTTATTAATATGGTGTCTGTCTTCATGATGCAATGGTGGAGTGATAAGAGAAAATGGAAACAAACCAGGGAGAGGTTTCTAATGTGAATGTGTTCATTTCATTCATTTGTTGTTAAAAATAAATCAGCTTTTCCACACTTCAGGTCGTTCCCAGACAGGAGAAAAGCTCCTCTTTCTTGCTGGTTCTGTAGCTAAAATAAAAGACAAACATCAGATAATTTCAAAGTAAAGGTCCTTATTGTAATTAAAAAAAAGACAGACATCAGATAATTTCAAAGTAAAGGTCCTTATTGTAATTAAAAAAAGGACAGACATCAGATAATTTCAAAGTAAAGGTCCTTATTGTAATAAAAAAAAAGGACAGACATCAGATAATTTCAAAGTAAAGCTACTTATGGGATGACAAATCTAGGGACAAAAACAAAACAAAGACACTGATTCGTTTGCTCTTTCGCTCCAGTGACAACATGAATTTTCCTGTTCATTTCTTTTCCATTGCTGGCCGTAGGAATGTAAACACAAAGCAGCTGTCAGGTTAAAGGTGCTTTTATCTGGGTGTCTCTCCGTCTCTTCATACGGACTGAAGCTCAGGAGTTTCAGTTTCCTCGGCTGATCACATTGTGACCCTGCAGTGTCGTCTTGACCCACTTTTGATCGATCATGTTTTCTTCCAGGAGTTTGGGGAATAAAGACTCTCTTGTCACTTCTTGGGAAACTCTCTCAGCTCTACACTCTCAGCTTTTTGCCCTGGGAGCTCAATATTTCACTTCTGTTGTTTCCTCTGCTGTTTTGAGGACGTGAGTGTGAACGTTTATTCAGCTCCGTGTTGTGGAGCTGGCATGTTTTTGGCAGTTTGGGTTTTATTGATAATGCCATTTCCTTTTGTGTTCATCAGTTCCACAGCCTTCCCTTTCACCCTTTTTTCCATGCACTTTCTGGTTGGCCCGGTAGGTTGAGTAGATATTTATATTACAACATAAAGTGGAGTTTTGTTCAGGCACCTTTGTCAGATAAACAAGTGATCAATAATCACAATAATCAAGAAATCAATTAGTCACACGATAAATGAAAACGACCTCTGTCATTTTGCTGGCTTCGATATATCGCCATGCGCGTTTGTTTTCCTCATCTGGATGACAAGACGGTTCACTCTGTGCATCTTTCTCAACACCTGGAGCGTTTGTTCCACAGAATGAACAGAGTGAGACCTCCTGTCAGTTACAAAGCCTCTTTGTCTCAGTGGGAGGAGGAGGAGCAGCTGCAGCAGGTGAGCTGGTGAGGAGTAGAGAGCCAGGTAACAAGGAGAAATTAATAGGAATAATATAAGAGGTTGTTTCAAATCAGAATGGAACAGCTCCAGTGTGGGAACATTTCTAATTTAAACCAAATGAGTAAGGTGAGCCCATTAATGGTCAAAAGTAATGGCATCAAAAAAAGCAATGCAATCAACTTTCATGCACCTCAAACAACCATCCAGTCCAGATTCCCAGCTGGGAAAAAAATATTTAATAAGAAGAAAAAAAAAAGAAAAAGAAGAGACTCTCTATCTCATCATGAAAAAATGTTTGTTTTTACCTTGTTCCATTCTTGTTTTATCAGAGGTAGAGTAGAGGACACTTTTTGTCCAGATTCTGTTTGTATTGCTGTCTAATCTTGATCATCTCCACTTCCTGTTTTGATCTCTGTGGCATATATTACCTCTTTATGTCCTGACTACAAATCCCAGAAGCCCCAAAATTACTCACAGGCTGTGTGCGCAGCAAGGAAACTAACAACACAGTCATAATTATATTACAATTATGATTATATGTTATTAATATTAGTTATTTTACATTTTTCACATAGTTAAAAAGTTAATTCTCAGTGAGATCCCGTCATCATCTGAATAGTATAAATACAGCTCAGAGGCAGGGTGGTTTTTGACAGTCATGTTTCTGCATGAAAGCTGCTCTTTAACAACATAATGGACACTGATGCATGTCATCCCCTCGTCTTGTCTCTCAGGCAACAGCTCCTTCCATCAGAGACAGAGAGACATGCAGTACGTACAGATGATGAAGTCCAAATGGATGCTAAAGATGGGCATGAGCCACAATGCCACCAAGCAGAAGCACTTCAGAGCCCAAGTCATGTTCTGAGCTGGGACTGGAGGGAACCTGGGGGAACCTGGAGCAACCTGGAGGAACCTGAGGGAACCCGACTTTGTACCAGACGTGACTTGGACTGGTGTATGTTGAAATCTTTGGTGTTTTCCAGCCAACAGGACGTTGAGTGCAGCTGCTTGGATGGCAGGAGGCAGGAAGAAGTGAAACTTCACACTGTGTTGTGTTTGAAGGAGCTGCAGCAATGCTGATATGATGTTTAATCACTGCTGAAAAAACCTTCACTAACTTCACTTCCTGGAATTATCTCATGCAAATCAACACATATTTTTCAAAACAAGGTGACACCATTATGACTCAGCGTGTTCACAACACAACCAACCAAATAAATGTTTTTCATATTTATTGGATATCTGCGTTCTTCCTAAGTAATAAGTATTTTTCTTTACTCTGTGTTTTTCAACAGCTGTCCTAATTTAACAGTATTACTGACTGAAAAGAAACACTCACTGAAAGACCACAGCAGAATGCAGCAGGGAAAGAATCAACTGTACTTCATTTATCATGTACAAAGCTTAACAAATGTATGTCAGCTGGGTTTACCACCACTGCTCTAAATTAACAGTATTAATCAAAATGATATCTGTAATGATAAAATATAATTACTGTTGTGATCCGGGAATTTTAAAATCGTCTGTTTTACAAAAAAGCTGTTACATATATATATATATATATATATATATATATATATATATATATATATATATATACACACACACAGTCATGGAAAAAATTATTAGACCACCCTTGTTTTCTTCAATTTCTTGTTCATTCTAATATCTGGTACCACTAAACGTATAATACAATGAACACAACAAAAATGCAGCTGGTCACATAATACTTTATGTCCTATTTGACATTCTTAAGCTTAATTGATTCCCAGGGTATATAAGAGGCCATTTCATGTCACAAGCAGCACTGCACATGCAAAGGCCTAGAGTGGTTTCCTGCTTACATTCAAGCCGTAGCACAACTCAGAAGTTGTCAGCTCTCACATAATGCCTGAAACAAAAGAATTATGTGAAGCAACAAAGGCAGCCATCTTGGCACTGCTGGAAATTGGCATGAGTGAGAGACAGGTAGCGAAAAAACTGAAGATCTCCAAGACAGCCGTTCATTCCAACAAAAAAAAAACAAGCTGAACATGGCACTACCAAATTGCTACCTGGCCGTGGCAGGAAACGTCTTTCTACCCCACGAGATGACCGTGCACTCATCCGTTCCTGTGTCAGGAATCGTCGTCAGACCTCCAGGGACCTTAAAAATGAGTGGGCACTGTCGAGAAATGTGACTTGCTCGGCAAGGACAGTTCGAAACCGACTTGTTGAAGCTGGTTTGAAGTCACACAGAGCACGCAAGAAGCCCTTCATCAATGAAAGGCAGAGGAAGGCCCGGTTACTCTTTGCTCGAGACCACAAGGATTGGACTGTTGATGATTGGGCTAAGGTTCTCTTCAGTGATGAATCCAATTTTGAATTGATGCCCACTCCAGCCAACTTACTGGTTAGGAGGAAGCCTGGAGAAGCTTACAACCCAGACTGTCTTGCCCCTACAGTAAAACATGGGGGTGGATCAGTCATGATCTGGGGTTGTTTCAGTCTGAGTGGAACAGGGCAAATGCAATTGTGTGAAGGCCGAATGAACCAGGTCAAGTACAGGACTACCCTTGAAAACAGTCTTCTTCCATCAGCTGGAAAACTCTTTCCTGCCTCGAATGACTGGATTTTCCAACAAGACAATGCCCCTTGCCACACGGCAAGGTCAGTTAAAGCCTGGATGGAGAACCACAACATTCGCACCATGCCTTGGCCTGCTCAATCACCAGATCTTAATCCAATTGAAAACCTGTGGAAAATCATCAATCTCAAAATGGAGAACCACAAGCCCAAAAACAAAGAAAATTTGTTTGAATTTGTCCAACAGGAATGGGCTGCTGTGACAGCAGAACAATGTCAGAAGCTGGTGGAGAGCATGCCAAGACGCATGGCTGCAGTCATCAAAAACAATGGTTATGCAATCAAGTATTAACTCTTGTGTGTATCATGTGTTTAAAGCAAACAGAAAAGAAAACATGGAATGCTTAAAAGTAGTGTTTTTGGCGGTACAATGCCATAGCTATTGATGTAAGAATTTAAGTAATTTTGGTTATTATCAAGAAAACCATGGAAAATGAATAATCCTTAGTTCTTAAATTAAACTCTCATGAGCTATTTTTGTTGTTATCATTATAATTGTCCAAACAAATGTACCTTTAGTTGAGCCAGGCATTAAAATTAACAAGAAATTGAAGAAAACAAGGGTGGTCTAATAATTTTTTCCATGACTGTTTATCACACACACACACACACACACACACTATATTGCCAAAAGTATTATTCGCTCACCTTTGGGATGAATTAGAGCAGAGACTGAGAGCCAGGCCTTCTCGTCCAACATCAGTGTGTGACCTCACAAATACGCTTCTGGAAGAATGGTCAGAAATTCCCATAAACACACTCCTAAACCTTGTGGACACCCTTCCCAGAAGAGTTGAAGCTGTTATAGCTGCAAAGGGTGAACCGACGTCATATTGAACCCTATGGATTAGGAATGGGATGTCACTTAAGTTCATATGAGAGTCAAGGCAGGTGAGCGAATACTTTTGGCAGTATCTATATGTGTATATATGTGTGTGTATGTATGCTAAGATATGTAAATATACATACACACACAATGTAAATATTTGCAATCCTTTCCCTGCTCGTTTTAGTCCTAAAGTGAGTGACTTTTTTAGGATCTCCATCGTCACTCCTCTGGTTGGCTTCAGGTTGGCGTTGTGCAGATGATGTCATGGAAAGCTGATCGGGCCCGAGCGGGATGCTGACCCACCACACCGCCCCTTTAATGAGCTCAGTTACTCCATTTGTTTGTGGTGCTTCACTTTATCTTTGGCAGCCTCTCCACTTCCTTTTGCAGGCTGGGAGAGTGTTTGCGGCGTGATGGTTTCAGGGGGTTTATGGCACTCTGCCCGAGCAGGACGCACTGCTTGACGGAGTCGACAGGAAAAACAGAGGTGGGGGGAGGAGGCCCTGCAGACAGGCCGACGGCGAGAAGGAGACTAATTGATCCGGATGACTTGGGGAGAGATGAGGGTCAGATGAGAGGCTGAGAGGCATTATCACTGTGGAAGCCATGGAAGAAGGTGATGAGCTGCACTGATGTGTGCTTCGGAAAGCCATACTGGACATTTTGGACACAAGCTGTTTAAATCAGGAAGGCTGAACTCATTTTAGCTCCACATTCAGCCCAGTTTGATCAGTAGACCAGTTAGACCACTGCATAATTACTATCAATACAAGCCCTCCAGAAGGTACCAGTTTACTCTAAAAAAACTAACAGTCAATGAACATTCACAGATCAGATGATGAGCAGCCTGAGACGTGTCGTTGATTTCTGGGTTAGGCTGTTTCCTCAGACCTGTGTGCTACAGTTTTATTATGATAGTGGCTGAATATTATCTTAAGGTAACACACCAACACTAGAGAGAGTGGAACTTGAAAAACTGCACGTAAAGGCATCCAGTCATCCAGTGGGCCAGCTTGGACCCTTTGGCAGACTGCTTCTGGCCCTCGGGCCATGTGTTTGACACCCCTGCTTTAAATAATTTGCTCATATTCAGTACTTAAAATCAGCTCAAGCTCATGCTCTTCATTATGTTTTGCAAATGGATTTGGTTAAATGAGATAAAGTGAATCCACATAAAGACCAGAGAGGAGGCTTTTTCTCGGCTTCTGGAAACTGGAAACTGCTTTGACAGATTTGAGTCGTCACATCACAGCTGGACTTCGTCCCGATTGGCTGCTGGCCTTCCCCGTTTCCTGGAGTTGGTCCAAAACCTCCTGGAGATGAATATTTTTAGCCACGTTGGCTGAGGCTGCAGCGTCCAGACTGACATATCCCAACAACTGTTGGATGGAAGTTTGACCAGGCGTTTGCATTCCTGCTGACTCTGGCAACCCATTTCTAGGTTGCCAGGTCCTGAAGCACCTCTGGAGCTGGTGTTTACCCTCCCTTCTGGCTCCACAGGACAGTTTGACCTCCTATGCTGCAGTGTGTCTGTCCGGAAGCTCTTTACCAACAACTTATTGACGTTCACATCTTGATGGATTTCTATAAAAAGCATTTTATTACTGATGAGGACCTGAAACAAATGACAATCATTATCGTTTATCCCGCCAATAATCAGTTTAGTTTTCAGAAGTGAAGCTTGAACGAGCAAAAGTATGGATTAGTAGTAACATTTATATCCACTGGTTAGACACTTTTCACATATTCATCTATTTATTGTCAACTTTTCCCGCTGAGGACAGTAAAGGTGTAGTTATTAATGCTCTTCTCTTATTTGGCCTCATGTCCTATAGAAGAAGAGCACAACCTGAGTTCCTAAAACAGAGTTATTTTTAAATATGTGTTGTCCGATGGAAGGTAAAATCCAAAGTGAATTCAGAGGCTGTCGATCTCAGCCACCCTTCCTAAACATAACGGAGCAGCTCACCCTCCCTGCTCTGAGCCCTGGGGACCCGCTATTGATCGATGCCTCGTAGGTAGTGATTGGACATGAGTGGATAATTTCCTTTGCTGCATTAGAGTCCATTACTGGTCCGCTCCCCGGAAAGCGATAGACATCCTCAAAAGAAAAAAAGGAGGAGATTCTTCTTGGAAAAGCAGTCATTCACCAGCCGAGGCTCCTCCAACTCTATTATCGGCTCCATTTAGAGGATGACAATAAGAAATGAGGCTTTTTTTGGAAATTCAAGTTTTTAATGAACATAAATTGTTTGGCACTTGACAGGTTAACATAGCAAATAAGTCATTTCATGGATCCTCCCAGAATGAGCATTGATTCATATGAGGCAGGTTTTGTTGTATTTCTTGACTCATTCTTTATTTTTATTTTTTTTAATTTTTTTTAAATCTGATTTCCGGTACTTGAGTGTCGTTCTAGCTTCTGTAAGAACCCAAAGCTTATCAAGTGAAAAGTGTATACTTAAAGCACAACCTTCAGGGCACTAGCTGTGTCTAGGATTTTAAACAGAAAGGCTGAAGAAGCGAACACTTCCAAATACAATGTAAGAAGGTGGTCAGTTAGTTTTGGTCGTTGCTGGGGCTCAAAAAGAGGCTTTTAGGATTTCATTTCAGAATAGGATTAATCTGCATGTCGGGGACTCTTTGTTGTTCCATTCCTCCCTCAGATTCAGATCTGCACTATTTGAGGCTTGGATTTCTTCCTCAGGAGGTTTTGTTTTGTGCTGGATGAATCATGACTCATTCACACAGTCCAGCGATTTAAACTGGCAACCTTCCCACTGGGAGATCTCCTCCATCGTTCTGAATCGATATATAGCCATATTATTTCAGATATTTTGGATATTGGGTTCGGAAGCATATTGCATTCATTTGAAAAAAAAAAAACGACAAAGAAAAAGTTATAATTGTTTTCAAAGTATTTTTTCTTTTGTTTTTCGGAATCATTTTATTTTTGTTTGATTTTTCAGGATTTTTTTTGGATTTTCTGAGTATTTTTGTTGTTTTTTTTTTCAGAATAATTTCCTGATTTTTTTTGTATTTTTTCTGAGTTTAGAGAGCAAAAAATGAAAAAAAATATACTCTGAAAAACAGGAAAAAAATACTATGAAACAAAAAATACTCTGTAAAACAGAAAAAATATTACGAAAAACAGAAAAAATACTACCTACTAATAAAAAACTACTGATACTAAAATATCAATAAATACTACGTAAAACAGGAAAAGATTAATCAGAAAATCAGAAAAAATAACATTCAAAATTCAGACCCAAAAAATGACTCACAAAAAACAGGGTTTTATTCCAAGTGAATGCAATAATTTGGTCCAGAAAATGTCAAATACAGAAAAGCTGTAATGCCATTTGTACTGTATGTATATCTAATATGTCTAATACTGTATGTGCACCAATACCGGCATGGAAAACACTCACAAACACTCACAAAGGTGTCGATCAGCAGCTACTCTGTACTAAATAATAATGAGCTTGAATCATAATTTGTGTTAAATAGGACTGACCCTTCCAACAAGAAAAAAAAATTCCCATCCAACAAGATTCATCAAATCTTAATGTGTGTGGAAATGAGAGGAAACTGATTATTTGAGAGGAAATCCCTCAAATTAAACCAGACTTCCTGTTTGTGACACATTTAAAGTCGACTCAGACGTTGTCTGTCGACATGTTTTGCTGCTACAGGGGAGGGAGCATGCTGCTCCAATAATGCTCATTATGATCATCTACCATCTAACAGCTGCAGCATCTGAATGACACTATATCAATTTAGTATAAAACTCATTAGTATAAGGGCCCACATTGAATGGTAATGTAACAGAACAGCTAATATTTGTTCTTAAATGTATGCCATTGTGAAATGAAAACCTTTTGATTGTTTGATTTTGTTTTGTCCCTTTGCTTTGGGCTCTTTGTAATTAATTGATAATGTGTTTGTTTCAGTAAAACACTGCTTTCAGTCACCAGTGGCAGCTTAGAAAGTCTGGACTGACCTAATCATTGTGAAATGAGTTGACTAATCCTTACTTTGTTATGATCCTTTACAGAGCCACTGCGGATGGTTCAGTGATCTTATTTAGTATACTGCATGTGGGTGTTAATCATCTATCCAAATAACATTTCTTTTGTAAATTACATTCATTATTTTTTGTGTCTATTCATGTTTATCCAAGACTGATACCATGAAACATGTGGAGAGGCAGCCACAAATGGACATACTAGTAGAAAGTGGTGGTATATATAATAGAAATTTACCTTTTATTATAGCTGATTTTCAAATATGTGGCATTTTTTTTCCCCAAACACAAAGGTATTGCCCAACGTTGCATAAAAAAACAACAACTACAAAAAAAACAGGAAATGAAAGCAATTAAAAGAGAATAAAGTAATTTTCCCAGCCTTTCATCCACTGAAAACCAGATTAAGGGTGATAAAGGACCTTTATTTTTAGGACTATATAGTGCAGATTTTGATTAAAGAGCTTGAACATACTGATGGATTAAGCATTACAGACATATGAAAAATATTTTTGTAATCAGCAATACTGTTAATTTAGAGCAGACACATTCAATATGGTGGCCAGAATATGAGTTTAAATTAAGAATCATATAGCCTTGCATTATTCAGAAATCACTTAAATACGGTCACCCCCAGTAAAGTGCCCCCTCTAGGCTGGTTAAAACATGATAAGGTGCCCTCTCAAGGGCCAAAAACACGCTTAAGTGGTGAGAACTTGCTGTAGGTGCCCTTTTCTTTCTCCCTCTGCCCTTCAAAAAGTCTATGCATGCCACTGTATATAAATATATACAGTATATAGCCAAATTAGCCTCATCTGGGGGCTAAGCCCCCCTGTCCTTAAAACCTAGTGACAACCCTGGTAAACATCTGACACTGAGTGGTGGGATAATAAAATATATTAAATATGTTGTGGGTTCACAGATCCACCTTCAGGGGTCTTCAGGCTGCAGAGCCTGATTTGTAGCCCAGCAGGTGACTCCTCCAGCAGGTGACTCCTCCAGCAGGGAGACTCCCTCCAGCAGGTGACCCCTCCAGCAGGGAGGCTCGTCCAGCATTTTACTCCCTCCAGCAGGTGACCCCCCCCCCAGCAGGAGACCCCCTCCAGCAGGGAGGCTCTCTGGTCTCCTCCTCTCATCGTGAAGGAGGCTGGTCTGTGCTCAGTGTGCAGCTCATCTCTCTCACTGTGGCAGTGCATGGGTGTGGAAAGTTATCTCCTCCATCATATTAATGGGATAATAACGTGATTGATTGGTCATCTTCCGGGGGAAATTGTCTTTTGTGCTTCCTGAGAGGAGGTGCCAGAGGAGCCAGAGGAGCTGCAGCAGAGGGTTGCTGCCCAGGAGCAGGCAGCTGTGCTCGGCCACGGCAGGTGGCGTTTCTAGCCGGGTTGTCCCTTTTGGAGAACGGTCTTCCTTACGGAGCAAGAGGAGGAGAAGGAAGAGGAAGAAAGGGAATCCAGGACGGCGGAGTCCCGTTGCGATGCATGGAAGCTGCTTGGAAATGCTCCCCGGGTCTCCGGAGCACATTACGCGGCTACAGCCGACCGACAGGCCGCAGAAGTGGCCGCTGATCCGCAGCTCTGCCCGGCTACCACAGCATAGGTTGGGCTCCAGGAGGGCTGGCTCGGCTCGGAGCCTGAGAGCCTGAAGGCTGCATCACTTCCCTAGTGGTGGTGCTGGTGGTTACCGTGTCAGCTGTCGGGTGGCATCTATGCAATTTTACCTGGACTTTTCATTTTAGTATGAGCGCAGAGGAGGGAGAGGCGAGGGGAGGCACCGCCGTAACCAGCAGCCACACCTGGGATGAAGGACGTCGGCACCCCAATGAGGACGAGGCAAAGCGTGGAGAGGAGGGAGAGGGCTGCGGGGAAGAGGACGGGGCGGTGGGAGGCAGCTCCTGCAAGGAGCAGACAATGCATTCAAACTGCAGCAGCGAGACCTGCATCCCCACCCCCAGCTGCCGGATCTGCTTCCAAGGCGCAGAGCAGGTAAATGTACAGGTCTGAGATCCGTGCAGCATCACCACACCTGTTCTCTGTGGAGCTATCAGCCTTAAAGAGCGGCTCTGACCGAAGGGTCGCTGCTGGACCCGGATTGGCTGCTGCAAGCATCTGTTTGCATTTCACCTGTCTTTAGTCAGACAGGGCCTCCTTCTCAGGACACATCAGTGCGAAAATATTAACACTCCTTGTGTCCAGATAGCTATTATTAAAAAAAACAAGGAAACTGAAGTACATACAGCGCAGAATAGTGCAAAAAGAAGCACGATGAAACATACATCTGATGACTTGGTTTTCACCTGTTTTGTAGACATTTATACATGGTTTACTGATCTATGTTGGTCGCACACACATTTTTAAGGTTGACTGATGTCGTAGCTTCTTATCTTTGTAAAGGCCCTCACAAAGTAAAGCTTCAGCACCATGGTCAGCGCTCTGCATTTACTGGTTCACTTTCTAATTATATGCGTTCACACTGAATTGATGTTTGAAGCCTGCTCTTTTTCCTGGCTGCTTTGCATTATTTGGTGAAATATAATATAAAATAGCTAACATTTGTCCTGCTTGACATGCTACATCATTAGCATGCCAGTGACCATTGATCCCAGGAAAGGCTAAAAGCAGCTGGAGTCATTTTCAAACATAAAGCATCATCAATACTTTAAAACCAAGCCAGAGGAAGTGTGATTAGTAGCCACATGACACTTCCTCCACGACCACGACAGCTGCACTTAATGCTCTTGGTATGTTACAGTCTAGTTATCTGACTGATGAGCTATTTGTCCACAGCTTCACCACCCTGGAGTGCTGAGATCTTTTTTTTCAGTTTTATGAACTATATTTGCAGCAACTTCCGTCTAGTTCACAGGACAATGGCTGACTGAATTATGAAAAATACAGTCAGATATCAGATTTTACTTTGGTCACGCTCTAATGCTTTCAGTCATCATGTGTGCTGTCAATAAGTTTCAGCCTGGTGAACTTCATGCAAAAAAAAAAAAAGTAATTTAATATTTATGTTTTTGCATTTGATGAACTAAGGCTGGAGATTTCAACTTTACAGCTACACAGACATGTAACTTTTTTAATTTTGTCCAGTGCTCACAATATACACAAATATATAGATTAGATTAGATTTTATTGTCCCCAAGGGGAAATTCATTTTCACAGCCACATATAATGTAGTAGCAGTGTAGTATATATGGTGTAGTGGCTAGCACAACGATTCCCGGCCCGGGGGCCTTTCTGTGTGGAGTTTGCATGTTCTCCTCATGTCTGTGTGGGTTCTCTCTGGTACTCCGGCTTCCTCCCACCATCCAAAAATATGCATGGGGATTAGGTTAATTGGTTAATTTAAATTGTCCGTACACTGTAACGAACCTACTGTGAAATCCACAGTAATTAACTGGCAGCAATTGACAAGTAAGTTATTGTAAAAAAAATCACAGTATTGTAACTGTAGAAAATAACACAATAATTATAATTTACTGTATTTTATGTTACAGTAGTATTTTTATAACTGTAAACTAAAACACAGTAAATGTTATGTACTGTGGTTTATATTGCAGTACTACTGTTGTAACTGTAAAATGAAACAGTAATTACAAACGGTACTTTACTGTATTTTCCATTACAGTATTGCTTTTGTAACTGTAAAATATAAGACAGTAATTATTATATACTGTTGTTTATATTACAGTACTTGTCTTCTAACTGTAATATGAAATACAGTAAATATGTAATATGCTGTACTTTATGTAACAGTACTATTATTAACTGTAAACTAAAACACAGTGTATATATATATATATATTCACAGTATTTTCCTGAATTCATTTTACAGCAGTGTTGCTTGTAACTGTAAAATAAAACACAGTAATTCATGTATTTTGGTTACAGAAAGTGTTTAAACTGTATAAAAATGTAATACTGTATTTTTAAGTTACATTAATATTTTAACTGTAATCAGATTTCTTTTATACCATATGATTCATGTTATGCTGTAATTTACTGATTACCTGCATTTGAAATTGACATTTTTACATTTCAACAATTATTGGGACACCAAGATACATTTTCCTAACTATTTATTCTTTGCACCTTTAAAATATTAGTAATCATAAAACAATGGATATTAATATCCATAAACACAGTGGCAATAACCCATCCACAAAACATATGATCACTATCACGTTATTCTTACATTGAACATGTTGTAAACACATTGACTACAGACAACCAAATGAAAAATGGTAGTACACAATTAAATCCTTGAAGCAAAAAGTCCACTCACCAAATCTAAAACATCAAGGTTGTGGGGAAACAGTAACAAGTATAAAAATATTTCTATAACACAATTCTGCTTAATTGGTAAGCATACCATGGCTATCACATACATAATATGTGAGGAATTTTCTCTTTCAAAACAAACAGTTACAACAACTTCTACACATTTAAAATATTACTCACCATAAAACAATGGATATTAATATCCATTAAATCAGTGGTAATATTATTGACAAAGCCTGATTATCACTATCACACTAATCTTGCATGGAACATGTTGTAAACACATTGAATACAGACAACCAAGTGAAAAATGGTAGTACACAATTAAATCCCCCTGAAGCAAAGTCCACTCATCAAATCTAAAACATTGAGGTTGTGGGGAGGTGCGGTAATAAGGTGATAATATACAAAGTGCTGTGACACAGCTGGTATTTACTCTATAGAAGAAAAAGGGACTGTTGCACACTATCTTCTTCACTTGCAAAGACATATATTTATTGGGAATGGTTAGGTAAACAGATATCTATTAGCTTATCTTGATAGATAACCTGATGGTCTGTGTAGAAAATGGTCCAAATCATTAATAATAATATTGATAATAATATTTTCAAGGGAAGATAATGTTGGGGAGTCCTTTCCTCAGCATTAGTTGGTCAGTGGTCTTCTCCAAGACACCTGATAGGTGTGTAACAGTTCTGTACCCCAAGTACACAAAGACTCCTAACCTCTTAGGGTCTCAATGATTCCATTATCCAGTCATCAGTTCCAGAGTGCTATTCCACAGCAACATTAGTAGCAGATTCCTGCAAAGTAAACAATCACAGTAAATAAGTGTATAAACAAGCCATATTTGTGCAAGTAGTAGATCTGTTAAGTCTAAAGCAATGCTGTACTGCAGCTTTACAGCAGTATTTCCTCGTGGTGCTGTGATCATAAGACAGTGATAACTGTTCCTAATTTCATAATCAATTAATCACAAATATAACCAAACTTTTGACTGGTATTGTATGTTTGAAAATGCCATACATCAGCAAAATTGTACAGAAGAAAGTGGAGTAATAACTGTCAGAAACACTGAAATTGTTGTTTTCAAATGGAGAATGATAGTACATGAAACTATTCTTTAACAATGTGGCCTTCTGGATAACTATAATTGGTTGAATCCTGGTCCATTAGACTGAAGCAAATGCAACTTTTAAATGATCAGAAAACAGTAATCTTGTATTTTTCCAATGCTCATCCACAAACATGATAATCTTTTTTTTTCCTAAATTATCCACATTCTGTGTAGAGTAAGCTTGCAAATGTGGATCCATGCTTCTAGCTATGAACAGTTTTTCTGTTGTATGTATGCTTGCTTAAGAGTGAATTTTACCCTCTATCTGCAATGTTACAGCACACTGCAGTTAATGCTTATCTGTCAGCTGATAGTTCTAGTTCTTAATGTCTAGGTTTTCAATACCCAGTATACTAGTATAGTATCTATGTGATTTATCCCTCAACACATTATAATAAAGGTGAGTTTCTGGTATCCTAAGCGACACTTGTGTCCGTTGAGGAAATTTTTCACTCATTTTTTTGTCCATAATTTTCACTGTATGACTTCAAATGGAATGATTTTTGGCTAGGAAGCTCAATTCTATGAAAAGAGGTCGACTGAAAGATCTCTGCAAAAAAAAAAAAAATCTGAAAAAAAAATTATCTGATATTGTTTTAGAGCAGGTGTTTTGAGAGGACATGTCCTTAAGGGTAAATGTGGTAAAGGATAACAGAGGGTTAATAAAGGGAATTCAGTTAGCACTGACTATTTCTTCAGTGAAAGTGGTTAAACATTATTTAGACTAGATCTCAAGACTTGGACAAATAAACAAACCCATCTTCATTGACACGATGGCTATTATCAGAAGCTCACCTTAATCTTTTGCCAGTCAAATGCAGAGAGGGCATTCATGAAGGAAACGACACATGGACTCATACCAGGTGTCTTTCGCTTTACAGTTCTGCCAGTTTTCTGGCTTGTCTGGACCTTGGCTGTGCACTTGCTAGAATCTGGATTGATCCTGGCAAGAAACCTAACAGAAATGAAAATAGAAGTTAATATAACTCTTGGCCAGTTTGATGAGCACATCAGTTCAACAGGAGTCCTCTCAGGACAAATCAAGAAGTTTAAAGAAAGATCAAACACATTTGATAATTATATGGAAAATACGTAGGTCAGGGTTAGGATCAACCTGAAAGGATATGAACTTTATCGGTCAAGTATTTTTTGTCAAGGTGCCTCTTAACTTTTAGACAGAAATGGCTTAGATGCCGATTTGAATTTTGATCATAAGGCTTGTATTGCCCAAAATTGTACATATAAATCCTTTTGTGATCTGATCTCGGAACACAAATAAATATTCTTTCACCACTATGAAGTGGTCTGTGATTTTTCAAGTATTTCAAAAATTAAATTAGAATGTTTTTGGCAATACCTCTGGACAAATTCCAGTGTTGTGACTGCTTCCACCTGATACTCAATATTGAATATGTAGAAACTGGCGAAAAAGACAGCCAAGGCAGTTGTGAAATCCGGCATGGGAGGTGAATGTGGGATTACAACTCGGCCCTCTATGGACAGCATCCATTTGTTAGCGGACCACACAGTGTCTCCTGCAATAATCAAACATAAAACAACAATTCAATTGCAAGTAAGTGATGTCTGACTCTGCAGACCCTCTTCGCTTGTGCCCAGTGTGGCAATGGCTGAGTGGGTAGGAGAGTGTCTCGTAATCAAGAGGTTACCAGCTCACCCCCGGTCTCCAATACAGTGTGTTGAAATGTACTCCCACTGCAGTATTAATGTCACATACACCATGTGCACAATATACAATGACAAATACCACACAAACAACTAAATGGGCCAAAATTATTGTCACAAGACTTACCTAACTATATTCTCTGTGCCTGTCCACTTATTTTATTCATCTCCATATCTACTTTTACTGAATGAAAGTTTTACCTAGTGCAATCAGCCTTGGGGTGCTGGGAAGGACCAACTGCTCCTCTGCATCGGCAGGAGTTGTTGTCACCTTCAAGTATTAGACTTTAGATTAACAAAAGCACAGAAAAGCACTTCACAACTAAATTGTGAGTTGGTTGAAATACTGCAAGAGGCAAATGTTCACAATAAAAAAGATTTCTTGACAATAACAGTTATTGAAGACCAATAGTGATAACTGACATCTGTGAGGAGAAAAAGCCTGCTTCTCCATACAGTATGCTTCTGAAGTGCAACTACTGTTGTAAAGGCTGTAGGACACTCTGCATAGCCACACCCAAATCGAATATTTGCAAGATTTCTGTGAATTTTAACATGCCGAATGAAAGCAGGAATTGACACTGTTCTGAACTTACAAACAGTACAGTGTAAGACATTTTGATGTCCTAACCAGAAAACTTATCAGTTAGCTTAAACTGGAAGAATTTGCAATTTTCTTTTTCAAAAATATCTGTGACTAGTCATATATAAATGAGCAAACTAAGATTGATTTAGTCAGTCAATAGAAAAGTCACTTACATGCGTTGATGTACAATGTGCTGCTCCGTGTCTTGTTGCCAAGTAGTGGAAAAACAGTCGTCTTCCTGCAGCACACTCCACTGGTGTACGTTGAAAACGTATCTGGCGGGCTTTGATACAGAGGCAATAATGTTTGTCTTCTCAAAAACAACACTCAAAAATCGTTTGCGCCAATCGGTGTCTCTCTCTGATTCCCTTGCCGCGCACTTCGCTACAGCACCTGAAGCACGCATGGACAGCGCATGGTGATCACGTGATCACGTCATCAGGAACTCTTCCCAGGGTTGGCAGCTGCATGAGTGCAGTCCGCCAAAAAGTACCGCTCTCTGATTGGATAACTACCACATGGGCAGGCGTTTGTTTTGTCTGTCCCCTGGTTTGATACTGGAACATAAAGCATTTCTTTTATTTCCTCTCCATATAAATATGTAGCACAGAATAAATAAAATAAAATAAAACATTAAAGGCAACATAGAAATCCACATAGAGCAGTCGTTCTAAAAAACATACAATATAACAACTCTTTTGAATATTTGCACTATAGATTTTTATCAGTAATTTTTTAAATGTGCATTTTGCAAATACAAATAAGTATTGTAGTATTGTAAATATGAACAAATAGAACCCTGGACGCAGTTACATGTTACAAATACTGCTCAATTCAGAAAGTCTCCAAAAACAAGAGTTTTAGAATCTGTAGTGTTGTGTCAAATATGACCACACAGACAATAATGGCTGTTACTAGTATGGCATAGTATAGGCTTGGGAGCCAACAGTTTCTAAGCTATGTGGCCCATAATTTGGGGTCTATCTCCTGTTTAAGCGTGGATGTATGAGTGTATCCCCTGGACATGATGTACAAGTACACTTCCTGGACATGATAGCAGGCCTGCTGAGTGACAAACAGGGAGGCATTTGGTATCATTTTTGTCATCTTTGGTAGGACTAAGACAGGGAATTAGACCCCGGTCCCCGACCTCCCAATCTCAGACTGGAAACTGTATCCACAAAGCCACTGAGCTGATAGTGTATGGCATGCATCATTGAAAAGTTGTGGGTAGCGCTGTGAATTGAATTTGGCTCAAACAATATTGGTCTTTGGACTTGTACTCCCAAACCCTCTGACGCCACTTTCCCTGGGCTATGGATACATACACAACCACATATACCCGTGGCCACTCATTTGACATTATGTCCTGCATCATATTGGAAATACATGTTGACCTAGATGCTTTAAGACAATTTGTCAAAATGTTAATGGCTGTCATGCGAACACATTTACATTTCCTTTACTTCCCTTACACTAGATGTACAATCAAGACATCATTTGACATCACAGTCTGAGTAATTAGCTCTTGAAGGTGAAGGCCTTATCATTCAATGAGTATCAATACTTGATTGGCCTCTCAAAGATGCAACAAACTACAACATTTCATTTAACATCTACATGTTGAGCTGAATTCAATGAGACCAGACTGACCTTGCAACTGTGACTGTGGCACCATAACCGTAAACTTGTATGTTATTGAAGTCCAACAAATGTCACAAATCTGTGTCCCAGGAGGAGAAGTGGTGGGAAAAGGAAAAACCAAGCACCGCAAACAATTTCCATAAACACAGTGCATGTCTACATGGTCACGTTTTACCTCAGGTCTCACTTTAGGGTCGCATTCAGTTCAGACTATAAACTGATAGAAGACACATTTAATGTCTAATGTGAACAAGCACACAAAAAATACAATTTCTCCAAAAAGCTGAATTCAATAGTATGATGTTACTGTGATTTTTGGGTTAACATAATTTTACAGTACAGTTTCCAGTACAGTAAAGGTACTTTAATTTATTACTGTAGAATTATGTTTACTATGTGGACAATGACTTTCTATGTACTGTATAATATTTACTGGAAATTTGTACAATAGTGGGATTATTATTGTTATTGATGCAGTACACGTCTGCAGTAGTATGAATATTACTGCTCTGGGTTGTCTGTGGTATAACTTTTCATTTTATTTTCTACAGTACAATAATCGTTACAATAATGATGGTGTAATTTACACAGTAGTATAGTGAGTATGTGAATTTTCTACAGTACACAATATATTACTGTGAATTTCTACAGTACTATGCTGGTTGCTGTCATTTCCTACAGTACACAATATGTTACTATAAATTTCATTGTGTTACTGTGAATTTCTACAGTACTTTACTGGTTGCTGTGATTTCATACAGTCCTCAATATTTTACCATGAATTTCAATATGCTACTGTGAATTTATTATAGTACTTTACTGGTTGCTGTGATTTCCTATAGTACTCAATATGTTACTGTGAATTTTTACAGTACTCATTATGTTGCTGTGATTTCCTACAGTACTCAATATGTTACTGTGAATTTTTACAGTACTTTACTGGTTGCTGTGATTTCCGACAGTACTCAATATTTTACTTTGAATTCTTACAGTACTCGATATGTTACTGTGAATTTTTGAAGTACTTTACTGGTTGTTGTGATTTCCTGCAGTACTCAATATGTTACTGTGAATTTCTACAGTACTTTATATGTTACTGTGAATTTCTACAGTACTATGACGGTTGCTGTGTGTTTCCGTAGTACACAATATTCTACTGTGAATTTCAATATGTTTCTGTTAATTTCTACAGTACTATACTAATTACTGTTTATTTATACAGTACTATACAGGTTGCAGTCATTTTTTATAATACACAATATGTTATTGTGAATTTCCACAGTACTGCAATACTTACTTTGATTTTATACAGTAATGGTAATATTACTGTGATTTACTACAGTAGAGTAAAGTCTACTGTGAATTTCTACGGTATTACATTTATTACTGTGATTTCTACAGTATTTTAGAAATTACTGCTTATTATACAACACTTAACTGTGAAAATTATTTACAGTAAATTACTTGCCAGAAATACAGTAAATTACTGTGGATTTCACAGCCATTTTTTACAGTGTAGGTGTGAATGTGAGTGTGAGTGGTTGTCTGTCTCTATGTGTCCTGTGATGAACTGGACACTTGTCTAGGGTGTACCCTGTCTTTCACCCTAAGACAGCTGGGATAGGCTCCAGCCCCCCTGACCCTATGAGAGGATATAGTAAAGAGAATGATGCTGTTGAATTGATAGAAGAGTAAAAAAAACATGTGAAATCTACACTAGAGAGTGCAGAAAAGTTGCCTGTGACAGCTCAAACTTTGAAGCAGCGTTCATGTTTATATTCACATTTTCATTTCTGACAGCTGATAAATTGTACTGACAAATTATATTCACTATTTGTCATGAAACATTAGAAGAGGAAATGGATGTACAGGGTTCCCGCAGTTCCTTAAAAAGTCTTAAAATGTCTTAAATTAAAATCTGGGTAATTAAGGTCTTAAATAGTCTTAAATTTACCATAAACTTGCTGTAGGGACTAAATTTTCAGATGGTGCGTTTAATGCCAATAGTAAAACACAGTATTCAGAGATTTACTCTAATTTAGCACATTATTTTGTTCACAAAGTTCACTTCTTTGTTCTTGAAAGTTACGAAATTAAAGTTGTAGAAAAAAGTTAAGCATTATGTCTTCAATTTATGTATGTCAAAATCTTTCTTGCAAGTGTTAAAATGCTGAAAAAAATAATAAAAAAAATATTTTTGGAGATGAATGGGTTTGTCAGACGGTCAGATATTTTTCCTGCTAAATATCGATATTGGCCTCAAAAACTCCATATTGGTCGGGGCGCACAATAAATTGACTATTTTCTACCAAAGAAATTGTTTGACATTTTTGGGTCTTAAATTATATTTGTTGAGGTCTTAAAAGGGTCTTAAAAAGAATTAAGTTTGACTTTTAAAACACTGCAAGATCCCTGACGCAGTAGGTCCATTTAAAGGGACACTTTCATTATGGAAAATGATGAAATTGACCTTTTTGTCACCCTTACTTCCAAAAATGTGGCATGGCAAATTTATTTGTGGAGCCCCAATATCAAAAAATGAAACAGGAACTAAAATCAATGAAAAGAGCACAAACCTCCACTGAAAAACTGGGTAAAACGCGTGTCTTTTGATTAGTAGCGGTATTTTGATTTGATTAGTTTTTTTTTTGAATTCATGTGTAGAATCAATTTAAGTCCATGTCTTCCCTTAAACTGTGTGAACAATGCACAGTTAAAGAAACATATCAGATGTGGATGATGTGATACATATCATCCCCAAGTGATGCATTGACTGTCTGCTGCTCTGACTGGAGGTGGCTGGACAGATGCAGACCTGCAGGGACAAAAGGACTCTCTGCAGGCCTGTTTGGGTCGTGACGGTGAGGAATGAGGCGTCCTTCCAGGGCTGAAGAGACGAGTGCTTAAGTGAATATCCTGCCTTCTGGACGTGGGCTATCGACTGTTAGCAGAGCTAATCTAATAGCTCTGCCTCCGGGTCCACACTCATATTTGATTGTCCAAGGCCTGCAGGCTGAGCTCCCGACTTATCAGCACGGACGAAACTTGACACTTTAAAAGAGTCCTGTTGGAGCCGATAAGAGTGACAATAAGGCCACGTCAGCAGGAGAGGACTGAACTTTTAACGGCTGATCAAAGTCGACTGTTCGCTCTGAACTTTGAAGCTACTGTTACAAACTTCATGAGATTATTTTACCGGTTATTCTTACAGAACTTTGACAAAACGATCAGTGGCTTTCTGCTGCATTTCTGTTCACTGTTTTTGCACCACAAACTTTTCTCTGTTTATTTTATGTTTTGTACTTCGTCATTTATAAGTCATATTCATGGTGTGAATGCTGTATTTAATTTTTCATTTGCCATCAAAAATCTATTTTTTTGTTTCACTTCTCTACTGTAAATATTTAGAATTACTATTACTTATTGTATTGTTTCATTGTTGTTGTTTTTCTTACTTATAACTTGTTTACGCCGCTGTAATGTAAAGTAATCAATGAAAATATTCTATTCTATTCTATTCTATTGTGAGTAAGAGTCAGTTAAGTCAAGGTCCAGGATGACAGACTCATCACTGATGAAGACCATGAGATGTGGTCAAAAGCTCCCTGAGTTGACATTTTCACTTACTAGCTTGAAACATCACCATGAAAATGATGCTGAAAGCAGCCTGGAACACTGGTAAGTGGACCTTGAGTTAAGATGATTATGATCTCCACTTACTAGATTTAAGAATGATATACCACAGCAGGAGGGCTGCATGTTCTCCTGTGGGAGCACAGGTTCTCTGTGGTTCTCTGGGGTTCTCTCTTGGTTTCTCTCTGTTCTCTCTTTGTTCTCTCTGGTTATCTCTTGGTGTCTCTAGTTCTCTCTGGTTCTCTCTTGGTTTCTCTGGTTCTCTCTGGTTCTCTCTTGGTTTCTCTGGTTCTCTGTGGTTCTCTCTTGGTTTCTCTGGTTCTCTGTGGTTCTCTCTTGGTTTCTCTCTGTTCTCTCTTTGTTCTCTCTGGTTATCTCTTGGTGTCTCTAGTTCTCTCTGGTTCTCTCTTGGTTTCTCTGGTTCTCTCTGGTTCTCTCTTGGTTTCTCTGGTTCTCTGTGGTTCTCTCTTGGTTTCTCTCTGTTCTCTCTTTGTTCTCTCTGGTTATCTCTTGGTGTCTCTAGTTCTCTCTGGTTCTCTCTTGGTTTCTCTGGTTCTCTCTGGTTCTCTCTTGGTTTCTCTGGTTCTCTGTGGTTCTCTCTTGGTTTCTCTGAGTCTCTGTTGTTCTCTCTGGTTACCTCTTGGTTTCTCTGGTTCTCTGTGGTTCTGTCTTGGTTTCTCTGAGTCTCTGTTGTTCTCTCTGGTTACCTCTTGGTTTCTCTGGTTCTCTGTGGTTCTGTCTTGGTTTCTCTGAGTCTCTGTTGTTCTCTCTGGTTACCTCTTGGTTTCTCTGGTTCTCTGTGGTTCTGTCTTGGTTTCTCTGAGTCTCTGTTGTTCGCTCTGGTTCTCTCAGGTTCTTCCTGGTTCTCTGCTTTTTCTGGATCTCCCAGGTTCTTTCTGGTTCTCTCTGTTTTATTCAGGTTAACTGTCTTTTAATACAGTTCTACTAATGTTCTACTAACATTCTACTAAAGTTTTACTGAAGCTCTTCATTTGAAGCCCTGCTGACTTTGCCATGTTTAGAAACAGGTTGCTTTTATTAATCTCAGCTTCAGTGTATTGGCGTCTTGCTCCACTTAATTCTAAAGAGAGCCTCTGAGGTGCTCTTAAACCCACAAGGTTAATATGACATGATGAAGAACGAGTTGCCTGACCACTGACCTTAATATACTATTACCATGCCACTCTCAGCCCTGCCGGCAGGTCAAAGCTGCAGCGATGGCTGCTGCAGGAAGGCCTGGAGGAAGGATAAAAGAGAAACTGATAACAAATAGATATGTCAGTGTCTCTGATTAATGGCATCCCGCCGTTAATATCCGCCGGTGTTGTAGCTTTGAGGAATGATCATTGATCTGAGCGATGCTGGTTAAGTCCTCTGGTGAACAAGCCATGTGTTTTCTTTGATGTGTGATCTGCTGGGAAAGTTGACACACAGACAGTGATGGATGTGAGCACTGGCAGACCCCAGAGCAGACTCTCTGTTTGAATATGAAGTTTAGCTGCTTATAAAGCAGTCGCTGTGTTTCACTGCATCCATGTCACACTGTTAGAAGATGATGATCGTTAGGAAACTTGCAGAAATATGTGTATGCAGCATTAACTGTGGCGTCTCTCTGGTATCCAGGGCGACCTGCTGAACCCGTGTCGGTGTGACGGCTCGGTGCGCTACACCCACCAGCACTGCCTGCTGAAGTGGATCAGTGAGCGAGGCTGCTGGACCTGTGAGCTCTGCTGCTACCGCTTCCACGTCATCGCCATCAACATGAAGACACCTTGGCAGGTAAAACACTGCACTACGCACTCATGACACTGGTGTCTTTCCATGATAGTCATCAGAACAAAAGCATCACATGAAAGGTACTGAAAGTACAGCAATAGCTATTAAGACAATTAATAAAATAGAATTCAAAGAAAACTATGACATCTGTCATCACAACAAAACAATAACTGAACTTGCACTAATTTTATACTCCATAATTAATAAGTCCAATCCATAGTTTAAACATTTTATTTATTTATTTATCATTATTACTTATTCTATCATTTGAGTATTGTTCTTTCTTTCTAAGTTGTTTACACTGCTGTAACAAGTGAATTTCCTCCCAATGGGGGATCAGTAAAATATTCAAAATATTTCATTCTAAATTTGGTATTTTATGCATGTGTCTTATTTAAAAGATTTGAGACTGAACAGGTGGCCCTAACATGTCCCATAATGTGAATGTGTCATGTGTTTTTATTATAGTGCTGCAAAAAGTTCAGTCCATGAATAAAATAATTAGACACTAGCTGGTGAACATAGTGGAGCATTTAGCAGCTAAAGAGACACACATTGGGCCTCATTCGTGAAAGTTTTTAAGAACAAATTTGTTAAGTCCTACTTCCCGAGCTTTTACAAAGATTTTGGCATTCATCAATGTTTTGTTACGAACACTCAGGAGTACTCTCACGCACAAATGTGCAGACATGTTGGCATCGTTATGTTTTCTTCTTTTGTGCAGTTCATTAAAAGACAGTATTACAGTGATTTCTGTCACATGTATTTATTAATTTATTCATTTTATTTTTGTGTAATATACAGAACATTTTTTATTTTAAAATAAAATACAAATCGTTGCCTTGGGGGCCCAGGTCTGCATCCAGACACTCAGTCGATAGTACTCTTAAAAAGTGTGATTTATATTTTTCCCGTATGGCATACCTGAGAGGGATTTCTCCCCGATGAGCTGGTCCATCTCAGACAGGTTTTGGGTGGCTGTTCCACCTCCTGTCCGTTGCGTCTCCCGTCGGCATTTTGTGATGTTTTTTTTGTTTCACTTCTTTTTGACCTCCTCTGTTCTGTTGTTCACCTTTCACCAGATACTGTGTCCACTGCTGGTGTGACCACCTCCATGCCTGTTTTTTTTATTTGTGTTTGTGTAGCCTGCACTAAAGCTACTTAATATAACTTTTTCCTGTGGGTTATTTCCTGCAGCAGTACCTCCAGTTCTGAACTACTGAAGTTTTTTTTTTTCCTCTTTACCTGAGTCGCTCCACTTGATTTACCTTTTGCTTTTGACATTGTATCATTGCTGTTTCTGCTGTGTGACATCTGTGTCTGCTCACAGCCCTGCAGTCTCTTTTATGGGCATTGATGGGTGGTTACCTATGTATGTAAATTAGACTCACCTGGCATGTGCTCTCAACTTACGAGGAGACGGAATTCATCAATTTACGAACACAGCTGCAAACAATTCTGCAGTTTAAGAAGACGTTGATGAATGCCACATAGAGTTTTCTTAAGATCCCTCTTAAGAACAGCTTAAGAAGGAATTTAAGAAGATTCTTAAGAAGATATTGGTGAATGAGGTCCATTCACAGGGGTTGGTGGAGCCCAAAGTAGAGCTAAAATGAGAAAGAACATTGACTTTCATTCTAGAAGGTGGATGCAAACATGAATCCAAAAGAGTGCTAATGCTCTGAATCTGCTGGATGTACAATTAAGAAATTATTAAGAACACATTAGCTAAAGAACATAATAACATAATAACAATAACAAAATAATAAAAATTCCTGAAGAAATTTTGATATGTGCCTTTCACAACGAGTCAGGCTTCAAGGATCAGGCACCACCTCAAAACACATGCTTTCATTTTCTCTCTGCAGGGCTCTGTAGAAGAGACAACATTCATAAGTGTACGAAGTCACTGCTTTTGAAAGTTTCAACGCTCCTCTGAACAACAAGTGATGCTAATTAATGCTACCCTGTCTGCTTTATGTCACGTGTTGGGTTTTAAATGGTGAACCAATCTGGGAGTGAAAGTGAAAAGCATTCAACGTGACACCACTGCTTTTTACAGCCATAGACTGTTGAGGTTACAGTTTTTGCCCTCTGCAGGCATAAAGAAGAGGTTCCGGGTTTTTACAGGCTCTGCTACATCGACCCATGGATGTGATTTATGCTCAGTTATTCACAGCTCCTGTGCTGGAGGGAGACTGGTAAAAGCTGTTTAAGTAGCAAACTGACAACAAGAAAACCCACCTGCATCTGTCAGAGCTCTACCTGCACAAAGCCAAATGTAGAAGTGCACAAATTATGTAACTTTTAGAAATCATAAGTGCACATAGAAACCTTTTTAAATGTCATTTAAAAGTACAGTGTGTCACATTTTGGGGGCTCTATTAGCAGAAATGAATACTCCCATATTACTGGATAACCACTTGAGCCTGAAATGGTTGTGCTTTAGCTCAGAATTCACGTCTACACCAGCAGTGAGCCTCTTCAGTGTCTGCCATCTTGCTCCACCACGTTTCCAAGAATGGACAAACCTGTCAAAAACTCTGTGGTCCTGCTGCTTGCAATCTGCAGCCCCACCACTAGATGCCACCAAATCCATGCACAGCTTCATTTTTTTCAGCTGCTTTATCATGGTGGGGAAGGGTAAATGCTGCAGAAAGGAGCGAGAGTTTGGATTCTGCACTTTGATCGTGACATACACACCGCCCCTTTGGCAGTGTGTATGAGTAATGATATGCCTGAGACAATCACTAGTAATTAACATTAACTCCACTGAAGTTTAAAGTAGTAATAGATAGAGCTGTCTGAAAATCTTCTGGTTCTCCATTCTGAGTTTGATGGTTTTCCACAGGTTTTCAGTTGGATTTAGATCTGGTGATGGAGCAGACCAAGGCATGGCTTCAGTGTTCTATTTCTCCATCCAGCCTTTAACGGACCTTGCTGTGTGGCAAGGAGCATTGTCTGGTTGGAAAATCCAGTCATTGGAGGCAGGAAAGACTTTTCCAGAGTAGCCCTGTACATGACCTGGTTCCAGCCAGACTGAAACAAGTCCAGATCTTCACCTAACAAGTCACATTTCTGGACAGTGTGCACTCCTTTTTAAGGTCCCTATCTGGTGGGTAGAAAGACGTTTCCAGCGAGCAGTTTGGTAGGACCATGTTGGACTTGTTTTTTTCTTGGTGTAAATGATGGGCAAATGAAGCTTCATGAAGCACTTGTGATATTTTTTGATTCCTCTAGATGGCGCTTTTGGTTTAAAGAAAAACTAGTGTAACTTAAAATTACAACATTTCCATTACATCTTTAAACCAGGAGCACCATCTAGAGGAGTATATCATAGGTGCTTGATGAAGTTTCGTTCTTCCAGCACTAGTGTAATGAACGGCTGTCTTGGATCTTCAGTTTTTTGGCTACCTGTCCCTCACTCATGCCAGTTTCCAGCAGCCAAGACGACTGCCTTTGTGGCTTCACATAATTCTTTTGTTTTAGGCATTATGTGAGAGCTGACAACTTCTGAGTTGTGCTATGGCTTGACTGTAAGCAGGAAACTACTCCAGGCCTGGCCTTTAACATGTGCAGTGCTGCTTCTGATAGATACTCATATACTATGGGAATGTAGCCGTACGTATGGGGAGATACCCATTTTGTCGTGGTTAAAGTTAAAGGAGAGGCACTGAGAGGAGAGTCGAGAAAAAACAGAAAATGCCTTCGTCATCCTTTAGTGAAATCAGTGTATACAATGTATGTGCAGTAAAGTCCAAATGAACCTTAGTAATGTCCATAATGAATCATTTTGAAAGCAGACTGTGGAACACAGATGATGCTTAGAGTTCACTTTAATTTAAAATTCCCCTCAAAGTGAAAATTGTCTTCGTATAACATAACTGTCACAAAAATCCATGATGTTTTTCTTCAAATTAAAATTTTGATGTCAGTTTCTAATAAGGTCCCTTTTATAAAGACTTTATGAGTTCAATCAGTTTATTAATGGTTAATAAATTATTATTTCTTTGACTTATCCATGTAGAATAGAATAAAATCAATTGATAGAATTGATTCTCAAATTGAGAATTTGATAGAATTGATTTTCCCCTGGTTAGTACTCAGTGTTCCTCATTAAGAGTTATTATTAATTTGCCCTTTTTTCTTGTCACAGTTCATTTTCCTTTTCTTTGTTCATATACTTTTATTTTGGAGTTGTGCGTTTGGATTCACACATCACTACGCAGTCGTTACAAACACAAAACTGACTTTTTCAAGGGTTTTTGCTGAAACTAAATATAAAAAACTACAGTTAAAACAGTAAAGAGTTTATTTCCACATAAATGCTGAAATTGCTTTTAGTAGTGTCGGCTGTGAACCTGCAGTGTTTCTGCTGTCTTTGTGGATTCTTTCAGTCCTTGTTGCCTCCAAAGCTGAACAGACGGAGACTCCTGAGGCTTAAAATATCTGCATTCTGGATCTTTTCCTCCACTGAGGAACATTGAGATCTGTTCACTTCCAGATGGCAGACTGAACAAACACACAGCTGAGGCTCAGCACAGCTCTGCCTCTTTTCTCCTGAATCATGCAGTGTGCTGCTTCACAGCCATCCACTCAGCATCCAGTATTTTCTGTTTCCTTTTCTGTCAGCCACTCTCTGTGTGATGATTTGTTCTCTCCACACAGGTCCTCTTTTCTCTCCCGATGTTGTGTGTCTGTTCTGTTTGATGTGGTTTTCCAGGCAGTCTAGAGTCCTTGCGAGTCGGTTTGTGGACATTTTAGCTCTCAAAATACAGATGGAAATAACTGGTGTGTGGAAATGTCATAAAAAGAGTGGGCCTATTCTGTACATGTGAAACCCCACTGATCATCTCTTCATCATAAGGCAACAAATGAACAGTTAGTACTCAGAATTGATGTTAGAAACAGGAAAAATGTTCCAGCGTCAGGATTTTCCAGGAGTTTGACAATAAGAATCAAACAGTGATGTCTAGAGGACTGGATCTCCAGACCTGCAGCTCTGGTGGTCTGTTTCTGGTCTGCAGTGGTCAGGATCTTTCAAAAGTGGTCCAAGGAAGGACCAGAGGTGAACCAGAGACAGGGTCATGAGAGGACAAGGATCACTGAGTGAAGGCTGGTCCTGGTGGTCTGATCCAACAGAGCAGAGAAGTTAATGCTGCTGAAGATAGAAAGGAGTCACATACCACAGAGTAAACCTTCAGGGGTCAGAGGTCAGGGCGGTCATGATGTTCATCTGCTCTAAACTCAGCCACTCACACAGTTTTAACTCTCCTCTGTGTGTGCAGTGGCAGTCCATCACCATCACCCTGGTGGAGAAGGTGCAGATCATTGCTGTGTTCCTGGGCTCGCTCTTCCTCGTGGCCAGCATCTCCTGGCTGCTGTGGTCCGCTCTCAGCCCGCAGGCCGTCTGGCAGCGTCGAGACGTGCTCTTTCAGATCTGCTACGGCATGTACGGCTTCATGGACCTGGTCTGCATTGGTAAGCCTGCAGATGTCATCAGCACGTTCCTCTGGTCTAATACACTGTTGAACTTAAAACTGGGGTTGGTAATGGTGAGAACCTAGCAAGGGGACAACAGATGAACTAATCCAGCTGAAAACCAGTTTATCATCTCTGTTCCAATGAAAGTAGCTGGAAGCACAAACTCCATAGATTAAATCCATGAATCTAAAAGTCTCAAAGCCACTCCCCCAAAATGATCATGAACATAAACAACGAACTCAACACTCAAGGCTGTGAAGCTAGCATCTTGTGGAAGACGCTGTGGTATATTTTTGTAATTTCTTTTGTCAGAACATTTTTGCTGAAGAGATTTTCAACAAATGTTTTTAAAGAAGATCACCAAGCCTAGTTCTGACTGCTAACTGTGCAACAGATTTCACTCCGAAATCTAAAGCACAGATGAAGTGTAGCATAATTCAGGCATCACAGCTTGCTAAACTTGCTTCAATGGTATTTTGTGATATTGCCATGGATTTAGTGGGTCACACTGTGGTCTACAACGTGGACCTGTTTTGTGTTTTACTGATATTAGTTCACATTTGCAGTCAGCTTTCACTGGATTACTTTGATGCTAAAGAAAACCTAAAAACCTGATGATTCTCAGACACATTTTGCTGTTTGTGAGGAGCCTGTTATTCCTATGAGGCAGAAAAGTAAGTCACACTTAATTGTATATTACTGTATGTCTGTGTTTTCCGTTGGCTGGTTTATGGGATTCGTAACTCAACAGAACCCTGACTATAGACTGTATACAAAGGTGACATGACAGCTTCCCAAAAATGAAGCCAAAACATGATAAAAGGGTGACACCCGCTGCCCTCTCTGTTAGTGGACAGGATGAGGCCGAAAGGATAAGTTTGGTTTAAATGAGCATTTGATGCTGTAAAAGGGGTGAGACATTAAATTTGACATCATGGCAGACAGCGGCTCTAAGTGGAGGCTAATTATGAACATGAATAGCCAAACAATGTCCTGTAATGTTTTTGTCCTTGTGACAGGCTTGATTGTCCACGAGGGGGCAGCAGTGTACAACGTCTTCATGCGCTGGCGGGCCGTCAACCTCCACTGGGATGTTCAGAGCTACGACAAAGCAAAGGACATGGAGGAGACGAGCACTGGCCATTCCTCGCTGGCACCCAGGACGCTTTGGTTGCCTCTGTCCAACTTTGGGCCCAGTGGCCCCTTACGCCCCACCCAGCTGGGGCCACAAACGTGGACCTGCCTCTGTTTGGCCCCCTTTTGCCCTGGTCTGGTGCCCCGAAACAACCTCAGCCAGGATAGTGACTCAGGAGAGGTCGTCATTCGTGTAACATCGGTGTAACTCATGCAGGAACACTGCATCTGATGTTTGTGATGTTACACAGTCAATCCACTGTCTGGTGGGAGTTTTTGCAGAGTTTTCTTTTGCGAAATGTTTTTTTTTAATGTGAGTTAGAATTGTTGGTGTGCTCTGGGGCCGGTCCTCAAAACTTACAGAAATGGTTTCCAGTCACAATCATGACTGGGATGTTGACATGACCAATGACTAATTGTGTGTAGGGAAACAAAAAATATCTTCAAATATTGTGGTTAGCCATAATTTGACAGTGCTGTTGTTTCCTGTCATTTCATAGAAGGGAACTGATTTAACTGGATATTTAAAGGAAGGCTCCTAGAAAATATCATAATTGAGAAAATGGAGGCCATGTCCAGTTAGTACAGCTCCAATTTCTCTAAATACATAAATAAATGATAAATAGTAATTTACTTTGGGTTCAAATGGGGTAACTGGGACCAAATTATCAGAAAATTAAAGGTCTATACTGACCAAACACCGTGCTAACCAGAAAAAACAACAACATGCTTGGATGTTTAATAGCAGTGATGTCAGTCTAACCTTGGTGTTCAGACTCGGTGAAAAGTATATTTTAGTGGCGGTACTGTTGCACATTATAGGTAGAAAATGTAACCGGTTTTCAAAGTTGTCAAAGTTAGAGTGACTGAAGAGAGGGGGCGCTGTTTGCGAGAACAAAGCTGTGATTTTTTTTCAGGTTCTTTCACAGCACGGTTATTTTCTAAAACACAAGCATTAACCACACCACAAATCCACACCTCTCTGCACAAAGCTAGCACAGCACACAGTGTTATTGGCTGTTGGTTACACTCCTGAAAGGAAGACATGCAGGAAAGAGCCGAACACAGGTGATAGAGAGGGCAGCATCATAATAATTCATGTCTTTCTATTAGTCTGTAGTCTAAAGCATATTTTTTTCCATTCAGTGCAAATGAAATTGTCAAACATAAACCCAGATTTGTTCAGCGTTGGTGTGATGATTGGTACCATCAGTTTGAGAACATGAACAGGTTATAGTTAGTGTTTCATCAACGCAATGTTTTTGATGTCATGTTGATGACGTTGTCCGACATAAATTTATGAGGAGAACTCTTTCACATGAATGGAGGACGAAAAATAACCCTGGATTCAACTATTAACGCATTTTATATGTTTTGAGTTTGGAGCGCTTTGAATAAGGGCTATATGGCAGATTTACAGACTTCTCTTTCCCAATGACATGACGTGAGGATCACACAAATCACAATGGGGCCCGTTCACTGATGAGATTATTATTCTGAAATGGATCACAGTTTTTTTGGGGGATTATGAATATTTGCGACACTTTGCACAGATATCAGAAGTGAAGCAACGGGCTTGTCAGAATACCTAGATCTGAAATTTGTCAGGTTCGTGAAACAAAAAGACATATACGATTTGAGTATTTATTCAAGATTGTTGCCATGGCAAAAAAAAGTGTCTTTTGACATAAAACAGGAAGTTGTTCAACATACTTTGTCCAATCTGCTCTAAATTTCTCAAGCGTGATACGAGACCATACCTGAGGACATTTACGTGGCAACATCCAGAGCTTAGCAGATGAATCACAGCTTCAGCTTCACCTCTAGCATCATGTCCTTCACTTTAACTGGACTCTCTCTTCCTCACTGAGTTCTCTACTCTTCATCATTTTGAACAGGAGTGAGGAATTTAAACTGAATTCACCTTTTTAGACCCAAATTTGAGCCAGAACACTGGAATTCACTGAGAAGTCAGAAATGAATCCAGAATAACAAACAAACCACTGAAACACATGTTTCTCTTCAGGAATTTAATGTCTCAATCAATAAATAATAATAATGTGATTTGATATTTTTCTGCTTTTTTGTGGAACAGTAAATTTAGAAAATATTTATCGTTGAAGATATCATTTTGATGAAAGTGCTTGCATATACTGATGGTTTAACCATTACAGAAACATTAAAATATTTTGAAAATCAGCAATACTGTTCATTTAGGGCAGCGGTGGTAAACAGCTGACACTGGGTGGTGGTCTGAGACATTAGTTAAGCTCTGTACATGTATATGTGATGCATATGCCCTCCTTCTTTCATAACTCATGAACCGTCTGTCTGAGTTTTTTTTTATAGATTTTCAAGTTGAATCCATGCAGAACTGCTGGCCGCTGTGTTTCCATGGGATAGAGCTGCTTCAGTTTTTGTTTAAATAGTTCTTACTTTTTCGAGGAGCAGGAGGAGGAAGGATTCAATGATTCAGACAAACTGTAAATGAGCACAAAACAAACCGATGACAGAAAGACTGAGGTTTAACTTTACCTCAGCAATGCAGACAACAAATATTGACTGTTTTGAATGTGATTTTAACGTCAGCTGAGTTGTGCCAGTATAAACACAGCTGTAGGAAACCATGAGTGGTTCTGTTGAGCTTCCAGGAGCCCTGTGTTGTTTGGGGTTGAAGGTTCTGTTCTCGACCCTGGGTCATTGGGGTCTCTTTTTTTTGGTGCCTTAGGAGGCTGGGTGATGACGTCTCAATGCGCAGCACAGAACTGACTTGAATGTGACTTTTGCTGTTGGCTGTATTTCTATTTCTTTTGAGTGTAACATGGATGTCATGTATAAAAAGTATTTATATACACAGAGAGCAGTGTGAGTTATTTGCCTGATGTCAATGAGAATGTAGTCAAGTCAAGTCTTTTTATTTACATAGCCCAATATCACAAATTATGAATTTGCCTTTCCAGTCTGTACAGGATATGACACCCTCTGTCCTTTATAACGACCCTCACATCGACTAAGGAAAAACTCCCCAAAAAACCTTCTAACAGGGAAAAAGAAACGGAAGAAACCTCAGGAAGAACAACAGAGGAGGGATCCCTCTTCAGGATGGACAGATGTGCAATAGATGCCATGTGTACAGAATAACAACAATGAAAAACAATTAACACTACATATAACAGCAGTTACATGTAGAGATGTGCAAATGTGTCCAAGGGGATAAAGAGCATCATCAAGCTGTCGGTAATGGATTCTGAGCAACATGTCCTCCTCTCCACCATGCCAAAACAGATAGCTGCATGTCCTCCTCTCCACCTCACAAACCTGAAGAAGCCTGGCAGCACATCCTCCTCTCCACCACATCATTCAGTATCAGAAGATGAAGATGAAGCCTGGTCTGCCCAGCCTCTACTCCACCAGGTAGACTGGATCCATGGATTCCTGTGAGATGAGAACGCACAGGGACTACGAGGCACAAAACTAATCTGCAGCATGTGTTAAAGGGAGGAAGAGTAAACACATCCTCTTCTCCACTACCCTAACAGATACAACCTGAGCAGCATCGCCTCTTCTCCATCTCACCACCATCACAACAGATGAAGCCTGGATGACACCACCTCCGTCTCACCAAGTAGCCTCAGCTCACGGACACCTGGGAGCTGAGAGCACAGGGACTCCAGGGAAGAAGATGAGTTAGTGAAATGACTTGATGGAGGCATCCAAATGAAGAAGAAGAGAAGCTCAGTGTGTCAGAGAAAGTCCCCCGGCAGCAGTGTTGGGACTAACGCGTTACAAAGTAACGCGTTACTGTAACGGCGTTATTTTTTGCAGTAACGAGTAATCTAACGCGTTATTTTTTAAATTCAGTAACTCCGTTACCGTTACTATATGACGCGTTACTGCGTTATTTTACGTTATTTTACAGTCTCGGCTAGAGACTGAGAGAGCTGCAGTGTAGTGTCATGTAGTACTGAATCTTCCTGTGTCAGAGAGGGGGGTAGAGGAAACGTGCTGTGGGGGTGTGTCTGTGTTTGCCAACAACAACACTAGTATCATCATGGCGACGGCGGAGTTCAAGTTGAGTTTCTTCACTTGGAGATATTCTCAGTACTTCACTTTTGTCGAGCAAAAAGAAAAGAACGTCTTAGTTAAATGTAACTTGTGCCTTGGATCAAAGATTCTGTCTACGGCCCAAAACAGCAATTCTAACCTGTTGAAACACATACAGAAGCAACATGCTGCGACGAGGCTAGTAGCTAAATATACCAGCACAGAAACAGACTCAGCATCCGATGCCACTTCACCTCCTCCACCACCTAAGCAGCAACGGCTGGATTTTAACCGTGGGACTGCTAGCCAGGACAAAATTGATAAAGCCATTGCACGGTATGTTGTAGAAGACATGCAGGCTATTTCTACAGTGGAGTCGCCCGCTTTCAGGCGGCTAGTTAGCATGATACCGGGCGCGACACGGCACGGAAAACCTTTTCCAAGCACCTGGAGAGAGAATATGCAAAAATGGAAAGCGAGCTAAAGAAAACTTTTGAGGGGCTGAACTACATCTCGACCACCGCAGACATTTGGTCTGCCCACAACAGAAGCTTCATGGGGATAACTTCTCACTGGATAAACCCCACCACTTTACAACGCCAGAAAGCTGCGTTATGGTGCTACTGATCTGATGAAGCCATCATTTTATTTCAGAATTACTTGAGAAAAAAGGATTTTTGGTTAGGCTATGTTGTGTGCCTTCCTTGAGTGAAGCCTGGTTTAGAGCTATGCTGTGATTGGTTGTTACATATTAATGCTGTTTGTTGCTTATGTTGCAGCTATTTTCTGTATTAATTATGGCAGACTAGACCCAACTCTATAAAGGGCAGCAAGTTTGCAGGCAACTACCTACTAAGTAGTATTATCAGTTTGTTCTGGCCTGAAATAAATTGGCACTTTGAAACATATCTTTGTTGTTTGTGTTTGTATATAGACCACATTGCACATTGCAGAGTTCAGTGATGCAAATGCATGTCAAGTTCATCGACAGATCCACATTTCTGAAATGAATGACTATAAGGGCATTAATGGGAGCCTTTTTCTAGTAACTAAATAGTTACTTTTCACAGTAATGCATTACTTTTTGGTGTAAGTAACTGAGTTAGTAACTGAGTTACTTTTGAAATGAAGTAACTAGTAATGGTAACTAGTTACTGGTTTTCAGTAACTGGCACAACACTGCCCGGCAGTCTAGACCTATAGCAGCATAACTAAGGATTGAGCCAAGGCAGCCTGAGTCAACCTTGGATCAGTCCTAACTATAAGCACCATCAAAAAGGAAAGTCTTAAGCCTACTCTTGTATAAGGGGATGGTGTCTGCCTCCCGGACTGAAAGAGGGAGTTGGTTCCACAGAAGAGGAGCTTGATAACTGAAAGCTCTACCACCCATTCTACTTTTATAAACCCTAGGAACCTCTAACTCCTCCAGATGGCGCTCTAGGTTTAAAGAAAAAAGCTAGTGTAATGGTAAATTACTAAATTTCTTTAAACCAAGAGCGCCATCTAGAGGAGTCAAAAAATATCACAAGTGCTTCATGAAGCTTCGTTTGTCCATCACTACTTATCAGTGAGGAGGAGGATTTTAAATTCTATTCTAGATTTTACAGGGAGCCAGTGCAGAGAGGCTAACACTGTAGAAATATGGTCTCTTTTCCTGGTTCTGGTCAGAACACGTGCTGCAGCGTTCTGGACCAGCTGGAGAGTCTTGATAGACTTATTAGGGCAGCCTGATAATAAGGAATTGTAGTAATCCAGCCTAGAAGTTACAAAAGCATGGACTAATTTTTCTGCATCGTTTTGAGAGAGAATATGATTTTTGCAATGTTACACAGAAAAAAGCAGTTCTGTTTGTTTCATGTGGACGTTGAAGGACATATCTTGGTCAAAAATTACCCCTTGATTCCTTACAGAGGCGCTAGAGGCCGGAGCAGAGCCATCTAAATAAACAAGTCATTTAATAATCTATTTCTGAGATTTTAGGGGCCAATTACAATAACTTCAGTTTTTAAATTATAGGAATCATTTCTCATTTCCTAAAGATATGACCATGGGTGGTTTCTCAGCTTGACTTTCTCCATCTCCACTGAGGAGTTTTGTTTGAATGGAAGCAGGAGAGCGCGATGCACAGAGCAAGGATGAGGTATTTCCAAATCCATCCCAGGTGTGAGCGGTGATGGCGCCATTCTGGAAGAGCACAGCGTGGGGCCAACAGATACTCAAAAATGTACTCATGTACAGTACTCTGTTACTGTCCACCACTGGGAAAAATACATGTGAAACATATATTTGTGCATATTTTTTTCTGTTACATATTTAATCTACTCTTAAAATCACTGTTAAACAGTTGGCTGGCCAGCTCTTTGGATCCAGGTTAGTTAAATCATCAGTCAGACATACTGGAAAATTATTTTAATGTGAGTGTCCAGATATTCTGGTTTACCTCAGACTCATTAACTTCAAAGTCATTGAATGCATCTTCAGACCAAATATGTTATCATTTATTGTTAGAATCATCCTTTCAATACAAAACACAGCTAGTACACACACACACACACACACACATATGTGTATACATATACACATATATAGATACATACATATATACGTATACAGACACACACGTGTGTATGTGTGTGTCTATATATATATATATATATATATATATATATATATATATGTGTGTGTGTGTATACGTGTACGTATATACACACACACACATATATATATATATATATATATATATATATATATATATATATAAACCCAAGATACCAATATTACGTCAAAGATCCACTGGATGGTTGCGTAAGAGAAAAATACAAAAACACTTTCATCTTGAGGCCATGTGGTCATCATTCAGGAGAGAAAAATAGAAGGCAAAGACTTACAGTATAAAATGTACAGCACGTGATTATAATATATAATATATATTTATAACATTGCACAGTATACCAAAAAGAAACCACACATGGAAAACAAAATAAGTTTACACATATACAACAAGGCACTGTGGAAGAAAGCTGCACACACGTCTTTGGTTGGATCTGCCGCCTGCGGAGCTCCACTGAAATGTTGTAGGAATGTTTCACTGCGAACGTCATCCCAGCTAAAAGTAAAGTGAAGGGTGTCCATCGCTGCAGGCTGAGTTACTCTGGGGGCACTGCGAGATGATTTACAGCATGAAGTTCTGGCTTTTCTGTCATATTTTCTGTATTTATAAGTGCTTGCAGGTACGGGTCAGAAAATATGTGCAAAGGAAAAGATGACCATCTGTGGTCAAAGAAGGGGAAAAAATAAGAATGATTGATTAATTACATCTTAGCATGACAGGTTTTCATTTTTCACTGTTTTGCAAGAAAGGAAAAACAATCTAAGCATTAAAAAACATTCGTAGCTATACCTACGAAAAATGTCCCGTGTGAAACCAGAATTCAGAAGTGATTAATTCGTCATGAAATTTCTGTAAATTACGATGTTTTCCTTCGTGATGGACAAATGAAGCTTCATGAAGCACTTGTGATGTTTTCTTTTTTCTTTTCTCCTCTAGATGGTGTTCTTGGTTTAAAGATGTCATAGAAATTTAGGTTTTTTTAAATTTTCTTTTTCTTTAAAAGAGCGCCATCTAGAGGAGTAAAAAAAAATATCACAAGTGCTTCATGAAGCTTCATTTGTCCATCACTGGTTTTCCGATCGCTAACATCTGGGGAATCAGAAAAAAAGGACAAATCAATGTTTTTCATCACATTGTTACAAAACGACAGTAGCCCAGCCTTAGCTCTTTGCTCCCGGCCCTGCTTATATAGTGGTAGTAACACACCAGGTGTTTTGACAGAGGCGACTTATACGAAGATTTTTTCTCTCTTGAAAAAACAGATAGTGTAAAAGTGTAACTGTCCATTGACAGTTAAAGGGAACACGAGAGCACCTTCCAGGAAGGAGAGCGGCATCGATTCGCTCTGCTTTAGTGTGAACAGGCAGCGTGTGAGACCTTCAAAATCATCAGCAAAAACCAGTCCAACAAAGAACGTCAAACTAGAAATGCTTGAGTACAGTTACATATTATTTACAGTGGGAGGATCATCCTGGAGAAAGTTTGTGTAGAAGGTCAAGTCCCACAGTGGTACAGAGCAGACGAAACCCATTTTCTTTTTACATTTGGACAATCGAAACAGCTCTCTCAAAATGCTCAGTAAGAAAGACAACAGTCTCTGTAGTGTCGCAGCACAATAGCTTCAGGGAGAAATGAACCGTTTCATTCCAAAATAAGACACATCCACACACCTGGAGTAAACTGATGAGGAGCTAAGGTGGTTTTCAACCTTCAGCTGCTTCTCTTTGGTTGGAGAAACAGTGGAAAAGCTGAATTTGTTTCATTTTTAGTATTTCAGAAGTTCAGAAGGTGTCAGGAGGAAACTGTTCCCTTCGTATATTATGATGTTTAATCATTTCTGTCCTCTAATGATCAGATCAGTATCCTCCATTCAATTTGCAACTTGCCTTAAAGGTTTTATTTTGACACTGGACTGTGTTGGGAAACCTTACCTTTGAAAGGAGTGGGCTTTTTGTCTCATGGACCACAGTGGGTTCAGCGCTGTGTTTCTGTTACCAATTAATACTTTAACAATGTTCTTTGGTGGATTATTTGTTTGCTGAATTACAGGAGAAGCTTGGACAGATTCAGTAAAGATGGTTAATCTAATTTTATCAGCATGTTTGATCGTTAGTTATGAATGTGTTGTTAGTTTCCCTGATTTTTTGAATGGAGTTCTGCTTCATGACCTGCATTAATCTTATTTAGTTGTTATGCATTTCAGGCAGTTTGTCCAGTTAGACTTACCGTCAAGCATGCCACCGTGGATCATGTTAAATATACTATAATTGAATTTAATATTAAAATTTCAGCAATTTCAACAAGTTTGTCGCTCTGGATTAAAGAGCCCAATGGGCCATAGTTTGCCCATGTCTGCCCATAAAAGCATTTTAAGGGATGTTTTCCCTCTTTTGGTAATTCTATGGCATTATCCCCTTCATAAAAACTGGATTTAAGGTTCTTGAGGAGGAAAATGATTTGATTATTGATTTGATTATTTGGAAATGGTGCATGTGGTTTCATCAGAGTAAAGTCACAGCACTCAAGCAGCTGCTTTGTTGGACAAATTGATTACGAGCCTCACCGCTCGTTTTGCCATCGTATGTCTGATCGTCCAAACGATCTCTGGTCTGGATTGAAGACTGTTCAGTGAGGCTGAACTACAGCACTACTGGACCCTTATGGATGCTGAAAACCAGAAACAACTGTGTTTCTTTTCTGTCAGGTGTGGATGTTTCATGTTCTGGAATGAAACCAGTCAAAATCCCAATCTGAGCTGATTATGAGCATTGTGGTTTGTGTCCATCATCCCACACGTCAAATGAACGAGCTGCTCCTGAGTGCAGAGGACTGGTGTCCATGTAGCAGCCGTAAGGGTCAAAGGTCAAAGGCGGCGCTCACCAGGCGCTACACTGGCTGCTGTGGCTGCTGACGGACTGACAGTTGCTGTAGCGCTTCTTCACGATCATGCTTATGTAGGCCTTCATCAGCTTGGCGATGTCCATGACCTGCGGAGGAGAGGAGGAGGTTAAACACTTTCTGATGACTCAAGGTTGAAGGGTGGTGTTTCATTTCATTATCTGCACAAGAGGAGATTTACCATCCGAGGCTTCACTGCACCAGGACTTACAGCAGGAATATTTCAAAAAGGCTGTTCACTTAAAATCTTATGAATGCCACGGTAATGCGGAAGGCATTTAGCGCACAAGAACGCCTCTCTTGATATGAAGGAAGCGGCATATAAATTCTACACTAACAGGCACTGATGCTGTATAAAAGAATGGCTTTGGTGTTCAAGACCAGCGCTTTATTTTTTAAGTTACGTTAGTCACAAATCTGGTTGATTTCTGTACGAATTTTATGTCTCATTATATATCTCTATATACTACTTTTGGAATCTCCTTTAAATATTTTTTAATCTCCTTATTTTTAATACTGTATATGACAACGGTTGTGAAATAATTTCCTTCTGGATGAATAAAGTTTTATATTATCTTATATAAGCTGCTACAATCAGAGTGACCTCATATTAGCTCTAATAAGCACTGTGTTTATTCAAAGAACGTCTCTTTCTCTTTTCCTTTTCATCATTTCACGTAACAAATGATCACTTTAACGATGCTCTTTGGTGGATTATTTGTTTGCCGAATTACAGGAGAAGCTTAGATTCAGAAAAGATGGTTAATCTAATTTTATCAGCATGTTTGATCGTTAGTTAAGACTGCAATGTTAGTTTCCTTGATTTTTTTAATGGATTTCTGCTACATGACCTGCCAGCACGTCTCTGGTAACGTATTTCAGGCAGATTGTCCAAGTAGAATTATCATCACGCATGCCACTGCGTTAACTCACTAAATTTAGACAGCCCTATAAAAACATAAAACAAAACTCTGCTCGCACCATTTTGGAAACAAATCCTCCATGCAGCGAGTCACCAGTGCACAGCATAAAATTACACTGAATAGATCTGTCCCTTTAGCTCAGGACCATTGTCACTGATATCTGAGCTAGAATTTTCTTCAATATAGGCACTGGTACCGATACCAATATTGGCTCGGTACATACTTAAAAATAAGTATGTAAATAAACGAACAAATGCTGTGTGAAAAGATTAAAATGTATATTCATGACGTTACAAATAATAATGAAATGATTAGTCTGTAGAGTTGGTGAGCTGTATGAGCTGTTGGCTGACTTGCAACTTTTGTTTTGTTCTACAAACCATTTGTGTTTCGAAGAGCAGCTCTCGGCCCTCAATGGCGATCTTGTAGGCGTTGGGCAGCGGTGCTCCGAAGGACAGAATCTGTTCATAGGGGAAAACCTCCAAAGGCCACGGCTCCCCTCGTTTGTACACCGATATGGCCTCTCGACTCACGCCCAACCACAGCTCTGAGGGGAACGCTCCATCCCGACACTAAAGTATGAGCAGAACCAACAGGTACGAGATCGTTACCCAGATACGTTTTTCTTTCTTATTCATATTTTCTTTAAAGTCCTGTTCTCACCTCCACGTTGAACAATGTGGAGCCATATCCCTGCCACTCCTTCACCACAGTCATGTATTTGACCATAGCCTGTTCCTGGTTCATGCCCTGCAGCTTCTTCCATTTGTCCATCACACTGGTCCTCACCGCCGCCGCCTCCTCCCTCATCCATGCTTCCAGGTTGTTCTCCTCCTCCAGCTTCTGGCGACTCAGTGAGCCGCTCCTGAAGCTCCGCCTGAGCGTTCCCTCCAGGAAGCTCGAGCGTTTCCTCTCCGACGTCCCCGAGCGCTCCGCCACCGAGCCGGTGCCTGGTGCAAATGTCTTGGCCGAGTTCTGGACCCGAGTCCGCAACCGCACCATGGGGAACACCTGGGACATTTCAGGGACGGAGGCCTGGGAGGCGTGATCACCCTGGAGGTACTGAAGTCTGAGGGCAGCCAGGAACTGGAGAGTCTCCTCTGGGCCCGGATACTGACCACGGATCACTGCTTCATGGGCCTGTGAACAGCACAGAGAAGATCGGCAGGCTAAATTAACCAAAATGGTCACAATCACCTTTTTCAAACTTAAATAAGATTAAAGACACTTGTCAAGCTCCCAGTGTCTCCATACAATGACTCCCATTTGCCAAAACCACACATTTTAGCCTGGACACACAGATGGGATGTTTGCAGAAAGGATTTCTTTATCTCAAAGTTAAGAGTGCTTAGACTCCACTTCCATAGATTTTATAAGTCTGTGGCACTCTGTTGAACACTCACTAGCACATCTTTTCTGTTTTTTTTCTGTTTTTTTTCTACATTACATAATTATCATGAACCTATTCTAAACCTAGTCATCTTTGGATGCTCAATGTGCTGAATGCATCTAGTAATGCTGTATTTTGACCTGTACTATTTTGTTGCATTGTTTTGTGTGTTCTTGAAAAATTAACTAACAAGAAAAAGTTTACTATGAATGAAATGTATTCAATGAAATGATATAAAAGAGAAAACTGGTTAAAATTTCCCCCCTGTAAAGTCAGTCCAGTAACGTATGACGAAAAATATATAAATAAAAATAATGATAAATCCCATTGAACATAGAAAGGAATCTGCAGATATTACCTGATTTTATTTTTAAATTTTTGACCAACTAATCGAGAAATTAATCAGCAGTTTTTCATTAATAATGAGCAGAAACTCCAGATTCGAGCAGCGTCTCACCTGCTCAAACATAAAGGCGAACTCTACGCTGTCTTTTGGGACACTGTCTGTGTCCAAGAAGCAGTAGAGCTTGAAGTAAAACTTCCAGCCGGTGTTGTGTTCGTCTGGGCTGGCTGAGAGCCTGGAGAGAGAGAGAGAGAGAGCAAGAGAGAGACCATGAAGAGCAGTGGACATGAACACATCTCTGCTTCAGACACAAACCCCAAACAGAATCTTACTTCTCAAACTTGGCGAGCACGTCGGCCACCACTGAGCGGCTCTCGATGGCTTTTTCTGTGGTGTCGTTGTGTTCGAACAGAGCAAACATGTTCCTGCTGTCCTCCATAGCCAGACCTCGGATCAGCTTCTCCACCACCTGACACAGAATAACATATGAGCGATCCGTGCTGCAGAACGTTGGTAGAAACAGGCTGGCTTTAGCTCATGTTTGAAGGTGTTTGGTGCTGGTGCTCACCTCTCCAGCTGTTGTGTGAGAGTTGATGGTGATCTTGCAGGATCCTCCTCCGTGGCAGTGGACGGTGGTGCTCATGTCCTGCCGGGCCACGATGGCACGGATCTCCTCCTGCGAAGGCACATTCTCCCTGGCTCTAGTCTTCCTCAGGGAGTCCAGGGCGAAGGCGGCGTAGCGGTCCATCTCCGAGCCGGGGAGGATCTCTCGAGTCCTGCAGAAAGAGCGACTCGTTATCAGTCAACGTGCGAGATTACACCAGAACTGTTCTGGCTCAGCTCCCTTAGATGAGTCTCACCATACATAAACCGACATAAAGGGACATTTCTGCATACTTGCATACACTATTATATTTTATTGTATTCTGTATTTTTGATAATATCTCCTTTGTGTGTTCTTGCTGTTCATCTATCTATCTATAGATAGATAGATCCATACATCTATCCTTCAATCCATCCACCCATCATCCATCCATCCATCTATCGTCCGTGTCCTTCGCTAGAAACAATCTCCCTGTTCGTTAACGATACATCACGAGTGAACGTAGATCAATAAAGAAATTGTGGCTTCCATCCACCCAGAGAACTTATTTCTGGAGACACAAACAGTCTCTGTGTGTCAGTACCTCTTCAGGTGGAACTTGAGGTATCTGAGGATGCTCCTGGTTGGGATAAAGGTGCAGGACATGCAAGCCAAGATCTTCCAGCTGCAGAGGTTTCCAGAGCTGCTGGGCTGTGGCGGCCGGGTCGTCTGCTTGATCAGCTGGCAGTAGAGCTCGTCCCGCAGAGGCTTGAGCTCCTGGCCGGTCTGCAGGATGCCCTGGATGATGGGCACTGGGTCGGCCACACCCTCCAGGTGCTGCAACGAGCTGAACACTTTGAGCGCTTCATCCTGCAGCGTTGTGTAGCTTCTGCTCCTCAGAGCTGAGCGGGCAAAGAGGGAAGATGGGGGTTGGTGATTTTATAGCACGTTTCTGTTTTTGTGATCAGCTGATGTTACAAAGAAACTTGACTTATTATAAAGTGGATAAGGCCAGCTTGTCAGTGGTGCAGGTTTCTTATTTGCAAATAAACATGATGGCTGGCTAGAAGGAGAGAGCGCCGATGGCAAACAATGTGCCCCTCATGAAACACTTCTGTATTTTCTGCTAAATTCTGCATTGAAATAAATACATCATTTTTTTTTAAATCCATCGCTTTTCTATCTTTAAAATGCAACAGCTGCTGTTTATAGGGGATGCAGAGGGGATATGATAGAGCTGCACAAACTGGTCCACAAGATATACGATCCCATGGTGGAGCCTGTGGTCAGATTATGGACTAACAGACATGAACTGAGAGGAAATTCCTTAAAAGTATTTCCAAAACCCTGTTCTTCCAAAAAGCACAAAAACTTACAAATTACAATGCAATGTTGTGACTTTTTGTGGATTTTTGAGGTTTACTTTGGATTATTTTTGTTAGATGGGTAAAATATGTCATTTTTGCTGTATTTTTATTTTGAGTCTGATGCAGAGGATTGATATCCTGTAACAGATGTACTTTCATTAAATTTCCATTAATAATATGTATTAAGCCAGATTTTTAAAGAGCTGGAGTCCTGTGAAGGCACTATTAAAAATAATAAAGATTTCTAAATTCATGAATGTACATTTTTGCATACCGTAAATTGCCTTGTACAGTAAAAATGTTAGTTTGGAAATGACGGAGAAAAGATTCTCAACCCTGGACTGGTTTGGTACATGTCAGTCTCACTTGATGAAGCTGATGACTCACCGGTGAGGTGGATGTCTCCGTAGGGCAGTGGCAGCAGAGGTGAGTGCAGTGGGTGGTGGCTGTAGCGAAGGATGGGGTTCCTCTTGTAGATCTGCTCCACCACCTCTGAGTTCAGACAGTTCTCCTGCAGAAGCAGAGGAGCTTTGGTCAAACTCATCTGTGTCGCCATCTTTTAGCTTCTAGTAGGAGCTCGGCTTTGCAGCTTTGAAAAAGCTCCTTACCTTGATGTCCTGGATGAGCTGCTGCGTCGGCGTGTTGATGGGAGCTTTGGTGTCGATGACATTCTGGATGGAGTTGGCCCAACGTGTGGCCTCGTTCAGCAGCTTACAGTAGAGACGGTACGAGTGCTTACGGCCGTACACGATCACATTCCAGTAGCCTGTCAGGAAAGCGACACCAAGAAGAGCACAAAGAGGATTTGTCACTCAGATTCATCGTAATTCAGTCTCAAAGAACAGATGCAAGACATCACAAAATGACCTAAAGAAGACATAGAGGTTAAAAGCTTGTTTATGGGGGGGCATGTTATTGAGGAATCTGTTGTATGGGGAGCCAGTGCAGCTGTTGGAGGACAGGGGTTATGTGGTGTCTGGAGCAGGTGTGGGTGAGCAACCAGGCAGCTGAGTTCTGTACATATTTGAGTTTTTGAAGGTGAGTGGAGGGGAGACCATAAAGGAGGCTACTGTAATAATCCAGTCTGGAGGAAATGAAGGCATGGACCAGAGTTTCTGCAGCAGATTTAGAGAGGGTGGGATGAAGAAGGGCGATGTTGTGGAGGTGGTGATTTGACGGACGTAGGGTTGGAAGAAGAGAGTGGGGTCAAAAATGAATCAGAGGTTTCTGATCTATGGAGGGGGAGTGACTGTGTGACCATCAGTGGAGAGTGTGAAGTCCTGGGTTGGAGAGGAGGGATTTCAGACCAATGATGATGATTTCAGATTTACTGCTGTTGAGTTTGAGGAAGGTGGTGGTCATCCATGGTTTTACTGCAGAGAGGCAGTTTGTGATGGGTGGAGACTGTGGCAGGGGTGATTGATATTGAAATCCCTGCCTCCTGTTCTTACCAGTGTCTTTGAAGACCTTTTCATCGGGCTGAACCACTGAGCACAGGCTGTTCAGCACCAGCGTTCCCAGCTTCAGGGCGTTGCGCTCCGAGCTCTTATAGTAGTCCAGGGAATTGTGAGTCAGCAGGAACCAGCGCTTCTTCAGCTTCAGTGAGGCTTTCGTACTATTCCTCATCTCCTTGTGCAACCAGCCTGGTGGAAACCAAGAAATTACATATTTGTGTTGTTAGGTTTTTGTGTCGTTACAAAAGCAGTACAGTCAGCCTGATCAACAGTGTAAACTCAAAATGCAGCAAAAAGCGAAAGCACTTTCACTTTCAGTTCATCGATCCATCCATCCACCCATGGATGATGGGTCAATTAAAAAATGGTTGCATCCAGTCCTCGGCTTTGACATCAAGCTTGTGGATATTTCAATAATATTGATCTTATGTTTATGATGTTGCACTGCACCTCGAATGATGAACTCCTGCCCATCAACCCGGGTGTCTCCTTTGGAGCGCTGCAGCAGAGTGATCCAGTGGTGCATCTCCTCTGGCGTGTCGGCGTTGCAGTGCAACACACGATTCGCCGTGATCATGACGAAGGAGTTGGGTCTGTGACGGTTCAGAAAGGCAGTTAATGGTCAGAGGAAGAGAGGGAAGACAATCAACTGTAACTTCTTTTAATCACATACTGTACTGTGACTGTAAGACTTTTTTCTACATACTTTACTGCAACTTTAAGATGTTTGTAGGGTTGAGGCTCTGCGATCCAGCGTCACAGTGTGTGACGAGTGAGTGAAACAGAGTGAGTGGAGCAGAGTGGGTGGAGCAGAGTGAGTGGAGCATAGTGGGTGGAGAAGAGTGAGTGGAGCAGAGTGGGTGGAGCAGAGTGAGTGGAGCAGAGTGAGTGAAGCATAGTGGGGGGAGCAGAGTGGGGGGAGCAGAGTGGGTGGAGGAGAGTGAGTGGAGCAGAGTGGGTAGAGCAGAGTGGGAGGAGCAGAATGAGTGAAGCAGAGTGGAGCAGAGTGGGTGGAGCAGAGTGAGTGGAGCATAGTGGGTGGAGCAGAGTGAGTGAAGCTGAGTGAGTGGAGCAGAGTGAGTGGAGCAGAGTGAGTGAAGCAGAGTGAGTAAAGCAGAGTGAGTGAAGCAGAGTGAGTGGAGCAGAGTGGGTGGAGCAGAGTGAGCAAAGCAGAGTGAGTGGAGCAGAGTGAGTGAAGCAGAGTGAGTGAAGCAGAGTGAGTGGAGCAGAGTGAGTGAAGCAGAGTGAGTGGAGCAGAGTGGGGGGAGCAGAGTGAGTGGAGCAGAGTGGGGGGAGCAGAGTGAGCAAAGCAGAGTGAGCAAAGCAGAGTGAGTGGAGCAGAGTGAGTGGAGCAGAGTGAGTGGAGCAGAGTGAGCAAAGCAGAGTGAGCAAAGCAGAGTGAGTGGAGCAGAGTGAGTGGAGCAGAGTGGGGGGAGCAGAGTGAGGGAAGCAGAGTGAGTGAAGCAGAGTGAATGGAGCAGAGTGGGGGGAGCAGAGTGAGTGAAGCAGAGTGGGGGGAGCAGAGTGGGGGGAGCAGTGCATGTCTGCACACAGAAAAGCCAGAGACATGACGTGTGACGCAGGTTCTCACCTCTCTGGATTATCTGAGGCACAAACCGAATCGATCATCCCCACATCCAGCGTTCCCTGGAGGGTCAGAGGGAGAGAGGGAGGCTGAGACAGTGTTCACGGTTTGGATAACCAGTCTGACCTTCTTCTGCGCCACGAACACATCTGTGTCCTGTTAGTCCAACACTGACCAACAGCTGATCCCAGCTGGCTTCACCCTGGACACACCATCAGACCACCCACCACTGACACTCACATTCACTCCTGCAGACAGCTGCTGCACACGCTGATGACACTTGTTAGACCAGCATACTGCAGATCAGTCACATTTTGTCCTTAACTGTAAAGCTGGTAACTGAATGCATTCATGTTCTTTCAGGGAGATCCTGACGTCATCCCATGGACATCATTTGAGGATATACCCGACATTAAGAAGTGCTTTTCTCTCTAGAAAGAGCTTTACGGGACTCACCACAGCATTTTGAGGGTTGGCCTGCTCATCGTGCATCTCTCTGATCTCCTGCTCTGTAGAGCCGTGGACCTGACTCAGCACACTGAACCACTGGCTGTAACCATGGAAACATCAACGTCAGGATCACCAAGACAACCAACTTGTTTATTCTGGAATAATTTAAGTCAGAATTTACTAAAATCCAATCCTTTTGGGCTAGTGTACATGGATTTTCATGCAAAATTATCCTGGTAACTGGTTTACTGTGAAAGCACAGTGGAAAAGTACATTATGTTTTTGTAATATTTGGTATTAATACATCCCTATTACTGTGTGTTTATATCAATATACTGGAAGGAAAGAAGCAGACTTTCCTCCTGAGAGGAAATCAATTTGTTTCCCCTGGCAACAGGCACACCGACCCCAGAGTGACACTAATAAAAATAATGTGGGTTCAAAGCTAATGGGAATGTGATAAAGCCTAGACTGAGACAGAGGGACATAAAAAGAAATAAAGTGTTGTAATAAAGTTATAAGGCAGAGGTTCAGACTACTGCATGAAATGAACTGCATATTCCATCTACAGATTAAGTGATGTTTCTTTCAGTTTAGCAACGCATATCAGAAACAAACACCTGGCATCCTCAGCAGACTCTGCGATCAGGTGGTAGGTCCTCTCTGGCATCACAATGTCAATTCCATTCTCCTTACCGGTGTTATCAATGATTTCCCTGCAGATCACAAAAAAGTCACAGTGTCACAGGGCATTGTTCCTCAAAGTGCTGCCTTCTGTTTTTAACATCACTGGGTCATCTCTAAAGTTAACGACTGGTGGACTCCCTTAACTGGAGGTCATCAGAACTTTAATGGTGGCCTGCTGAGTCCTTACTTGGCATCATGCATGTCCAGCACCCCTTTCATCTTCTCCTCGCCATCATTCTCAAAGTACATGAGCTTGCTCTGCCGCAGCACGAACCAGCGGCGCTTCCAGTTGCGCCGGGACAGCGTGGACGACCCCCCTCCCTTCTTGTGAAGCCAGCCTTGCTTCAGAGCCTCCTGCTTGGCCCGGAACCACAGGAAGGTCTCGTCCTTCAGGACGCACCAGCGCCGCTTCCACGTGTTCATCAGACCGCCTGGAGAGGAAAATATGACATTTTTACTGATGTGTTTACACCTGCTGCACCTACATGACTGCAGGGGTCAGGTCTAAAACAGGGACGTTAGATGTCACATGACATTTGATGCATGAAATCAGCTGGAGTGCAGAATTTGATGGGATCTAACTATTACTACTAGCACCCTCTAGGTCTAGACAGATAGATAGATAGATAGATAGATATTCTTAAGGAAGTGGAAGTTCTGCAAGATACCTTTGATGAAGAGGAAACTGTGGAAGTACGGAAGTGTGACGCAGCTGTAGACGGAGTCCCGCCGATAAGACAGTTCGTCATCAGTGTCGAACCGGTCAAAGTCGTCCTCGCTGTCCTCAAACTGGAGAGTATCAAAAAGAAACAGCTATGTAAAGTGACGATCACTGGATGAATTTTCACGTTGACTTTTTGAGACTGTGTTGTCCGACTACTCGACAAGTATTAAATCAAAATGCATCCATGTTGAGAACAGTGACCAGTGTGACTGGAGTCAACGCTTCTGACAGTGACCACACTTCTACAAAACCATTTGAGTACTGAGACACAACTCACCGATGACTGAGCCCCCTCGGAGCTGAAGCGGTAAGCCCCTGAGCTGTTGTAGGTGCCTACAGAGCCACGGTAGTCAGGAGACCACTGGCCACTGCGAGGGTTGGAGAAGGCCATGCTGCCGCTGGACACAATGGCACCCTCATCGTAGTCATCCTGGTCGTAGTCTGAATCCTCGTCTGGCGGTATGAGCTCCACCAGGTCATCGGACTGAGCTTCAAACGTAGACTGGGGGTGGCAGTAAGCCGAGTCCCCGCTGGACGATGTGCTGTGGCAAATGGGGGGCAGCGGTGGTAAAGGCAGTGGTTGGTGAAGCTGGGTGGTTGGCGGCAGCGGTGGGGTCACTCCATCGTTGGCGTAGGGGTCTTCTTCCGAAGAGTCATCGCTCGTCCGGATCCCGCTTGTCCTCTGGCCGTCTGAGTGGCCGTGTTCACTTGGGTTCGGTGAGTCTTTAAAGGCCTCATCATCTGCACCAAACCCTTCGTCAACCTCCTCCTCATCACTGCCTCTCCTCCGTCCCCTCTCTTTCCCCTTCTCCTCACCTTCCCCGACTCCCAAGGAACTCTCAATGTTCCTCACGCACTCGTCGATCTCGTCAAAGTTCAGCGAGTCGAGGAACTGCTGCGCCGCCTTGCAGGCTTCGTCCTCCAGACGCCTGAGCTCCTGGTCGCGCAGAAGCTGCAAGCGGTTGAGCGAGGCCTCCGTCAGGGAGAGCTCCTGACGCTCCTTCTGCCGCTGCAGCGACTGAATCTCCCGCTCCAGCCGCAGGATCTCCTCCACCTGAGACGCCTCATTAGGACGGATCGCCTCCTCCTGCTCGGATGCCTCTGCAGATGCCAGCTCCTGCATGGTGTCTGGTGATGCTGCTGCAGGCTGAGCGGGAGAAGCCAACTCCTGATGAAGCTCTTCCAGTCTTCTGGCTTCCTCAGCCTGAGGATTTGAAAAAGACAATTTGTATCTGACAGAAATAGTTGGTATAATAGTGTGAAGTTTCCACTTTCCTGTCATCTGCAGTAAAGCTGATGTGCTACCAGAGGCTAAATGTATGATGTAAATAGGGCTGGTATTGGTACTCATATCAACTGAAACAGCTGAAAACCAATGACTATTTGTATGTTTTTTTTCACACAGCCAATCACCACAAGTGTTTTGTTATTTAATGCAATGAGTGATCAGCCCATTACCACAGCAGCTACAACCCAGACAGTGCGTCAGGTTGGCAGTTCAGCGTGATGAGAAGCCAACACAACTGCTGAAAATAAATGCGGTGGTTGCATTTTGTGCAACTGAATGCTTCCATTCACATGATGAGTATCGAATGACGTAAAAAGATATTAAATGAAATAGTCTCTTGGTATTGGTACCAGTTTAAGGCTGTCCTAAAACTACTCAGAGCCTAAAAGTCCTTAGAACCAAAAAGTCTAATGCACTATTGACACTTGCCTACAATCTGGAAAAACATCAGTGAAATGTCAAAAAACATGTTAATTATCTCTTTAATCGTACCTCTTTGGCGAGTCTCTCAGCCTCCAGCCTCTGTCTCTCCCTGCACAGACAGACAGACAGACAGACAGACATCAGCTGACTGGAAACCACAGTAAGAGATGAGATTTACCAAAAGCACAAGTAATTACGTTTCCCGTCTCGATGTGGCATTAAAATCCAATAAAACCCATCTAGGATACAGATTGTAAAGGTCAGACAGGAAGTATACATCATCTATGCAAACAATAACAAACCTATACTGTACATTATGTTACACCACAACATCATTTTTTTTTTACAAATCCAAGTAAGTAAAGAGAAGTTTTTCACTTCTTAACATGTGCAGTACTTCTCATCTTATTGCACCACTTGGTTCATTTTTCTCATTTATTTGCTGATTTAGTTTTTTCATCAGTCTGCTGCTTATTTAGACATTATACCCTGTTTATTTGCAGAAATATTATTTATCAGTTCTGCACATATTTTTCTGAGACACTGTTGTTTGTTATAACTTCTTTACCTTGATACCTTCTACTTATTCTACTTCTTTGTTGATGTCACTGCTTGCTATTTTTCATAGTTCTTATTATGTTGTTATAAATAACAATATATTATTACATATAAAGGATTATGTTATCATATCAGAGAAGCTGTACTGTTTGTCTCAAAGAGCCTCCAGCATCATCTCCTTCACTTTAACTGGACTCTTTCTTCCTTACTGAGTTCACTTCCTGTTTTGAACAGGAGTGAAGAATTTAAACTGAATTCACCTTTTTTAGACCAAATTTGAAGCAGAACACTGGAATTCACTGAGAAGTCAGAAATGAAACCAGAATAACAAACAAAACAAGTAAAACACATTTTTCTGTCCAGGAATGACAGGAAATAACTGAAGAATTTAACATCTCAGTCAAATAATTATAAGAATGTGCTTTGATATTGTTTCTGTTTTTTTGTGAAACAGTAAATTTAGAAAATTAAATGTATTTATCATTAAAGATATCCTTTTGATTAAAGAGTTCGTACATACTGGTGGATTGACCATTACAGAAACATTGAAGATATGCTGGCTGATTATGAGCAGTGGTGGTAAACACCTGACACTGGGTGGAGGAATAATACATTTGTTAGGTTCTGGATATACAACATCACTGTCTATGTCAGTGTGATCTTTCTCTTCTTTCCATCTTATTGTTGGTGTTTTTACAGAGAGATCTTCTCTCAGATCACTATTATTTCATTAGTACTGGTCTCGGAGACCTTTATAAGCGTGCATCCTACATTTGGCTGATTTTTGGGCCGCACACAGGCTTGATTCTTAGAGCTACTCCTGGTACAGGAGAATGGGCTTTGACACAATCTGTAGAGTCTTCAGATCATTCTAACAGTTGAATACATGTCTTAATGTGAAAAAATCAGTTGTGTGGTGAAACTTTCGATTGCTCCTCATTCTCTTATCAACCAAAATGTAGTGAGTCCAGTTAATGTAACATGAAAGCAGTAACTGGGGTACATGAAACTTCCACCGACTCCTGCTGCTGTTACTTGACTAGCCCACCTCTCCATCTCCTCCTCCATTCTCCGGCGGCGCTCTTCTTCCTCCTCCCTCCTCCTCCTCCTCTCCTCCAGCAGCTGGCTGTAGGCCCGTCGGGCCAGCTGGCCTCGCACTTGTTTCTGGAAGGTGAGCGCTGCCCAGCGGAGGAGCAGGAACTTCCTCCTCCAGTAGAAAGCCCGGTAGTTCTTCTGAATGACCACAACGCACTGAAGCAGCTTCCTGTACTGCTTCCTGTGAGCGGGCAGCATCAACAAATCAATAAACAATTCGAAAAGAAGGGACTTCTGGTCAGAGTGAACACAGAGGAGTTTCTCCATGTACCTGGCCATGTAACCCATGACGTGAGCCTGGATGATCATGGCCGCTCTCAGCACCTCCACCTCCCTCTGCTTCTCCAGGCGATGCTCCAGAGACTCCCGAAGAAACACCTGAGAAGGGAGGAGAGGAGGAAATCATTATGGTTAGTCTTATTACCCCTCTGTAACATCAGGCCTGTGCAATACTGCAAAAACGATCCGATACCAAGTAAATACAGGACCAGTACTGCCGACACCCATTCCAATGCATCATAACTCATGAGGTGAAAGCATCATCAATATTCAAATTTGATAGAGAATTGAAAATTTTCATTTTGTGGTCATTGAATGATTTTGTGAGTTTTCCTTTTATTAGTTGATCATCATTATGATCATAAAATGATAATTAGACTCAATCATCATCATTCTCAGTGGGGCAGACATACACTTTTCCCACATGAAACAAAGTTTGAAGGAAAAAAATAAGCTTCTGCACAGACAAAAGAAAGGTTAAAGTATAACTCTCTCTGGAATTAAAAAAAATAACAAAGCAGGATTTTTTTCCTTTCTCTTCATCGTCATTTTGTTTGTTTTCAGCTAAAATTAAGGATTACATGGATGTTTATGGGTTAAACAACATCCCAAAACATCTCTTTTTTTCATTTCTATGATACCTTTACATCAATTTAGGTTGATTGCCATTGTCCAATACAATGTAATTCTGTTGAAAAACCATGCATAGGTTCAGGTTAAAAACTCCTGTATGAAGATGAGTTACTGTACGCTAGCAGTTACCAGATTGTTTCACCTGATTTCTTCATGATTTTACACAGCACTTGACAAATATGGATCATGTAATATGAAAGAATTTTATTATAATTTGTTATGCAATTGATTGTGGCCTGAAAATGTAGCAGTACTGAGTAGAGTATGAACAAATCTCCTAGCTCAAAGCAAAACGCTCCAAGCCTCTGATTAACACACATCCGTAACACGAACACTATGAATGTGCAAGTGAACAACATTAAAAAGAGGCAGTCCCTCCTTTTTCTATAACATCCCCATTTAACAGACAGCCCTTCCCTGAGGAACAATCGCTGTGAACAAAGCAGGCGACACAAAAGAAATTCACATCCTCCCTCTTCTTCTTGTGTAAACAGCACAGATTACCACAGCCATGATTTGGGCTGCATCTCTCTGTGAAAAGGCCCGTCTGCCAAGAGCTGCTGTCCATTGATGGAGGAACTGGGCCCACTGAGGGACGCCGGGGGTTAATCCGATTAGGGAGGGAGGAAAACGAGATATGGGACGGGGTCCTGGGCGACAGAGACGGTGCTGCAGGGGTACAGATTGCCTTTCTCCTGTTGCATGGTGACGGTTGGCTGAGACGGCGTCCAATCCTCAGCGGTGAGGCACTAATGAGATTTTCAGGAGGTAATGTAAACTTGTTTGGATGTCACTGATGAGCAGGTTAATTAACAAGGAAACATGCAGTGCATGCCCCGACACGTGCAAACACACACCAGCAAACCAGCAACGAGTCTCCCCGAATTCAGATGTTGGGTCAGGCTGTAGAAGACTTTACAGCAGCAGCTCAAACTCAAGCAGTGGATTAAAACTGAGGATAGCCGAGGATAATTCCTCTATCTGAGAAAAGAAAGTGCAGAGCACGGTGCTGGTGGACGCATTCAGAGACACAAATAACACAAAAATAAACAGGTCCAGAAAGAACTCAATCCTCTGGGTCTAGTATATTCACTTTTACTGACCCACACACACGCACACTCAAAACCCAGCCTTGTGGGGACCAGGTCTTTGTGAGGCCCCACAGTTAGTGAGACATCCACACCACACACACAAGACACACCCTCACTCTATTAGACAACTTCTAACATGCTCAGGAAGGGTCGGCCACGTGTACCAGTGCACACATTTGCATCCCAATGAGTCGAACAACAAACCCTTTTTAATCATTACTGTGCTAATTAGCACAACAAAAGCCACGCTAAGCCTCTGTCTCCTTTGATTCACGCTGTCGGGCCCTTTAGGGTCAGGCCCGTGGAGAGAAGCGAGCAGAACCATGTCACTTCCAGGAAATTAAGTTTGGGATTGTAAAAAACACAACAAAAAAACCCAACAGGACATGTGCTGATTGAAAGGAGCAGGAGGACGGCTCGATGTAAATCTCACAGCGAGAGGCAGCGGCACAAAGTGGACCAATCCCTCTGAGACAGAGAGGATTGATTTAACGGCTTTATGGATGCTTCAAAAAGGGATTTCAGGTGGTGACTCACACCCTGGCAGCCACGGTGAATTAAAACGCAAACCAATGTGTCTCTGTTTTTTTTTTTTTTTGTTTTACAAGTGGACAAAATAAAACAAAGGGCGTAACCTGGTAAATGACTGCGTTTTGTGCCTTGTGGCCGTGGTTTTCACTCAGTGTGCTCCTGATGATACAGAGGCGTTCAAATACCAAGAAGAGGATCCCAGTAGTGTCATGTTAAGTTCTTTAAAATAGGAGCTTTTGTTGCACTTAGCAAGCATTAACATTTTACATAAAATGTGGTCATTTCTATTATTTTTTACATGTAACATGTCCGTCAAACAATATATTTTTAAATCACAGAAATTCTATAGTTTCATTCTCAGGTCTGTGGACACTTGATCACTGCTAAATAGTAGCTTTAGCCTGTTAGCCGTTAGCATCCGTCTGACTAGCTGCGCTAGGATTAGCTTAGCTCGTAGCTGCTAGCTCAAACAGGAAGTACTTCCCAGACATTTTAATTATACACTAGGTGTATATTAAGGTTTGAGCTCCACTGTTTTTCAAAATAAAACCAACCATTCAGATGCCTATTGCTGTCGTTCTCCTCCATGACTGCAGCAGGAAGCAAGAAGCTGCTACTGAGGGTGCATCAAAATAAAATAAAAGGACAAGATTTAAAAAAAACTAACACGTAATGCTTTGACTGCAATCTAATCACTATTAAAGCGCATATAACCTGGTGAAATTTAATCACTCAATGTTTCGCTGTGGTCCTGCCCTCACACCCACAGTAATGACCAATCATCCCCCCACCATACATGTGCATGTATCCTCCATTGGTGTCACCTCTTGCAGCATCACACTGTCATGCAGTAGATCTATTCCATCTGATCCAGTGTAGTGAAAGCAGGCCGAGGGGATGAAGACTGGATCCAATAGCTGTTGGACTTCAGTTCCCCTGGACTTCAATTATTCATGATCTCTCACAGCCAGCAGCTACACAGATACCTGAGCTCCTGACTGGTTTCATCGAGATGGATGTGTGAGATGCATGAAGCCAAATTAAGCCTTGAGGGAAGCAGAGAGAGGCCAATATGGGTTGGCAAAGAAAATTTGCATCCAGTCATACTGAAGGTAGCGAGGAGGAAAAGGGGATGAGCTGGTGAGAGCCAGAGGCAGAACCAACAGCTGGACACTCAGGAGCTCAAGCTTTGACAGGGAAAAGTCAATTATACTGTGGCAAACTGGAGGGATTCGCTCCACTGCTGACAGACTGGACAGGCAAGTCTGTGGGAAAAAGATTCCAGGGGAAAATTTATTGAATTGGCTGAAGGAGCTTTCACTGTTTATCAGACATAAATTACCTCTGTTGTAGAGTGGCAGAGATTCAATAAGGTGTTGGACACCTTCCTCACAGGTTTTTCTCCAAATTAACATGACATCATCACTCAGCTGCTGAAGGTTTGTCAGCTGATCATCATTGATGCTGATCCATCCCAAAGCTGCTCTGCTGGTCTGAGATCTGGTGACTGTGGAGACCATTGGAGTCCAGTGAACTCTTTGTCATGTTCCAGAAACCAGTTTGAGATGATCTGAGTTTGTGACATGGAGTATTATCCTGCAGGAAGTAGCCATCAGAAGATGGTCCACGGTGGTCATAAAGGGATGGACATGGTCAGCAGCAGGACTCAGGTAGAACCAGGCTCAGGTGGGACTAAGGAGAAACCCCCCAGCATTAGACCAGCAGCAGCAGTCTGAACTGTTGATAGCAGGCAGGATGGATCCAGGCTGTCATGGTGGTTAATTTCTGACTTTTCCAGTCTTTGATTGTCTTATTTTGGTGACTTGAAACCTCAGCTTTCTGTCCTCAGCTGACAGGAAGTGACACCTGGTGTGCTCTTCTGCTGCTGGAGATCATTTGTTTCTAGCTTCTCAGAGGCTCTTCTGCAGACCTTGGTTATAACCAGTGGTTATTTGACTTCCTGTTGCCTTTCTGTCATCTCCAACCAGTCTGACCTCTGACCTCTGGCATCAACAAGGCATTTTACTCTCTGGATATTTCCTCTTTTTCTGGACCATTCTTTGTAAACTAGAGATGACTGTAATGAACAACATTCATGTCCAATTCAAAGTCACTTCAAAGGTGTGCCTAATAAAGAGGCCAGTGAGTATATGCATATTTATATAGCACAGCAAAAAGCATTTGTTGCCCCTTACCTTGGTCTTTCCCAGCTGCCACTCGGTACTGCTGCTGTCATAGAGGTGCAGCAGCTGGATGCAGCTCCCCCTGGGGTCATCCTGGGTCATTGCACCCCGCATCAACACCCTGTACCTGGAGAGCAGGTGTGGTAAAACAAAAAGGGTTACAATCATGTTGCGGCTCACGACATGGAGCTGCAGGGGTTGATCAAAATCTTGTTGTTCTGCAAAAAAAAATTAAGATATACTGTATGACTGAGGTAATGAGACAGACCTGGAGCAGAAGTCTATGAAAGGTCTCCGGATGGGGAAGCCGGTGCGTCGGATCTTGACCGTCTCCAACATGCCGGAATATCTGAGCTGGTTCAGAACCAACGTCTGGTCGAACTGGTCAGGCATCTAGAAACAGATTGGTGGGGATTTAGGATAAATGTAAGGTCAGAAAATGGGATCAGAAACATGCTGTATGGCTGCCTCCACTGGCCAAGTGCAAAGATGATTGGATGAATGGTTTTTGAGATATGCAAAGACTTGTCATACGTACACAGTTACATCAGCCAATCAAATGGCACCAAATTTGGCACATTTTTTGTAATATTAGCCCTGTCCATAGCCAACAGTCAAAAAAATAACTTTTTACTAGCTTGGTCTGGAGATGGAGCACTAAATTTGGTGCAAACCACTTGAAATTTGTCAGAGGAGCAGCAAAAAATCTGATATGGACAAAAGTCAAAATCTGCCTGGATGCAAGTGGGTGTAGCTGTAACTGAAGAGGTTTGTCTGGATCCAACAGGATAAGTTACATGATTACTACAGCACCACATTCAACATTCCACTCAGATGAATGGATCTCATGATATGTGAAGGACATACAAAAAGACAGCAGGTTCCTGCTTGAATAATTTAGTTAGATGTAAATATTCCTGTTGCTGTGAAAAAGTACTGTCAATGTGTGTATGTTCTGTTCAAATGTGTTAAAAGCCAAAGTATGAGCCAAAAGAAGCTAACACAGCTGCAAATGGCACATTTTTTACAGCTCTTTAAATTCCTTAGAGAGCTGAATCTGCAGCTAAACCACACGCCACATCCATTCCTTTAATGCACATATTTGCACACAATAACGGTGCCCATTCACAACTTTGAGCCCAGAGAGGAGTGCATACGACAGCAGCAGCCAGCAACAAATCACAACTCTCTAAAAAAAAACACTCTCACACACTTAGCATTGAGATACCATTATTACTTACAGAAGTGCATTCAGTGAGACCCACTTTCCCGTGGACCCCTGCCACCCTGTGACCTCAGTGGGCGTCGAATAAGAGGGGGCTTTCATGGTCGCTCGTAAGGTCCCTTTTATTCAGTGCCCATCTACCCTGATAGCTCACTGATGGCCCATTTGAGCTCCTCAGATGAACGGAGGCCAATTCACCACCACATCTTTACTGAGTGATTGAATGGCACCCTTCAACTACTAACGGCCACACCTCATTAGCATAAGGGTGATTTGCATGCGGCCGGGCCGTGGCGCACAAAGCCAAGTGGTGTCAGGAAGCTGCCCTCTGCCTCCTGCCTTTGTTTTTTCCTGGCTTCTGGCTGCTTCTGGGACGAAAACAACCACTCTTCTCTCTGGGATGGCTCACAGTCGCCTGGCCAACTTGGTAAATGGAAGCTGCTCTCTACTTTTCTGTCTTTATTTCAGTCTCTGGAGCACAATGTGGAGGGATCTTCATGCTGTGTCAAAGAGCTGTCCCTCTGTGTCCATTTGAAAGACAAAAAAATGTCCAGAGCTGAAGAGTGCTTTCTCACTTCCTCTGTGACATTTTCTCTTTTTCAGAAATGTCCATCCTGTCCTTTCTATCCACCATATCTGATAATGAATCCACTAAAGCTGTCTGAAGTGAGCATGACTAGCTCAGATTGACATGAATACAGTCAAACTGCACGGTGTTCATCTGTAACATCTACTTAATGTCTTTTCTGTCAATGGAGCTAAAGTGTTTGCATGCAGTTTCTATCCCCCGTCCATAAAGCCAGCTTCATAAAGAAATGATTTTCCCAGTTTGTTATGGTTGACTGATCTGCATGGACCTGATCACTCTCCATCACAGCTGGTCACAGCTGGGCCTCACTGATGCTCTTCTTGTGTCTGAACTGGACCAAATCCCTGTAGCCAGATTCCAAAATTTGATCTGATTCATTTGTCTGCATAGTTTAGGGATTATTTGGAAATGATGCCTCATTTATTTATCCATTGAGTTGGTTGGTCCATCCATCAGTCCAGAACCACAACAGCGATGCAAATCAGCATCCAGAGGCGGACAGATCATCTCAGGCCTCTACATGGGCGCTACAACAATAGCCTGAGGGGTAAACTTAGCGTCTTCCTCGGCCTGACTTCCCTGCTAAAAGACTCAGAGCTCAGGGCATTCAACAGGACAAAAGGGGGTGTGGTAGTCATCTCCTGAGGGGGTTGGGAACCAGTGGGGGAAAACAGAAGACGACTGAACTGAGGATGAGCCATCCGTCACTCATCAGTAGGAAGGTATTGAGGACTGGAAGACGACATGATCCAGAATTCTCTTATTTTAATCACTTTCAGCAGATATTAACACTAAAGAGTTTTTCTATTAATATCTTTGCCCCAGGCTTCTTGCCCTGCTGCCCAAATACTCCTATCTGGATCCTGTTGAGCTACTGTCATATATGGATTTGCACCAGCCATTTTCTATTCGACACTAACTGTACTCAAAACCTGGACCTTGAAGGTTTGACTGTTGATGAATCTATTTTTTTCCTGATTAATCACTCAATTTATTATACAACCACAAATCTAAAGTTACACATTCTGACATCCGACCAACTGTCCAGAACTCAAAGGTATTGAATCTGATATCAATAGAGAGAACCAGAGAGAATTTCCACATTGTTGTTCTGCCTTTGAAGTTGAGATCATCAGAAGACCTCTGCTTTCTGTAACGATCATTCTGTCTTTAAACAGGACTAAGAGACCTCAGTGTTTCTTTGTCAGAAGTCTCGTTTGCTTCTGGGCGTCCAGGTCTGAATGTGGAGCTAGAGGGATTATCACTCACTGCTTCTTCCTTTGAGGGAATCCCTGAACAAAGTTTTCTGCTCATAGAAGGACATAAGTCCAACCTAAAACCCTGACCCTGCTGGATTTAAGTCTGACCCAGTTTAGATGAGGATTTTTGTGAGTTTTAAGCTGCAGAGATGGTGCTCCTGAGGTGAGACCAATAAAAGCAAAGACAAATATTAAGAACCATTCAGCTTCCATTCTGACCTCCAGCTTCTATGAGCAAGCAGTGAATAAGTCAGAACAGGTTGAACCAAATGCTGAACCAAATGTCTTCACATAGTGGTGTGAATAAGAATAAAAGACAAATGCGGCTACTGTAGCACACAGCAGGTCAGTGTTAAAAAAGAGACACTTCACAATATCAACATGCGGAACAAAACAGCATGTACATTTATCTAAGCAACTGATCTGTCACTTATGCCATCTATAAAAGCAGTGCACTACTCACAATGATAAAACTCAAAGGAAAGCTGCAAACTCTCACATATGAAAAGCAGAAGCCAAACGGATGTTTGGTATTTTTTTTTGCATAAGAAATAATTTGCACAAAAAGTGACTTTAACACAACAAAAGCGAAAATGACAACAAATTAAGTATTGGCACCTTCACATTCAGAATCAGAAAACTGGTGTCGCATCTTGACTGATATCTCTATGACTGAAGGATGAAAGTCCCATTAGAAAGAGAACTGATCTAATTCCACGCAGACCTGCATGCTCCATCTCAACTCAAATGTCGATTTGTCTCTTCTTGAAATTGAACGGGGATCATTTTTGTTCTGAAAGCCTTTGTGTCCAATTAAGAAGACAGCAAACCAGAGACATCAGAGGGAGTCTGGTGGTCCTGAGCATGGTATTACAAAACCACACAGAGGTATATCTAGGCTGATTCTTGCAGCTGAATGAATCAAACAAGCTGTTGCATCTTTTGAAAATGCCGTCACACAGAGATACTTAACCTGAGAACACAAATGAGCCTGAACAGATTTTCATCTTTGCAATAAATTCAAGCCCCATACCACTGAAAACTGTCCAAATATTCATTTAGATGGCTCATAACTACTGCTGTGTCCCTTTTCAGTCCAAAATTCTGACTGTCCAAACACCTTCAGAAGCTTTACGTCTCTGTTCTTTTTAAACACTCCTTACCAGATGCTACTTCCTGCAGTGAAAAAGAAACAAGGCTGTGATGCTTCTCCTCTCACCTCACTCCACAGCACTGAAACCTCATCTGGACACTTTAACCCCTGTGCAACAAGCACACACTTGACTTGAATGCTTCCCTTTAAAAATCTGCGAATATAAAGCCAAGCAGCAGGTCTCACCATGCATCGTAGCTCCCAGCGTCGCCTCCCTCAGGGTTTAGTCAGTAAAATGACATAAAACTTCCCAGACCTCTGCTCAGCTCACTCACACACTCACACTGCCATCAGAGAGTCAAACAAAGGCTTTCAAACCCAGGACTCCACTCCCCCTTTCTGTAAGGAGGGAGGGCCGTGGTTGCCATGGTGACGGATCTCCTGCTGAGGCTAATTTGTGAGGGCCACTTGTAGGGCCGACAGAGAGAGACAGAGAGAGAGAGAGAGCGAGCTGTTTACATTCAAACCAGTGGTGACTGTTGTGTCCACTGGCTGCAGCTTACTGGTCTGATGAACTGGACTGACCCTGCCATCATCGTGATCACATCCTCTCTTCATGCTATATTTGAATATTTGACACTGTAATAGAAAAGAATTGAACAGAATCATTTTTATTGATCCCCCATTTGGGGAAATCCACTTGCTACAGTAAAAATAATGAATTAATGTAATCTCCAAGGTTGGGATCAATAAAGTAGTTCTATTCTATTCTATCCATCCATTATGTACCTCTTATCCTCATAGGGTCACGGGGGGGCTGGAGTCTATCCCAGCTGTCTTAGGGTGAAAGACAGGGTACACCCTGGACAAGTGTCCAGTTCATCACAGGACACATAGAGACAGACAACCACTCACACTCACATTCACACCTACGGTCAATTTAAATTAACCAATTAACCTAATCCCCATGCATGTTTTTGGATGGTGGGAGGAAGCCAGAGTATCAGAGAGAACCCACGCAGACATGAGGAGAACATGTAAACTCCACACAGAAAGGCCCCGGGCCGGGAATCGAACCCCGTACCTTCTTGCTGTGAGGTGACAGTGCTAACCACTACACCACCGTGCCGCCCTATTCTATTCTATTACATTTTTAAATTGCAAAATAAATACGATATTTAAACTAACTATAACTTTATGAAGTATAACAATAGTCCAAAATAGTGTGAATTAGTTATTGATGCTTGATGATGACACATGACAGAAATAAAATAAAACATGCCTTTTTATGTGCAGTTTATTCATTAGTAAATCACTCATCATCATTTGCACTTTGCATCTCCACTTATTTAATTTTTTTCATTAAAATTGCTTAATGTATTCCATATTATTATATATTTTTAAGTAAGCATGTTTCCCTTTGTATATTTAGATGGATGGATAGAAGGACATTTTCATGCCACCACTCATAAAAATACAATGATAGCAGCTTACAAGTTTAAATAAAGAAAAGATTAAAGAACAGTAATAGATATATAATATAATAGACTGAAAAGTGCAGGATCAAGATTGAGATTGCAGCAGTTCAGTTATTGTACATGTGATCCAGTTATTGTACATGTGGTTCAGCTATTACACATGTGGTCCAGTTATTGTACATGTGGTCCAGTTATTGTACATGTGGTCCAGTTATTGTACATGTGATCCAGTTATTGTACATGTGGTTCAGCTATTACACATGTGGTTAAGCTATTACACATGTGGTCCAGTTATTGTACATGTGGTCCAGTTATAGTACATGTGGTCCAGTTATTGTACATGTGGTCCAGTTATTGTACATGTGATCCAGTTATTGTACATGTGGTCCAGTTATAGTACATGTGGTCCAGTTATTGTACATGTGGTCCAGTTATTGTACATGTGGTCCAGTTATTGTACATGTGATCCAGTTATTGTACATGTGGTTCAGCTATTACACATGTGGTTCAGCTATTACACATGTGGTCCAGTTATTGTACATGTGGTCCAGTTATTGTACATGTGGTCCAGTTATAGTACATGTGGTCCAGTTATTGTACATGTGGTCCAGTTATAGTACGTGTGGTCCAGTTATTGCACATATACATAATTCAGTTACTGCACATGTGTATGTAATGTTTTCAGAATTATCTTTTTGCTATAATGAGCATGTTGGGCACTAAATTAGAATGAATGGAGTTTTATCTGATAAAAGAAGTTTTATAGAGGCAAAATTAAATAAAAAATTGACAAAGTGTGAATTTGCATAGATTTGGCACATTGCTCTACATCCCGATATATATATATATATATATATATATATATATATAAAATATATACAGTATAGTGAAATAGTGTGGTATTGATTTGGAAAGCTGTTGAATGTTCTCAGTCCCACTTCTGCTTCTTGTATTTAACCCAGTGCTGTCAGTCACAACCAGTAGACTCTGATCAGTCTCCATAGTCTGTTATTATTAACTGTCAAAACACACATACACACACACACACACACTGAGTTGGCTGCCGTGGTTACAGGCATTTGATGAGTAAACATGATGCTTTTTTGATAAGATAAAACATGTCACTTATCACCTGCGTTGATGCTTCTCACCACAGTGAGCTCATATCATTTACTTTACAGCTCAAAAACATATTTAAGTGTGCAGGACCTCATTTTCCCAGCAGATATTTTTTTGTAGTGGTAAAAAGTAGTAAGTGTGTTCTAAACAGAAAATGCTGAGGAAAATCCAAATAATGTATTACAAAATGGGAACTCTACACTGTTGGTTTGGTTGATTTCAGCCATTCCAAAACAAGAAACTTTCTTTTGTCTTGAGAGGAGAGAGACGTGAAACTGAGGCGGAAACTTGTCTGGATATGCATTGTTTCCCCAGAGGTGGTGAATGCAAAGTCAGAGTGGGAATAAAGGTGAAAAAAAAGCAGAAGCACACGTCTCTTTGCACAACAAGAGTTACACATGTGATTGGGTCAAACCATGCTTCCAGTGAATGACCACTGTATTATGCATTCTGTCAATATATTGATATTTCCGCTGAGACTCCATTTACCAGCTGCCCAACACATCGTTACATCACTACAACCAAAAATAGCTGCTGTTCAGCCAGTCTGTGGAAACTCAGCCCTCTCTTCGCCTCCCAAAAGAAAAGGAGTGAAGAGTTGAAAGTGGTTCTGGAGGTTTCTGTACTGTCACTTACTCAGACACCACCAGCATCCTCCCTCTGTGCCCTCAAACAGGCAGATGACAGGGACGCCTCTCGGGGGCTTTTAAGGGTTGTGTCTCCCTGACCCTCGTTTCCCCTGGGGCGGCTAACCCCCCTTCCCTCCTTCCCTCACTATATTAAGCCCCATTGAAAAGCCATCATCCCGTCCTGTTTAACATTCGATCAGAGGAGCGCTCCAGACGGTCGCGTTTCGCCTCATAAAAACACGCCGGCTGTCCAGCTGGTCTCCTCAGAGGACACCAAAGATACCTCATCCCATCTCTGCATCTGTGTTTCTTAAGAAATAAAGAAAGTAAATCTGAATCACACAGATACTAAACTACATTTTCCACGGACACTCACTGTAAAACTGTAGCAATCAGGCATGACATGATGACCACCTGCCTAATAATGATCCAAAACCCAAACATCTCCACTATTTGTATACTAACTGATCTGAATGTTCACTCCACATACAGTATGTCATGTATGCCTCCTGAGTCTGTGTTAATCTGTATAAACATTATTTTACTCTTCCCTTTTCCTTGTTTAAGCATCTCCTTTCCCAGCAATCTTCTGTCTGAATATTACCTATAAAAATGCTGTGACCTTTGACCTCCTCGCTCTCTATTTCATGTGGTATGACGTGAAGATTACAGGGCAGTCATCCTGCAATACGACCCACTGACTGCCACTAAAGTATGGATCTTTAAGTAGAAAAGCTACAGTGATGATCTAAAGCTGATTATTTTCATATATCTGAAGTCAACTAGGCTATGCCTCTCATTTTAGCCAGATCACTCTGTTAAGGGCAATGCTATATTGATGCATTTTACCCTCATTAAATGAGTAATAAATAAAAATATTTCAACCAAATCCCTTTTTACATTCGTAAAAAGCATCTCAAATGTCAACGCTTGTCTGACTTAAATGCAGTCTGAAATGAGGAAAACTACCAGTGAAATCAGTAAAATACACTCTGATGCTCACAATGACAGTACAGATGTGCGTCACAAAACCTCTGGTGTCTACATCTGGTTCTGTCACAGCTGAATAAAGTCAAAAAAACTGGGCCTTTCTTTTGCTGACAGCAGCCTTTTGTGAATTATAAAAAACATCAGCAGCTAACACTGCTGGATTCCCACAGAGGAATCTCCCAAAACATTTGTCAGTGACTCAACATCGATTACGTTCTACCAGAAAAGCAACGAGCAGGAAGAACTGATCTGGTAGTGAGCCACCACTGATGACCAAGCGTGAGAGCAATCAATAGTTACTGATCCATGTCCACTAAAATTTGACCCATCTGACGTTTGTGGTCAAGCTGCTAATGAGTTGACGAGGCATGTGATACCGATCAAACAACAGTCCTGCTGAAGAGTCTGGGGAGCTTCAGGGCTGAGAGCGTACACCAAGCTGACGTCAACATGACAGGACGATCTGCGCCATCTTAACAGTTTCCAGCACGAGAATAAAGCAAAGGGAGGGGAGCCTGGTCTGTTTGGAACATGGATCGTTCACTACGATAGTTACTACTGCTACTGCAGTATCTAATGCAGTACAACCACTGCTGAGAACTGCTACTAATACTACTAATGTTACTACTGCACTACCACTTCAACTGCTCCTGTCACTACTACAGTACTACTGCTGCTAATACTACTACTACTGTTACTGTCACTACTACAGTACTACTGCTACTACTACTACTGTTACTGTCACTACTACAGTACTACTGCTGCTAATACTACTACTACTGTTACTATCACTACTACAGTACTACTGCTACTAATACTACTACTACTGTTACTGTCACTACTACAGTACTACTGCTACTAATACTACTACTACTGTTACTGTCACTACTACAGTACTACTGCTACTAATACTACTACTACTGTTACTGTCACTACTACAGCACCACCGCCGCTAATACCACTACCAATGTTACCATCACCACCACAGCACCACTGCCACCAATACCACTACCACCGTTACCGTCACCACCACAGCACCACCGCCGCCAATACTCACCACCACCGTTACCATCACCACCACAGCACCACCGCCACCAACACCACTACCACCGTTACCGTCACCACCACAGCACCACCGCCACCACCACCACTGTTACCGTCACCACCACAGCACCACTGCCGCCAATACCACCACCAATGTTACCATCACCACCACAGCACCACTGCCACCAATACCACTACCACTGTTACCGTCACCACTACAGCACCACCGCCGCCAATACCACCACCACTGTTACCGTCACCACCACAGCACCACTGCCGCCACCAATACAACCACCGTTACCATCACCACCACAGCACCACTGCCACCGCTACCACCACCACTGTTACCGTCACCACCACAGCACCACCGCCGCCAATACCACTACCAACGTTACCATCACCACTACAGCACCACCGCCACCACCACCACCACCACCGTTACCATCACCACCACAGCACCACTGCCGCTAACACCACCACCACCGTTACCGTCACCACCACCGCACCACCGCCACCACCACCACCGTTACCGTCACCACCACAGCACCACCGCCGCCAATACCACCACCACTGTTACCGTCACCACCACAGCACCACCGCCACCACCACCACCACCACCGTTACATCACCACCACAGCACCACCGCCGCCAACACCACTACCACTGTTACCGTCACCACCACAGCACCACCGCCACCACTACCACCACCGTTACCATCACCACCACAGCACCACCGCCGCCAACACCACCACCACCGCCACCGTCACCACCACAACACCACCGCCACCAACACCACTACCACTGTTACCGTCACCACCACAGCACCACTGCCACCAATACCACTACCACTGCCACCGTCACCACCACAGCACCACCGCCACCAACACCACCACCACCGTTACATCACCACCACAGCACCACCGCCACCAACACCACCACCACTGTTACCGTCACCACCACAGCACCACCGCCGCCAATACCACCACCACCGTTACCATCACCACCACAGCACCACCGCCACTAACACCACTACCACCGTTACCATCACCACCACAGCACCACCGCCACCAACACCACCCACCGTCACCACCACAGCACCACCGCCACCAATACCACCAATGTTACCATCACCACCACAGCACCACCGCCACCAACACCACCACCGCCACCATCACCACCACAGCACCACCGCCACCAACACCACCACTGTTACTGTCACCACCACAGCACCACCGCCACCAATACCACCAATGCCACCATCACCACCACAGCACCACCGCCACCAATACCACCAATGTTACTGGTCACCACCGCAGCACCACCGCCACCAACACCACCACCACCGTTACATCACCACCACAGCACCACCGCCACCAACACCACCACCGTTACCATCACCACCACAGCACCACTGCCACCAACACCACTACCACCGTTATTATCACCACCACAGCACCACCGCCACCAACACCACTACCACCGTTACATCACCATTACAGCACCACCGCCGCTAATACCACCACCGTTACCATCACCACCACAGCACCACCGCTACCAATACCACTAATGTTACCATCACCACCACAGCACCACCGCCACTAACACCACTACTACTTTTATTATCACTACTACAGTACTACTGCTACTAATACTACTAATGTTACTATCACTACTACAGTACTACTGCTACTAATACTACTACTACTGTTACTGTCACTACTACAGTACTACTGCTACTAATACTACTACTACTGTTATTATCACTACTACAGTACTACTGCTACTAATACTACTAATGTTACTATCACTACTACAGTACTACTGCTACTAATACTACTACTACTGTTACTGTCACTACTACAGTACTACTGCTGCTAATACTACTACTACTGTTACTGTCACTACTACAGTACTACTGCTGCTAATACTACTACTGTTACTATCACTACTACAGTACTACTGTTGCTAATACTATGACTACTATTACTACTACAGTACTGTTACTGTCACTACTACAGTACCACTGATACTACCATTACTACTGTCACTGTTGCTATCACCTCTCCTTTCTGTATATCATTCGTGTTTATTATCCCAGCGTTCTCCACTCCACTTGCCTGTTGCTAGGCAACACCCTTGGGGTCAAAGGGCAGTAAAGGCCTCTCATTCCTGTCTGTGGCTGGTTGCTTGGTGGGGGAGGACTGTTTGATTATTAAAATGACGATTGGTTCATACACACACAGTCTGTGACACACTGACCTGCTAGTGTGTGCGTGTGTGTGTGTGTGTGTGTGTGTGTGTGTGTGTGTGCAGGAACATCACCACTCACCTTGTGTGTGTTTGGTTTGATGCATCGGATGAAGAACGGGTTGGAGGTGCTGAGTGAGGCCATCAGGGAGTGTAAAGAGTCCTGTAGCAAAACAAATGCTCCTGTTACTATGAGTACTTTTTATTATTAGTACTGTGATTATTACTTCAACTACTATGACTGCAGTTAGTGCAGCACAACACTAGCCTGGCCCTTTGGGAGCCTTCTACGGTTGGTTCTGGATGAAACCTTTATATAAGCCTCGATGCTGGATTCCAGTTAGTGGAACCTTTATGGAGACAAGCCAAAGAACCCTGTCTGGTTCTAGTCAGCACAGTATCACTCCATACACAGTTTCTCTGGGACTCACCTTAAACTGGGAGCTGACTGTGGGCCGTCTGTGCTTAGAGCTGCTCTTCAGAGTGTCCTGTTTGTTTCGACTCAATACATGTTCAAACAGATCGTAGACAAAGTCCAGTCTGACAGAGACACAGGAGGAAAGTGAAGCTACACGTGATGTGGAATATGTGGAGTATAAACATGAATAAACCAATACGGAAACCGTACAGGTCAGAGCTGCAGGGTTTAATGACCTCAGCAAAACAATTTACACTTTTCACCACATACTCTGAGCTCTTCTGCTCATCCCACAAAATGCATGTTCTTCACAAATGTGGCGCCAATTAAAAGGGAAATAAGCCAAGGAGTATTGTTATAACAAAGAAATAATGTAGTTAATATTACTGTTACCCAAATGTGACTGTATGTATATATATATATATATATGCACACACACACACACACACACACACACATATTGGTTTTATGGTGTGGTGTGCTTCACTGTGGCGTACCTGCTCTCCCTCAGTAGGTTGAGGATGTCATCTCTGAAAGTGTCCCTGTTCTTCTCCAACATCCCCCTCACGTCGTACACCACCTGCAGCGCACCACAAGGGGGAGTCAAAGACTTTTAGAGGAACAACAGACAATTAGTAATAATAATAACGATAATGAGAATAATAATATGTCCTTTTGCACAGAAGAGACATTCAGGTCTCACCTCTCCTGCGTAGTGCTTGACTCCAAAGTTGTGCACAGCAACACGTGGTTTCACATAGAAGGAGTTTTTCTGCAGCAGGAGAGAGGAAACAGTGTCATTACTTCCTCTGTACTATCGCCAACAACATCACAGTGACAGAGAAAGACACTCCAGATCAATACAAACACCACGTCTCTGGGTTGACATGTCATTTATTCCACCATCTAATAATGCTTCACTGAGAGCACGAGAAAATATTCAGTGAAATATTTACAAGAGCTCATATTTATTAAAAACTAAGATCTCTGCAATCAGTGTTTAATTCAATCAAGTCAAGCTGTTCTTCATCATTATATCCCCCTGGATTACTTTCAGGAAACCCCATTCCTTCCCACAGTAACTGAAAATCATTTTCAGTTTCATCCTCAGTAAAAAAAAGAGCAGCACTGGATGCAGGACTGATTTTAACGGTTCAGAAATAATGAATAGACGACGTAATTTATTTGTGATGGCTGGTAATGGTGGAGCCTTTTATATTATTTCATACACTGCCGGGTAGCTTAACCAACGACTACATAGTAAAAGGTGATTTGAATTTTACAGTGCGACACACTGTAAATAAAACTGTATTAGACATTAGCTATCGTGATGTCTGTCTATTTGTGAATAATATTCACCTCTGAGATGTAGTGGAGTTGAAGTACTGCATGATCTAACACAACATGGAAATACTCTTTACTCCAGACATGGGCAAACTACGGCCTGCGGGACATATACGGCCCACTGGACTATTTAATCCGGCCCACCAAAGTTGTCCAAGTTATATTATAAACTTTAAATATATTATATTGAGGGCTGCTGCTGTGTTAAACACGACCCACATCGGTCTGAGCGACAATAAGTCCAATTAGACAAACTGCCTGAAATGCATAATAACTTAAGGTTATGGATATAACCCCGGTTGTCTGATTAGCATGAGTGAGTGTCTCACTATGGGGAACGCCTCCTGCGTGACCTCATCAGAAGCACAATAACATTATGCCAGCCTCCTACTGGCTGGCATGAATGACGCCTATGTCAGGAGGAGGGGAACCCTCCCCCTATATATTCGGTTGACATAGCGACAGTCGTCATTCAAAACAAGCTCACCTCTTCCTCGCTTCACAGCAAGGAGGGTGGTCTGGTGAGACACTCACTCATGCTAATCAGAGAACCGGGGTTATATCCATAACCTTAAGTTCTCTTTCATAGCATTCGTTTCGTGTCTCACTATGGGGAAAATACTGACTCCCGGATTGCCAGACGAGCCTGTAAAGGAGACAACTGTCCCTGGTAGCACCCCACTGGGTAGGAGCCGTGCTCTAAGAAGAACCTGCACCCAGGACCATTTGCCCTAGAGTTGGTGTTGTGACATCCAACTTATAGAACCTAGCAAAAGTGTGGGGTGAGGCCCAGCATGCTGCTGCGCACACCTCTTGAATGGAGACTCCTTTAAAAAGAGCCCAAGAGGTTGCTAGGCCCCTGGTGGAATGTGCACGTAAGCCCGCAGGGGGTTGGAGACCCTTGCTGTTGTAAGCAAGGGCGATAGCCCCTACAATCCAATGAGAAAGACGCTGCTTAGACACAGGCTTTCCCATGTGTGGTTTTGCCCAAGACACAAATAACTGGTTGCCCTGTCTAAAACTCTGGGTCCTGTCAATGTAGATCCGCAGGGCGCGAACCGGACACAGGTTATGCAAACGCCGATGCTCCTCACAGGAGAAAGGCGGAGGGTAGAAAGCAACCAAATCTATAGGGGAGCATGAGCCCAAAACCTTTGGGATAAAGGCTGGGTTAGGCTGCATACTGACCCCAGTATTCCCAGGGGAAAACCGCATACATGCCTGATGCACCGAGAGGGCATGAATTTCGCCTATACGCTTGGCTGAGACCAAAGCAAGCAACAAGGCTGTCTTCAAGGACAACATTTTCAGCTCCACTTGCTCTAAGGGTTCGAAGGGGGAACATGAGAGAGCACCTAGAACTGTGGGAAGATCCCACGATGGAGCTAGTGGCCTAGATGTAGTCAATTTACAGCGTGCCCCCTTCATAAACTGACATACTAAGGGGTGCTGACCCACCGTCTTTCTGTCAAAACCAACATGGCAGGCTGATATAGCCGCCAAGTACACCTTGACAGTAGAAAAAGTCTTGCCCTTCTCAATAAGGTTCTGTAGAAATGACAGAATCACTGCTACAGAACACTGAAAAGGAATAGCTTGTGATTCCAAGCACCAGCTCTCAAACACACGCCACTTATGCTCATACGTCCTAGTCGATGAGGCTCTGGCACACTGAATAGTGTCAATAACATTGAGAGGAAGTCCCACTGTATTTAGGTTGAACCACTCACGGGCCAAGCCCATAGAGCTAGCCTCTCTGGGTGGGGATGGAATATCTCCCCCTGCGCCTGAGACAGCAGGTCCCTGCGAAGTGGCAGCTGCCACGGTGAGCTGGACAGGAGCTGAAAAATCTCCGCCAGCCAGTGCTTCCCTGGCCATCGCGGGGCTACCAGGATCAGGGACAGACCCCTCTCCCTCACTCTGGCCAGAGTTGGGGAAATGAGAGCCAACGGGGGAAAAGGATAGAGGAGGGTTCTCGGCCACTCCTGTGACAGAGCATCCACCCCCAGGGGGGCTCCCTGGTCGTGTAGAGAGAAGAACAGGGGGCACTGTGCATTCTCTGCCGATGCATAAACGTCCACAGTTGCCTGCCCGAACTGTGACCAGATCTGCTTCACCACTTCGGGGTGAAGTTTCCAGTCCGCATAGAGTGGGTCGCGCCTGGATAACAGATCCGCTCCATAATTTAGAACCCCCGGCACATGAGTCGCTCTGAGTGACTGCAGGTGCACACTGCTCCAGACTATCAGTCTGTGTGCCAATGTGTGTAACTGGAGGAACCTCAGCCCCCCCTGTCTGTTGACATAAGCCACTACAGTGGAATTGTCTGTCCGCACCAAAACGTGGTGACCACTCAGCCAAGGGAGGAAATGTCTTAAGGCTAGGTGAACAGCCAGCAGCTCCAGACAATTTATGTGGGTAGAACGCAGTTGAGGGTTCCACCTCCCGTTCACTGTTTTTTCCTCGTGGGTGGCACCCCAGCCAATCAGAGAAGCGTCTGTGGTGATCACTTTCCTGGCTAGAACTGGTCCCACAGACACCCCCTGAGTCAGAAAACCCGGACTTCTCCACTGGCACAGGGCTAGCAAGCAGTCTGGAGAAACCCTTACCCGGCGACGACCATCGCGGTGAGGGTCCAGACCTAGAGAGGCTACCCAGCGCTGAAACCCCCTCATATACAGGCGCCCCAGTGGTATGGCTACCACAGAGGAGGCCATCATGCCTAGCAGTCTCTGGCATTGTTTGAGTGTAACCATGTTGCCCCTTCGAAAAATCGATAAGGTTGTCTGCATAGTCGCCACTCTTTCCGTAGATATAACTGCCTTGGCCTGGAGAGAGTCCAGGGTGAGCCCTAGGAAGGTGATGCGTTGGACGGGCGTCATCATGCTCTTTTCCACATTTATCTGAAAACCCAAACCCACCAGGTGCCGCATGAGTGCATCCGTATGACACACCACCTCCTGGCGGGTGGGGGCTGCCACTAGCCAGTCGTCTATGTATGTGGCCACTCGGATCCCCCTTTCTCTGAGTGGGGCTACTGCCGCCTCGGTGCATTTTACAAACACCCTTGGGCTTAGTGACAGTCCGAATGGCAGAACCATAAACTCGTAGGCTATCCCCTGGAAAGCAAAACGCAGATATTTTCTGTGTGGGGGATATATGGGGATGTGGAAATAAGCATCTCTCAGGTCGACTGACGTGAACCAGTCGCCTGCACGCACGAAACGCAGCAGAGACTCGTGTCAACATCCTGAATTTGTATTTCCTTAGATAACCATTTAGGGCTCGGAGGTCTAGGATGGCTCTCATCCCCCTCCCCCCTTTCTTTGGGACCAGGAAATACCTTGAGTAGAAGCCGCTTTGAGCTTCGTCTGGAGGGACAACTCTGATGGCTCCTTTCTCTCTCAGATTCAAAATCTCTTCCATGAGAATATTGGCAGACTCGCCCTGAGCATGAGAGAAGCACATCTCTTTGAACTGTGGTGGAGCGATATTGAACTGAAGCCTGTAGCCCTTCTCTATCGTTCTCAACACCCATCCTGACTGAGTGCAGGCAGCCCAGCTTTCCCTGTGTAAAGAGAGAGGGCTGACCGGCCACACAGTCAAATCTGGTGTGTTGGCGCCCTCTTGTGGCTTTGGCGCGTAACACACACAGTCTGCGCGCTCCGACGCCTTCAAACAGCGGCATGGAGGAGCATGGGACCCCACCAGCCGTGTTATGGCGGACAAGTTCGACTTGTTTTTCAACATGTCTTTTTTGAAATATTTTTTCATATTTGACAGCGCCCTCGGCAGCCTGCCTGGATGCGCATTTTGGGACATTTTTATTACAGAGTGCATGGGAGTGCTTGTGTGACCACACTGAAAACATCATTTTCGATTCACCCGCGCGGGCACCAGAACATGAACTTCCGCCCGGCTTCTGCACTCTGTTTGGAACACGTCCCGTCGAACTTGTCTCTGAACGGAGCAGGGAGGAGGTAGAGCGGCCCGAGAACGGGGGGAACTGGGCTCGCTCTCCTCTAGAGGAGACGCTATCAGGCCGGCCACTTCTTCTTCCTGCCAGTCACGGTAGCTGGTGGAGGTGGCGGTGGTTGAGGTTGAGCCCTGGCCTGAGGAGATTGCTTCCTGTGCCATGGGTTCTTGGGACCTCTGGGGGCCTGGGGGCCTGTCTGCGCTTTAGGCACCTTAGGGATCCTAAAAGCGGGGGCCGGGTGGGAGACGGCCTGCGCGTACGTCTGGCGTGGAGTCACAGGGACAGCATGTTGAGCCCTCCTCGGCAGGCAGAGCTTCAGCGCCTCATCCTCCCTCTTTTTCTCCTCACATCTCTTCTGCATGGAGGTAACGGCTGCACCAAAGAGACCCTGAGGGACGATCGGAGTGTCGAGGAGCTCCTCTTTCTCCTTGGTCGTGCCCTCTCCTGAAGAACCATGAGGCCCATGGCTCTCCCCGTAGCTTGTATGGCCACTTTGTGGAGACGAAGGACATGGTCCGTTACAACGCAGATTTCTTCCCACAAGGTGGAATCTGGTTTGGCAGTCATGTCCTCTTCCAGCTCAGCTTGGTAAGCCATTAGCATGGAGGAGGCATTTAGGGCTCTCACTGACAGAGCCGCCGCCTTGTAGCACTTATCGGTGAGGCTAGACTGGAAGCGGTCCATCTTGAATGGAAGAGAGGGAGCCGAAGAGGACATGGAGGCTTTTGGGTGGAGGTGGGTCGCAACCAGCGGCTCTATGGGCGGCATCTGGCGAACGCCGTGGGTCTCCATTCCCTCACAGTCCAACAGGGAGCTACCCACGATGGGGTGTTTCTCGCTGTATGGTCTCTCCTTCCAGGTCACGGCTATCTCGTCGAGCAGCTCTGGGAAAATGGGCAGCATCTGTTTCCCCGTTTTCCTGGCTTTGGGCAGTTTTTTGCCGTCAAAACGAGACTTCACAACCTCCGCTTGGGCCACGGGCCACGGGATGTTGAGCCTGTTAGCCGCACGCTTGCACATGTCCTGCATGTCAAGGTCGGTGGGAGACAACGACGGGAGCTGGACGCTTCCCTCCGCGACGGGGGGCTTTGCAGCCCCGTGATCGCTAGCAAGGAAGATTGAATCCTCTCCTTCGTCGTCGGACAACATGAGCTCCGAGTCGGCCGACTCATCGCCGTCATCCTCCGTGATCGGGCGGCGGCTAGACCTTCGCATCCCTCGTCCACCTCTTGAGACGGGAAAGCGGCGGCCAGCAGCTGGGGATCTGCATCCGCCCAGCTCGGCCCAGGAGTAGCGGTCAAGCCCTCGGACATATCCGTGTCTACCTACGGCGAAACTGCCTCACACATCAGCGGGTCTCCCCCGGACAGATTAGCCTGGCAAGCTAATCGGCGGCGAAGCAGCTTACGTGGAAAAGCAGCGCAGTGGATACACTCATCGGTGGAGTTTAAGGCAGCCTGAGCGTGGGGTAAGCCCAGACACGCCGCACACACGGGGTGAGTGTCCCAGCTCGATATTTTGTTGCCGCAGGGACATAGCTTCGGGCTCTTCCCTACCTCACTGGGGTTTAAAGCAGTAGCCATGGTTAGCTAATGTGCTTTTAACACTAGCAGCTTTACTAACCCGCTTATTAGCTTGTGCAGCTATCAGGCGGGACAAGAGGAAAATATTGCTATTTTCTCGCTAGCGTATGGGCAGAAGTATTGCTACTTCTCAGGGGGTATTGCTACCCGTTGTGTGGTACTGTTAATATACTCGTGACACGGTATTGCTACCGATTGGTATAGTAAACACTACCCACGTTATCAGAGTATTGCTACTTCTGATTCGGAAAATATTGCTATTTCCCAGGCAAAAATATTGCTATTTTACACCTGAACTAGCTGTGGGAAAAGTATTGCTACAGTTCTTGAGCTAGCATTCAACCGCACAACTGGGAACGAAGTGCCCGGTGACCGAGTTGTGCACTCCGGTCTGTGGACAGTTTAGCTTAGCACCCAAACAGCACAGTTGTCGATAGGCTTCTGTGAGAAGCGAGAAGAGGTTTTTGAATGACGACTGTCGCTATGTCAACCAAATATATAGGGGGAGGATTCCCCTCCTCCTGACATAGGCGTCATTCATGCCAGCCAGTAGGAGGCTGGCGTAATGTTATTGTGCTTCTGATGAGGTCACGCAGGAGGCGTTCCCCATAGTGAGACACGAAACGAATGCTATGAAAGAGAACTGAAGAAGATTAAAGCAGGTCATGAAGCAGAACTCCATTCAAAAAAATCAAAGAAACTAATAACACGGTCATAACTAATAATCAAGCATGCTGATAAAATTAGATTAACCATGTTTTCTGAATCTGTCCAAGCCTCTCCTGGAATTAAGCAAACAAATAATCCACCAAAGAACATTGTTTAAGTATTTGTGTTGTGAAACTGCAGAGTGAAACAGAGTGAAAGGTCAAAGGCCAGCAGGGAGGCCCTAGGGATGTACCGAGTGCTGGCTGTGGAGTTTCTCCAGTAAGGTGCTGTCAGTGGCTTTGGGGAAGTGGCTCTCCTCGTTCATCAGTGCAAGAAGACCCAGTTTCTATGGAAACATGGAGAGACATCATCATCATCATCATTTTTAATCTTTATCTCCGTCACATGTCTGTGTCTCTTGCTTTCTAATGTCCTCTCCACTGCATCCTCAAAGTAGCTCATTAATATCATCATCATCACCTCATTCTTCAGCACTTATCCTAATTTAAAAGGTATCACTCTGTCATCATCCTACAGACCTTCTCAATCAGATCCAGGCACTCTCCATTGTCCATCCAGTTGATGTCCACCCAAACCAGGCCTTCCCTGCAGGAAGAACATGACACTTAACACTCACTACATCCTTCTCAGTGGAGCCCACTAAAAGAAACAGTCTCCTGTGCAGGAAGGAAAGGCCAAAGTAATGAAGGTAAAAACGAAGCATGGCAACGAACAACCTCCACCTACTTGTTGTATTCAAGTTGCTCCAGGGAGAAAATGTGCTTGTTAAAATATTCCTGCAGCTTCTCATTTGCATAGTTGATGTTGAACTGCTCGAAGCGGTTGACCTGTCGAGAGGACAATGAGGCAGGAAAAACAATTAATCATCTAATTATCACTTAAATTCACATTAAAGTACTGAAATAAAAGGTCAGGTCGTTCGGTATGATTGACTGAGAGAAAATCTGATTCTGGTTCATATCAGACACACAAAAGAAATAATCCACAACATTTTATTTTCAATTTACATGTAATAATCCAAATCAAATCTCTCCATGAGTCCAAACAGACCTCGAAGTTCTCAAACCCAAAGATGTCCAGGATGCTGATGGACTTGAAGTCTTCTTTGCCCCTGATGCGCTCGTTGAGCTGGCGGATGATCCAGTTAAAACACTGAGAGTACAGTGCCATCGCCATGGAGTCTCTGGAGTCGACCGCCTGCAGACGAGCAGGGAAACCAAAAATTATTACTATTAATATTGTTATTTAAGTCAGAGCCCCCATCCTCTGCTCTGACCTCTCCACCTTCAAAACACATCCATGTAAAGCTGCTTTTAACACTTGAATGTTTTCATTTGTTCGTTGACTAAGTTTTCATTCTGCAAAGTGTCCTTAAGGTTTGCGAAAAAAAAAAAAAATTGTTATTATTATTTTAACTTCATTATTTTTTTTATTATTTTAACTTTAACTCACAAAGAACACAAGAACATGCACATTTTATTTCTGAATGAAACTTTTCGAATGAACTTTAAACATCACGGTGGTTGAACATGTTCAGTTTGTATGTAAACGTTTTGGACTCTAAATCAAGGAGTCATAACAATTTTTAAAACAATATATTTATTGGCAAAATGTGTCTTTTCATCCTCATGATTTTTCGTTAATGTCCTTGCTTACAGTGGAGTTTATGCCCATGTTAAATGTAAAATGATGTTTCCACCATCGACTCCTCCATATATGAGGCCATCTTTAACATCAACTTCACCTTTTTCTCCATGAAAAAAAATATTTCCTCATACAGAGGAATGGGGGCTGACTGCAAATAATGGCTGTCAAAATACGTAACGTGGTAAAAACTGAGCCGTATTGAGACATTAAAGATACGAAAGAACATTTTTACTCATATTAGTGAAGGAAGCTTTGTGCCCCCGCTGCACAGTGCAGCATGCCATAGGCCTGGAGAACCAGGGTTTGACTCCCTCCCTGTCCCTGCTACCAAAAATGGGCGTGGGTTGCATCAGGAAGGGCATCTGGTGTAAAAGCTAACACCAAGTCTATGATGGATCATCCGCTGTGGCGACCCCGGAAGGGAGCAGCCAGAAAGGACAACAACAACAACAGTGAAAGAGGCTTTGTGTTTGTTTTGTCCAGTCTACATAGGGCACAAACTGAGCCGAAATCACTGATGTCATGGAGCTGATTAGTAAAGCAAAATTATTATTTAACTTATGTTATTGCACACAGAAATCCAAAGACACTTTGCTCAGCAGCGTATAAGAATAAAATAAACCAGTCTGAATAAAGATAAAAGAACGGTAATCAACAGATTCATAAATACATGGAGACGTTTGATATCACTGCTAACTGTTTGTATTTCAGCTCAATTAGAGGCTCTAAAGGTGAGCTGGTGAGGTCATTCATAACACTCACCTGTTCCACAGTGAGTGGTGTGGAGATCTCCTCGCCCCTGAGGATCATGGACCGGTGCGTCAGGACCTCAGCCAGCTGATCTGGATTCAGCCCCAGGAGGTCAGATGTCCGACTGAGAGCCACTGATGGTCAGCAAAAACACAACTGCTCATCACCTGTGATCACCTGTCCAGTGACCACCAGCTGCTGCCTGCACTCACTCTTTATTAAACTCAGTCCAGTGACAAAGAGGCACCAGGGGATGGAAAAAATCACGATTACTACTATTATTATTATATCTGTGTCACCCTGAATTCTCTCATGCTTTCACAGCAAACGTAGAATCCAAAAACCAGAGAAAAGTCTCGATGAACTGAAGTCAACAGAATTTAAATCACTTGTTCCCATTTACTTTGATTCATCAAGACGTCTTTGTTCACTTTGGAGGCATGAGAGAAAAATCAAGAAACACCAATGGTTATTTTGGGGGGTAAAGGTGATTTCCTTTAGAAGAAATGCCAAACCTGTAAGAGCTCTGAAATTCATGTTGTAGCATGCAGAGAGAACGTGACTGATGGCTGATGAAACGCTGCATGTTTTACTTCAGAAAAATAAAAGATAGACTGAGGAGGGAGGGAAGAAAGAAGAGATCGTCACAAGCTAAACTAAATCTGCCCTTATTGTGGTTAAAGTTTGGTTAGGTTTAGGCACAGGTTTTGACGAGTCAAATACTTTTTTGATCCAACCATACGTTAAATATTTACATGACATAACAATTTAATTTCATTTTTTTATAATATTGTCAATGTGTTATTAAAAAAAAGGAAAGAAAGCAACAAGAAAAACCATCATATGCATATTTTGATAAAGGTTTACGCCTGACAATCAACCTTCATAATTCACATGAATTCATAAAAACAGACACAAAATAACTGAAGCTGGAAACACTGAGAGAGAAAGAGGAGTGAGGCGTGGAGAGGGAGGAGAAACTCTCTGACCTGATTTGGAGGAAACCTGTGCTCCTCCAGCCGTCATGAACTCGATGTTCCCCGTGTGGAGGATCCCGGCCAGGAGGCGCAGGATCTCCCCGATGTTCTCCTCCGTGAACTGCATCGTTCGCATGGCATTCTGGAAAGCACAGAGAACACAGAGACGATCAACTCCTCAGCTCCTGACCTGGTTTCTTTTGGATCCGCCGGCTAAAAAAAAAACTCTCTGTTTTCCGGCAGCTCAGTAGGCTTATAGAGGCTTTGGAGGTTTAGACCATCAAATATTCAGAGCTTTTCTTACTCTGAAGAAATAGGCAGTGAATTTGATGAATCTGACGGTACTCACAGAAAATAATAAATAAGAATAGGTATAAAAATATAATATATATATATATATATATATATATATATATATATATATATATATATATATATATACAGTATATATATATATATGAATTACCACCTGAAAATATTGCACTGTTCTAATCTCTCCTGGGCCTCCCTGATGTAAAACATCTGATCTCAGTGCTAGTTGGTTACTTTTCAAGCACTTTGGATTCATCGACTCTTAAAATAAAACAAGCCTGGGAGGGTGAGTTTGGTATGGAGATTGAGGATGAACCATGGGAGGAGGTGCTGGCTAATATTAAATCTTGCTCAGTTAATGCAAGACATCAGTTGATCCAGTACAAAATAGTTCATAGATTACATTACTCTAAAGTCAGATTAAATAAAATCTTTCCTAGTCGCTCTCCACTGTGTTAACAAATGTAATGCAACACAAGGTACTCTTGCACATCACTTCTGGTCCTGCCTGAATTTACACAACTTTTGGTCCCTCATTTTTCAATGCTTCTCTTCTGCCTTTAAGATCACTCTAACACCTGACCCTGAAACCGCTCTGCTGGGACATTCCAACACTTTGAAAAACCTGGACTGTAATACACGTGCTGCTTCGATCCATGGTATGATGACTGCTAAGAGATCTTGAAACTGTGGAAGTCTGATTCAGCTCCCAAGTTTGAGACTTGGTTGAGGGAACTCATCAGCGTGGAGAGACTGAGATATGAACTTTCTGGTAACACCCTGAAGTTCTTCAAGATATGGAACCCAGTGCATGAATGACCAATGACCAACCCTGTTATCACTCACCCTGTTTACAGACGGTTGTACAGCTTTTGTTTGTTTGTTTGCTCCTATTACTGTTTATGTATTGGTCACTGTCTTGTTGTCGTATTTGTTGTGATTTAACTGGAAAATCGCTATAAATAAAGTGTTCCAAAAAAAAAAAAATGCATGCAGGTAAATGTGTGGCGATGCGTACCAGAACATCTTGGAAAGTGGTGTTGTCGTTGATGGTCCTGTCAGTGAGGCAGCTGGACTGTCTCAGGTAGTGGTAGCTGTCAGGCTGGCTCAACCACAAGGCCTCTGCAAACACACACACACACACACACACACTATTCCTATTATTTTTTCACTATCTTCTATATGCACCACATTACTGGGCCCATATGGACATAATATGATTAAAATACAACAAGCTCTGTTCGGGGGCCCACCTCTCTGATGGCTGTTGGTTCCTGCTAACAAGGCATAGAAAATGTGGTAGTTTCTCTCTCCAGGGTTCTGCCGGACCACTCGGTTCTGCAGGGAAAGAGAAGCGCTGCTATTAAGAGAGGCTCATATTAATACCAAAACACACCAACAGTCTTAAAGGGGTTCTCCAACCAAAATATACAGAGCTTAACAAATATACCAGAGGCCTAAAGAGCCTCCAGCATCATGTCCTTCACTTTAACTGGACTCTTTGTTCCTCACTGAGTTCACTACTCTTCATCATTTTGATCAGCAGTGAAGCATTTAAATTGAATTCACCTTTTTAGACCAAGTTTGATCCAGAACACTGGAATTCACTGAGAAGTCAGAAATGAATCCAGAATAACAAAAAAATACTAAAACACATTTTTCTGTTCAGGAATGACAAGAAATAACTGAAGAATTTAACATCTCAATCAAAAAATAATCATAATGATATTTTTTTCTGCTTCTTTTGTAAAGCAGTAAATTTCAAACAATACATTTATTATTACAGATATCATTTTGATTAAACAGCTTGTACATACTGGTGGATTAAGCATTACAGAAACATTAAAGATATTTTAGTAATCACTAATATTGACACTGGGTGGAGGAATAATACATTTATTAAGTTCTGTATCTTCTGAGCATCAAACATGAACCCTGCTGAATTCTGAAAGTCGGTAATGTTTCATCCTGAACAGAGAACAGCTGCTGTACCACATCCTGGCAAAGTGAATATGACTTTTTTAACACGTCGTCACTATTGAGAGCTGCTCTCGATGAAGGATGAATTTTTCAGGAGGTTAGAGGACAGATTCTGGACACTCACCTTTTCTAAGAGGTCTGTGGTGAGACAAGTGTCAAGGCACAAAAGAGTTGGAGATGCCATGATGCTATGGTTTTTCAGCTAAACGAACCACTTAGCTGTTGCCTGAGGTGACACTGATGTGAGTGCATGATTAACACAGAGAATAAGTAACAGCTTTTTCTGACCTTCAGCTCTTTGGCTCATGCCGCTCTGCATATCTTTACCCTTAAGAGCTGCTCTGCCAACACGTCCTTCATGAGCATTAAGTCTAACAAGGATACAGTCGATGATTCGGCCTCCCTGGATGTTGCCCTTCTGGCTGAAGTGCAGCTGGACAAACTTCCCAAAGCGGCTGGAGTTGTTGTTATAGACGGTCTTGGCGTTTCCGAAGGCCTCCATGATGGGGCTGTGGGTGGAGGAGCAGAGGGTCATTACCCAGAGATGGAGATCTTCTATCACTGTATGCAACATGACAAACCACGGCTAACACCACCTGCTCTCCAGCAGCGCCTCCTCCACACGGGACGTCCCGTCTCTGGACGACACCTCCAGGGAGTGCTGGCTCATGGCCGACAGGAACTTCAGGATCAGCTTGGTGCTTTCGGTTTTCCCTGCACCGCTCTCTCCACTGAGGGGGAAAAAAACACACGAGTGGTAAGACTTCTGAAATGCTCCTGAGCAAGGCAGACGATGGAGAACCACGGTTTCATTGTTGTTAACATAAATAATGGTCTTTCTCTGCTCAGTGATGGATTTCCTGCAGATGTTGCATCAGTGGTCAAATGAAAGTGTTTTTAGGAAGCAGACAGCAGTAAATACAGTTATAGAAACTCATAAGTGCTTAAGTGGTCGTTTTTAGCAGCATCTCCTCATAATTTTAGTTTCTCTAGAGACATGAAAGCCTAGCATTCAGTCACAGACTCATCTTGTTTCATGTAGACAGCTTCTGGTACTTTAGATTAGGGATGTCTTCAGTCAATACTGATGTCAGATATCGGTCCAATAGCAGCAAAAAAAAAAAAAAAGACTAAAATCTAAAATCTCTGATATAAGCCCTCCAATACCAGCAGTCAATTCCAGACATTCTGTTCAGTTGTAGAATATAATTTTATTTAAACTAGCGGTTATTTTGCACTTTAAAAATATGTATATATTATTTATATATTTATAAAATTTCCATTGAATTTATTGAGATTATTTTCTAATTTATTTTTTAATTGTTATATTAAATTGTATAATATTCTTCTGTTTAAGGTTAAATTGATGTAACCCATTGATTACTAATAAATGGGTCAGTTTTTCTCAGACCTGTTGCTGACTATTGTTCTCTGTTTGAATAATATCACTTGATCAAGTCTTTTCTGACGATTCAAACGACAAAACAAGTAATAAAAATCTGTATGATTTGTGCGGATATTGTATCAGATCTATGTCGGTGTCATATTGGAAGTGAAAAAGTTTTATTGGGGCACTCCTACTTTAGATGAGACAAAAAGTGACCTCAGCCTGTCTTCACTTCAGCTGAGTCTGTTCCAGCTCTCACCACTAGATGGAGCACTGAGCAACACAAATGAGAAATGACATGTTGAGGATTCATCAACAAGACAGCGTGAGGGTCGACATGATGGCAGCGCCTGTCCTTTATCTTATTCTGCAGAGCTGAAGACGTACAGTTTAGACAGAAGGAACCATGGTGGAGTTAAAGTCTAATGATACTAAAGTGACAATAACAACAAACAAACAAACAGGAACACTTACATAGCAGCTTTTTGACTGAGATAAGTTAAAGTTTCAGCCAAATTTTAAATATGTTATGTTTAAATATGTTATAATAGTTTTGGATTTTCCATTGTAGTTTAGTTTCATTTTGGTTTTGACTTTGATTCAGTTGGTTTTAATTTGTTTTTACAGCAGCAGTTTTACCTTTTTTTTTTCTAAATGATTTGTTTTAGTTACGTTTTTAATAATTTTATATTTTTCATCATTTGGATTATTTGTCAGATGCAGGATTTGAAAAGAATAAAATCAGACAACAAAAGATTACATTGTAAAAAATGAAAACGAAGGGATTTTTATCTATAATTTCAATATGGTTTTATTGTAAACACAATAGTTTCAGTTAGTTATGTTTTTGTTCTTATAATTATAGGTTTAATTACTTCAGTTCATGAAATGTTTTTCAATTGTAGTTTTGGTCATTTCGTTCATTTTCGTTAACGATAATAACCTTGACCCAAACATATTTCTGAACACTGTTAATCTAAAGAGACACTTTGGGTCAACGAGGTGAACTCGTCTCAGCTCTGCTGGTGAGCTGGAGGCTCTTTAGCAGCAGATTTCTTCCAACGAGCTGAAAGCTAACAAGAAGCTCAACTTTTAACCATGCTTGGAGAAAAAGGTGAAGAACAGGTGCATCAGATGAGCCTCAAACTAAAGAGAAATCTGGACATGTCCTGTCATTTTTAGGAGTAATGTGAGACAGGACAGCAGATCTATGACATTTTCTTCTCTTGCGTGCAGCATCACAGATTTTTACTCATTTTTCTAAACAATACACCAACTGAAAAGTAACAACTTCTTTTGTCTTTTCCGGGTTTCTCGTGTTTGTTAGATGGCAGACAGACTGGAGAGACACCACCACTGATGCTCAGGGTGACGGTTTGCTGGTGTTCATAGTGAGCCTGACAGGGATCCATTGCCAGGAACCCAGACGCACGACTCATACCCAGTTGTACAGTTCTCACACAAGTCTTTATTCAAGTGAGCAATGTAATCGAGCACAATGTTCCAGCGGGGAGGTGGAGCACGGCCACGCGCCACCGGGCAGGTGGAGGCGCGAGCCCAGGGAGTCCCTACTCTCTCTACGCTCGACTGTTACCGGAAAAAAAAACGACAAAAAAAAAAAAAAAAAATCAAAGCCACTCTCAATGCCGAGAGGGAAAACCATTAACATTACCTAGAAAGCAAAAGAGGAAATACTGACTCAGTTGGCGCACTAAGCATACTACTACGCACTAAGCATACTACTACTAATAGGAGGGAAACTAAGAGGGACGCTAGGAGGGGAAGGAACACCGCTAAGGCAAACTAGGAGAAGGGGAGCTATTGAAATAAACCTACCTACAACTCTACACTAGAGGAGGGAATTACCAAAAAAAAAAAAAAAGAAAATAAACTAACAAAGGGAAAACACACAAGGATCTACTCCGAGGAGGATTCTTCTTGTGGACTAAGGGAGACTAACAAAATGGTGACTAACTAAAGGGTACAACTAGGATCTACTCCACAGAGGAGTCTTCTAGTGTAATCAAAAGAAAAGGCTATCAAAACTACAAACAAAAATTACCTCTGGAGATACAAGGAGGCTGGAAATCATGCAGAGGGAACAATGGACACAGGGAACATGACTATCACGCAACAAGACAGGGGAAGACAGGACTATTTATACATGAGGTGATGGGGAACAGGTGGAGACAATTAGGGCGGGGTCAGACAATCACGAAACGCGGGAAACAGGAGGAAGGGGAAGTGTGAATCTAAAACGAGAGGGAAAACACAGTTACTTCAAAATAAAACAGGAAATGACAAGACAACATGTATGCACGAGACAAAAATAGATAACCAAAACAGACGGACAGATCCTGACAGAGCCGCTGTGTTTCTGCAGGTCACAGCATCTCTCTCTGAGACACTTTTCCATTCATTAACGTCTTCACATTTAGGAAGATTTAACCTGAATGTTGGCGTTTTCCTTGTCAAAGGACTTGAATTATTTATTCATTTACCTGAGAAAGTTGTTAACTGTATGGTATGATAAGAGAAAAACCTAAAAATCACCTGACAGCACTTTAACTTCAAACCTGCTTTTCCACTTCAGGAAGAGAAAACAGAACGGTCTGCCCATGAATACACAGTAAGACACATCATTCAACACAAACATGACCCTTCACAATAAAACACACCATTCAACACAGTTTGTCACATTTGAAAGGGACAGAGACAAAATCGCCAGCAGAAACACTTGCGTGTGTTTTATTTATTTTATTTTCAGATTCTGGCAACTTTAAATTGACAGAAGGACAAAGGACATTTGATAAAGGAAGAAATCAGTCCAGTTAGTTGATTGAATGAGTGAGTACATTACCAGTGAGAAACAGCAAGCAGAGGACTGTTTGGTGAAGTAGTCGATATAAACTGCACCTGAAGGTGAAAAATGCATCCATACAGTCCAGCCCAAACTAATAATGTTCATCATTTGTCTTTTGGGAAGCTTGTTGAGCCACGCTGCTTTCTTCAGCCTTGCTAGCTAAATAAAGCTGGACTTGAATGTCATGTGCCTCCAGTCAGTGGCACGTCGCTGACAGCAAACAGGACTGGACTTCGTGTAAACCTTCAGGGTGTCTGGACAGATGTTATGACAGAGAGGAGCCTCTGCTCTTCAGCTCCCAGCATGTTTAAAACAGCTTATCATTTTAATTATAGTGCTTTGAAATGATAATTACCATGAGCAGTGAGAACATGGATGAAATGACCTGCTTTCTTCCCATCCCCTCAACATGATAGAGATCTTTAAAATAATATTTATTCATATTTTCCACACTGTGGAAAAGAAAAGTGTCTTCTTTTTTATTGATATGAAATGTCTTAAAGGTGCCATTGAAAACATTCAGCCACTAGATGTCAGAACACCAAAGTTGTTTAAATGACAAGCAATCAGTTTGTTTTTTTTTTAGGAAAATAATTTCATAATTTCGTAATTTCACCTTTTTTTAAGCACCTTTATAAACGTTCTTTATGTTTCTAACTATTCATCTCCATAAAAATAGTACCAATCAGACCTTGAGCACTGATATTGATCGACTTCTCTGAATTTTGTCTTTCTGCCCTAAAATCAGAGAAAAAGCACAGCTGACTGGTGAACATATAACATGTAATTTACCAACACATAGATAAATATGTTCTCCTCAAAGCCACTGATCATTGGAAAACACACTGAATTCAAATTTCGTTAGCTCTCCACTGCTCCAGCGATCATCTCCTGTGCTTTGAGTTTGCCTCTGGCTGGTCTGTGATGTCGACCATGAAGAAAGGCACACTACTAGCAGAGGAAAAGGAGCGCACAGACTATTTTAATCTACATCTACAGCAAATAACAAACATATCAAACCACTTGTCATAAAAACACAAATATTTTAGAAATGTGTCCTTTCTCACTGAGTTCCCTTTGTGCTTTAATTAACATGCTACCATGCTAACATAAAATTTGTTTTTATTGAAATTTTAATTTCATTCATTGATTAAAATTTAAACAATTGAATATACAGAATACACAACATTCCCAAATCTGAATGAAAGGGAGCAGAAAGAAGAATAATCTCATATAATCTGCCCCTTTTAGCCCAAGAAATCAACATTATAAACAGCAAAATAATAATAATAATAATAATAGTAAAATAAAATAGCTGTTGGCTACGTTCCATTTTAGTTCAGAAAATACAATTCTTTAGCATACTGGCTTTCATTAAACACAACAGTCCAAAAGTTTTGTCCTGAATCTTTTTGTTTGTTTTTTTTTTTAAAATATAATAAAATTTAATGTTGATTGGTTGAGTTCTTCATGATAAGAAGTGTGGATGTGAGCGGCAGAGCTCCACAGCTTGTTGTCGTCTACGAACAGAAATAAACCACCATATAGTTTCATTTACTGGGGAAGAAAACGGACGTTCAGGCTGGGACCTGAACACATCGCTTTGTGTTTGTTCAAGAGGAAAACGATTTCACTTCAGACTCATGAATTCCTCGAATTTGTCCTCGGCAACAAAAACAAGCACAACATTAGTCACAAACCAAGAACAGTCCATGTCGAACTGACCGCTCTCTGGCGATACGCTGAAAACAAACACGGTTAGATATGTTTTCTTCCCATCATGCATTCCTTCCTTTGGTCACAGTCAGAGTATTAATCTGACTCAGAGCTCAGTTAAAGTCTGCCAAAGCCCAGGAGAAAACCTCACAGGTATGTTTGAGGGGGGCTTTGCTGCAGGGCTTGTGTGACCCCGGATGCCAGAGTAATTAACGAGGGTGGAGAGGCTTGAGTTCAACCTCACACCCGCCTCTGGGGTCAGGAGGTCAGGAGGTCAGGAGTTCAGGGACCCACTGCTGGACCAGTGGTCTGTTAGCTTGTGCAGGAAAACACCCTCACAGACTCAGCATTTAAGCAAATCTGGGCCTCCAGTCAAAACAATATCAACCCTGAAATCTTCATTGTTTGAAATGGAAAAAGTGTGTTTTACGCTGCGCTTTGACCTTTAGGACTGTTCTAGAAACAAGAAGCCACATCTTTAAACTTTGGCAGGAAATCTGGTTCCAAAATGTTTGTTTCTTGAGAATCAACAAAGATCTTTTCAAGGATCAGCTATATCTGATCTGAATAACAAAAATGTTATATGACCGAAAAGATACAAAATATTAAACAGACATTTTAACCGTTTCGTCAAATTTAAGATTGTAACATGGGCAGGTCCATAACGGCGGAGCAAACCAGTCCAGATGATGACTTAGATTCATCCTGCATGGATTCTGTTCACACGGACATACAGTACATGATAAAAGTACATGGACACCTGAACATTTTGCCCACTTTACTGCTTGGATTTTTTTTTCTGCCAAGTTTAGAATCTCCTTTTAAAAAACAGTTTGTTCAAGTTTCTCACCAAGAAACACATTTTACAAGACGACACACAGCGGGAGCCACTAGAAGCCATGACACAAAGAAATCAGCTGATCTGAAAATATGATTCAGCACTTACACACAACTCAAAAAATGTACAACGTGCAAAATGGGATTCAATAATCGTGGCGATCTTTGCGTCTGAACATGCGCTCCTCTTAAAAAACAAAGTCACCCTCTCCTCTAACCAGCTGGACAGCAGCTAGGTGAGTGATCCCACCTGTGATCCAGACTAGCCACACAATAACAAGAACCAAATAAACAATATCCAAATGCTATAAATGTAACACATCATGATAACTTCATCATCTAGCTTCTCACAGTACTCTGATCTTTACTGACAGAGCCTGAATGCATCATAATGTAACCTAAAGGACCTTCCTGTTAGCATCAGTCGCTCCGTTATTTCCTCCAGTCTCAGGTTTATAAGCATTTTCTGCTCCTCACCATTGCTCTGGTCCCAGACAGGGCAACATTTCAGACCCATAATTAACACCATCATTTTCTAACCATATGTGAAACGTGATTGTTCGTCACAGGCATTAATGTGCTGCTGGAACAGCCTCTGTTCTTCTGGCCACTGGAACGTTAGAGACATTCAACATGTGTGGAGGCAGACACAGTCATGTCATGTTGAAACAGGACCGGTTCAGGCTTCTAAAAGTGCCATCCATACAGTGTTATTTTAAGTTTTATTAATCAACAGTTTATTTGTCCCGGTCAACATGACACAAAGTGGACTCCATAATGAAAAGTTTCCAGGTGGAAAAAACAGGCTTTATTATACAGGAGAAAACCTGCCATGGTGGCATCTGCTGCGTGCAACCAAGGTTTGGAGGTTTTCCAGTTCCAGGAGTTTTGTCGTAGGTGGTTTGGGGGGGATCATGTAGGTATTCACATTCAGGAGCATTAATGAGCAGATGCCTCGTGTTGGAGCTGCTCTCTTTCTCCTTTTCTGTTACACTGACTCCTGTTTCATTGCCACCCTCCGCCTGGATCTGATTACCTACGATCCCTGAATCTGAACAGAAAGCTTCCTGCCTCGTCTTAAAGTGCCAGCGTGAGATTTATAGCTTCTCTTCCTCGTTTGCCTGCATGGGTGGGTTCGTGGGTGGTGGGGGTGCTGCCATGTTACATGTTTTACGAGGGTCCGCTCTGAGACGCTTTGGTGTTTTCGGGGGAAATGTGTGTGTGCATCATCGTTGTGAACCAGATCATGTTATGTGACAGCTGGACTTTGACTCCGTGTTAAATAAAGTGACCCTCTGCCCAGAATCACACACTCTTTATGAGATTAAAACATGACTGGGAATATTTTGTTCACTTTGTTTCAAGTTTTAAGTTTAAAGAGTCAGTTTGAGCCTTCAGTCTGGGCTCAAAAGCTTCTGTTTCACTTTGGAGACTGAGACTGATGAGATACGATATGATAAGAAGATATGATAGGATATGATTATGATACAATACGATATAATACAATACATGATATGTACGATAAGATATGATACAACAAGATACGATAAGAAGATAAGATATAATACGACACGATACAATAGGATAAGATAAAATACGACAAGACATGATGCAACAAGACACGATACGAAGATAAGATACAATACGACACGATACAATAAGATAAAATATGATAAGATATGATACAACAAGATACGATAAGAAGATAAGATATAATACGACACAATACGATATGATAAGATAAAATACGATAAGATACAATAAGACAAGATACGATAAGAAGATAAGATATAATACGACACGATACGATACGATAAGATATGATACAACAAGATATGATAAGAAGATAAGATATAATACGACACGATACAATACGATAAGATAAAATACGATAAGATATGATACAACACGATATGATAAGAAGATAAGATATAATACGACACGATACAATACGATAAGATAAATTACGATAAGATATGACACAAGATAGGATAAGAAGCTAAGATATAATACGACACGATACAATACGATAAGATAAAATACGATAAGATATGATACAACAAGATACGCTAAGAAGATAAGATATCATACGACACGATACAATAAGATAAAATACGATAAGATATGATACAACAAGATACGATAAGAAGATAACATATAATACAACACGATACAATACGATAAGATAAAATACGATAAGATATGATACAACAAGATACGATAAGAAGATAAGATATAATACGACACGATACAATACAATAAGATAAATTACGATAAGATATGATACAACAAGATATGATAAGAAGATAACATATAATACTACACAATACAATACGATAAGATAAAATACAATAAGATACAATAAGACAAGATACGATAAGAAGATAAGATATAATACGACACGATACAATACGATAAGATAAATTACGATAAGATATGATACAACAAGATATGATAAGAAGATAACATATAATACGACACGATACAATACGATAAGACAAAATACAATAAGATACAATAAGACAAGATACGATAAGAAGATAAGACATAATACGACACGATACAATACGATAAGATAAATTACGATAAGATATGATACAACAAGATATGATAAGAAGATAACATATAATACGACACAATACAATACGATAAGATAAAATACAATAGGGTACAATAAGACGAGATACGATAAGAAGATAAGACATAATACGACACGATACAATACGATAAGATAAAATACGATAAGATATGATACAACAAGATAGGATAAGAAGATAAGATATTATACGACACGATACAATACGATAAAATACGATAAGATATGATACAACAAGATACGATAAGATAAGATATAATACGAAATGATACAATACAATACGATAAGATAAAATATGATAAGATACAATAAGACAAGATACGATAAGAAGATAAGATATAATACGACACGATACAATACGATAAGAAAAAATACGATAAGATATGATACAACAAGATACGATAAGAAGATAAGATATAATACGACACAATACAATACGATAAGATAAAATACGATTAGATATGATACAACAAGATACGATAAGAAGATAAGATATAATACGACACAATACAATATGATAAGATAAAATATGATAAGATACAATAAGAAGATAAGATATAATACGACACAATACAATACGATAAGATAAAATACGATAAGATATGATACAACAAGATATGATAAGAAGATAAGATATAATACGACACGATACAATACGATAAGATAAAATACAATAAGATATGATGCAACAAGACACGATAAGAAGATGATATATAATACGACACGATACAGTACGATAAGATAAAATACGATAAGATATGATACAACAAGATACGATAAGAAGATAAGATATAATACGACACGATACGATAAGATAAAATACGATAAGATACAATAAGACAAGATACGATAAGAAGATATGATATAATACGATATGATACAATACGATAAGATAAAATACGATAAGATACGATACAACAAGATACGATAAGAAGATAAGATATAATACGACACGATACGATAAGATAAAATATGATAAGATATGATACAACAAGATACGATAAGAAGATAAAATATTATACGACACAATACAATACGATAAGACAAAATACGATAACATATGATACAACAAGATACGATAAGAATATAAGATATAATACGACATGATACAATACGATAAGATAAAATACAATAAGATACAATAAGACAAGATACGATAAGAAGATAAGACATAATACGACACGATACAATACGATAAGATAAATTATGATAAGATATGATACAACAAGATACGATAAGAATATAAGATATAATACGACATGATACAATACGATAAGATAAAATATGATAAGATACAATAAGACAAGATACGATACGATGAGATACAATACAATAAGAAGATAAGAATGAAAAAAATAAAAAATAAAATGTGTGCAACTAATATAGATAATATGATATATACACTCTGATATAGAGTATTCTGTTCTATTCTAAACAATGTATAAAAAGTCTACATAAGCAATGAACCAGGCAGTCAGCATATATTGAGAATAAGTGAACTCAGTGGATTGACTGGAGTGATTAATAGACAGACATTATCAGTTTATGAGAGAGTTACAGCACTGCTGCAATATGAGTATTAATACAGCCAGGGGGTCTGAACAGACATGGTGTTTGTTGTACAGTGCATGAGGTGTAAATATCATAATATCAGCTACACCATCTTTTTCACAGTTTCCACACTGAAGGAGGTTAAAGTGTTTCATCGCAACAGTTCCAGCTTCTCAGATGTGCAGATTTAGACCATTTTCTGACCATTTCTAGATAAAAGGACAGTAAAATAATGACTTTTTGTACTCTGGTAAAGGGACTCTGCCTTGGTCATTTTTCTCTTCACTTCCCATAAGCAGGCAGTTTTTCTGAGCTGCTTTTCAACAGACAGCAGGACGACTCTGAGCCTCCATCCTGCAGGACGTCCAGCCAGCAGTCAGCCCACACAGCCAGACAGCAGCCTCAGGGTAAACATGGTGCTGCTGCTCCGCCCTGCAATTATTCACAGCCTCACACATCCATCACCCACAGCGGGGGGGCAGGCGGAGCTCCAGCTTCTGCTTCTACACCACGGTTCAACAAGACTCAGCAATTTCCAACACAAAATCTGACTTTTTAAGACACTTAAAATGTTCTCTCCATGCATCACATTCATCTCCACCCAGCTGCAGCTCCACACACAGCTGAGGGTTTAGTGCCTTGCTCGAGGGCAGCAATTAACAGCTGCTTAATGACCCAGAGGTGGTTAAAGTGGAAAAGGTTTAACAGTGACACTTTCACTGGTTTGGGGTCAAGACGAGTCAAAGAAAAAGAGGAGCAGTGACACTCAGTGGACTGAGAAGAGAAGTCATTAAAAACAACAGTTATGTTTCATCCAGCAACTGTCAATAGTTCAAGATAAATTAGTTCAAGCGTGGGTTCCTTCTGACCGTTGTTGAACTTATTGTTAATCTTACATAAAGGTAATGATGCAACACACAGTATGTATAAACATGCAAATAATAAATCCATCCTCAGCTGGAACTGTGGAAAAAAGAGGATTAATCAGAAACGTGTTGCTGTTGGTTCTGATTTTTTGAATTTGATGCACAGCTTTAACATTATAAAAACATCAGTGTGATAATAACAAGTTAAAGTAAACCATGTACCATACTGCTGTCCATACTGTACAGACACACTATCATTCACAAGAGGACACACCCTGCAAGCTTGACAAAGACTATCCACTTTAATTTATGATTAATTAGAATTATGTGACTGTTTTCAATATAATTCAATAGCTGGACAAAGATTTGTTCAAATTCTTAATCTGGTGTCTCCTCCATCAGCTGTTTTAAAGAACACACATCCAGCTGTGTCTTATTTGTCAAAGGAAATATGTGTATATATATATATATATATATATATATATATATATATATATATATATATATATATATATATATATATATACACGTATATATATATACGTATATACGTATGTCTGTGTGTGTATATATATACGTATATATATATATATATATATATATATATATATATATATATATATATATATATGCGTGTATATATACGTATATATACACGTATATATACTATCACGTGTGGACAAACAGCAGGTAAATAAGGCTGATCCTGATCAGAGTTCCTGCAGAATCGTGATGAGGAAACAGTCTGATCTTTCCTACTTCTATACTGCAGAGGGCGGTGCAGCAAGCAGCTATTGAAGGTCTGGAGGAGCCGTCCTGTTGGACTTCATACAGTCCAAAGATAGAAGACATTTTTATCCTGCTGTGAAAGATGCACATCATCCTATTTAGAGGAGCAGTGTGTGCCTTGGGAGGCCCAGTGTGTCATTTTCTCTATTCCAACACACAGCCTGCTTGTGTTTTGTGCTGAGGCAACAGCTAAAGGTCATGGCTGTGGTCTGTGGTTTGTCTCTCTGGCCTGCACGGCTTCATGTTGCTGCTGCTGTCATGGAAAAACGCTTCGTCCAGATTCCGTGGTAAATGAAGTGTTTTCGTAACCTCCCAGAAGCAGCCGAAAAGTTTGAGAAACACACAGAGTTCAAGAAGAAAATGCAGACTGCTGATGTCTTTTTTCCTGTAAAGCAGTGCTGCATCTCTGTGGACAGGACGGCACCATGGTGAAGCTCCAACAACAATACGCCATGTTAGTGTTTATGCCTCGCTGTTCGCGCCCCGCTCCAGATTCTTCCTACCGACCAACATCCTGTTAGACAAAAGACTTTCTGTGTCCTGAACAGAAGCATGGAGGCAACTCAGACCAGAGAGGGAACACTGCTGCTGCTGCTGCTGCTGCTGCTGTGTTTTCACATTTCAACTGTGTTTAAAGTAACTGGTTAAAGTGCAGAGCTGACAGTGAAGCTGAGGGAGGTCGGTCGACGCTTCTGGCTGCAGAGCTGCAGTTCAAAGCAACAAAGATGGAAGCAAACTACGAGCTCCATCATTAACAATCACTTCGTGCTCTCTTCACAAACTCAAACCAGCTGACGTTTAAAAAAGGGGGACATGTGTGCCTCATTACCAACAACACCAGTGAAACTGGGCCAAACAGGGCTGTAAAGTAATGCTGGCTAATTGTCAGAAAACTGCAAACACTTGAGCCTGAAGCAGCGGGCGACTCGCCGTCCCTCCATGCCTCGCTCCGCTCTGCAGATCAGCTTTTTAGTCATGATCCATGTTCTCAAATTAGAACAAAAGTCAGCGTCACCTGCTCCATTTGGTGCTTTTCAAACAACTTCAAAGAGAAACAGTGTCAAAGAGCAGATGAAGATGAAATAAGAGGAGTGACGAATTTAAACAGAATTCACCTTTTATACCCAAATTTCATCCAGAACACTGGAATTCACTGAGAAGTCAGAAATGAAACCAGAAGAACTAGGGCTGGGTATCACCAGGTACCTCATGATATGATATTATCATGATATTTTGCCCATGATAACACTAATATCACGATACAGCAATTCTGCCATAATCAATATATTGCAAGTACTGTATATATGTATAATGCATGTACTGAACATAGGTAAACATATATTTACTTGGCTGTCATTCATGTGAAATTGATTAAGACCTTGTGGAGCAGAGGTGCAGAAGTTGTTGTAGATTTACAATCGGCCCAAAACCTTACTTTTTTTAAATTGATGTTAAGAAATTAAAAATCTATGTATTGGAAGAAATAATATTGCGAAAGTGTATAAGTATTACGATATATTGCCATATCAATATTTTTTCCCACCCCTAAGAATAACAAACAATGACTATAACACATTTTTGTGTTCAGGAATGACAGGAAATAAATGGAATTTAACATATCTATGAAAAAATAATAAGAATGTGATTTGAAAATTTTTTCTGCTTTTTTTGGTAAATTTTTAAACTCCTGGATAACATCCATCCATCTATTTTTTTTACCACATCTGCTTATCCTCTCATAGGGTCAGGGGGGCTGGAGTCTATCCCAGCTGTCTTAGGGTGAAAGACAGGGTACACCCTGGACAAGTGTCCAGTTCATCACAGGACACATAGAGACAGACAACCACTCACACTCACACTCACACCTACGGTCAATTTAAATTAACCAATTAACCTAATCCCCATGCATGTTTTTGGATGGTGGGAAGAAGCCGGAGTACCAGAGAGAACCCACACAGACATGAGGAGAACATGCAAACTCCACACAGAAAGGCTCCAGACCGGGAATCGAACCCGGTACCTTCTTGCTGTGAGGCGACAGTGCTAACCACTACACCACCGTGTCGCCCTCCTGGATCACCGCAATAATTATACTTTATCATTAAAGATATCATTTTGATTAAAGAGCTTGCACATACTGGTGGATTAACCATTACAGAAACATTAAAAACATGGTGGTAATCAGTACTACTTTTAATTTAGGGCAGCAGTGCTCTAATAAATGAGTAAAGCAGGCTGGTGGTCATCAGAGCTGGTACATGATGAAGCTCCGTGATATTTTTGTTTGTATCTGAATATCAGTAAACGTCTCATCTTGATCAGAGACAGAAGATTCAAGTCAGTTTTCTCTGAACTCTATTATATTTTAACGCTGCTGTTTCTCTGCGATGTGAAGCCGAAGACATGAGTCATCCACTAGCTGCGTATTCAGGACATCTCAGTGATCACAAACAGTCCAACACTGTGTCTCCTGCATCCGCTGTAGGGATAAATATTATCATTTCTGAAATGTAAAAATAACTGCTTTTTGAAGTCGGGGGGAAAGAGAAGATCTTTGTCCGTCACATGAAACAATGGAGGGACGGAGGAGGATGTGAAAGTCGTCCAGTTCAAATCAAAGAGGAAGGATGTGAGGAAGGAAAGCAGTGAACAGAGGATGGAGATGTGACGGAGTGTGTGGTGGCGTTTCGCTCAAATCCTCAGAGCTGCGGCCAACTGCTCAGGGGATCTGAAACTTGATCAAAGCGTTTGGCTCGCTGACAGGACAGCGATTCATCGAGCTCAAGACCAGGAGCACTTTATTAGAGGGCTCCATGTAACCTTCATCTGCTTGTTTCTCTGCCCTCTTTAAGCAAATAAAAGAACCGGAGCAGCACTTAAAATAAGGCGATCTGGTCACCTACCTGATCAGGACACACTGGTACTGCAGCGTCTTCCACAGGGAGCGGTAGCACTCGTTGGCCACAGCAAAGATGTGAGGGGAGATTTCACCGAGGCGGTGTCGACGGTACAGCTCAACGGCCGGCCGGTCGTACAGACCAGGAAGAGGCTGGTAAGGGTTCACCGCCGCCAGGATGGAGCCGATGTAGGTCTGAGGACCAGGAGAGATGATCGCTTAGAAATGCAGACGTGAACATACATCTGTATATGTGAGTGTCAACACCAAAACAGTTTTCAAAGTCATAGTACAAAATATTCTGTGGGTCTTGATATATCACTCAAAATGGCCAAAAACACTTTGTGTTTTATAAAGCAGCTGGCACTCAAAGAGTTAAACATGAAAATGTACATTTCACGGCAGCAACAGTGGCAGAACATTAGCTTCTGAAAGCCCCTCTGATGATGACAATGAATAAAAAGCTGCACATAATCCAAGTCCTAAAGCTGACTAGTGGACCATAGACCTGTGAATTCACCAGTTCCACTCAGAAACACAACACTGGACCCGTTTGACTTCTTGCTTCTCTTTTCACCGCCTCCTCTCACACCGCAGCTTTTTCCAAAGCAGCTTCACGTTTCAGAGTTCAGAGCAAAACGAGCCAAACTGCAGAGAGGCGTGTGAAGCCTGAGGAGGAGCTGGCAGCAGCTCCAGGGCTGTGCTGCCTCACTCATGGATAAATAGGTGGGTTTGGTTTGAAAAGGCAGCATATCAGCATGAATCTGTGAGAAAACATGTGGAGGAGACAGCAGCATCATGACGCCGCTCAGGATGTGCACAAGAAAATGAATGCTCATTTTATTTTTTCACTCAATGCACTGTTGTTATTTTTGTTGTATGTTCTCGTCTTTGCCCTTCTTTATTTCCTTTCTAAACTGAAAACACCCTCAGGTTATTCTATGTTATATATTTTTTATAATGTTATATAAAAGAGAGCTCAGATGAGCCAATGTCATTCTTGTACATAGTGATTAAAGTTCTTCATTCATTCATTAGTGGACTAATCTTTAAACATCCACTAACACAGTCAGAAGCAGTAACTGCTAAAGAGCTGCAGTAAACAGACTGATAGCTCCTTTAACACTCAAATCTGACTAATGTACAACTTCATAAAATCATGAACAAAATACTTTTCCTCTGATTGCCTCCAGACCTCATGACATCCTCCACATTCTGGATTTGAACAAATCAACTTTGTAGCACCTGTGTTGATTCTGGTCAAAAATGGCAAAGATGTAAATCAAAAAAAAAAAAAATCAAAAAAAAAAAATAGAATATGTTCATCAATTAGACGGAAACAGAGATTTACTGATCTTCTGATCTTCTGTCTTCTTCTCTGTTTTGATTATTATTTGAATGTCCAGTGTCTATTCTTTGTATATTCATTGCAGTTATTCATGTTCACTACTAGTTGGAGTTATTTTTCACACCATTTAAAAGTTGTTCAGTAAAAATTGGTGATTATTCTGGTAATGTCAGATCAGTTAAACCAGACCAGACAAAGTACCAAAGTAAAGGGGGGAATTTGTTAAGTGTCCTAAACATTATGACAAGACTGCTGCCTGCAGGAGATGATGAAATGCATTTATCAGGCTGAGAGTGGACTGGTAGCTGGAGAGGTGCCAATTCCTCCTCCTGGGCATTGCCGAGGTGCCCTTGAGCAAGGCACCGAACCCCCCCAACTGCTCGGGGTGCCTGGATAAGGGGCAGCCCCCTCACTCTGACACCTCTCCTCTACTGCATGGAAACAGGACTGTCTCCTGCTCATCCTGCTCTGCTTTCTTTGCAGCTATCGTTTATTAGCAGTTAGTAAAAGTGCTCTTCAGGTCTATTATAGCTTAAAATGTTGGTGTGCAGCTCAAACATGCTGATAAATTCAAAACAGAACAATTACAGACCATTAAGTTTAGTTTGGAAGAAAAACAACAAATGGCTCTTTCTTTGTGCTGAGTCTGAGGTGAAAGAGTGATTACAGCCATAATAAGGACAATTAGGTTAATGGGCATGAAAAGAATAGCAGCTATAAAAGCAGAGCAGGATGGTCTGTCGATATTGAGAGAGAAATAATCTGATTCATAGAGATAAGGGCATAACTTTAACTTCAACATTATAAATACTGTACTGATGAGAAACCAGCAAACCTCTGGTTAGAGCCACTGATATTCAGTAATTTATCTCAAATATGACACAATGATAGCATCCATTCACCCAAAAACCCTGAGTGTTCAGACACACGACAGAAAAAAAGCAAAAAGCAGCAAAACAGTTGACCAGGAGCCCACTGACAGGAGATGACTGAGTGATTTAAATTCCGTATTTTCCTTTATTTATGTTGCAGTCGACATGGTGAACAATGAAATGTTATGATGTCTGATAAGCCGGTCTCCTTTACTCAAAGTTTCTCCTGAAACAACAGCCTGTAGGGCTGATTGTGTCTCAACAGAGAAGCAGTGACATTAGCAGCAGTGGTTATTCCAGTGTGTACGCACACTGGAATAACCACTACGCACCCGTGTGTGTGTGTGTGTGTGTGTGTGTGTGTGTGTGTGTGTGAAAACATGGAAAATTAAAGGTTCATATTAGCAAAGCAAACAGGGATAATTCACCAGCAAAGCAAACACGTGCAGCTATGAGTGAAAATCTGAAGACGCATCATGACATCAGACAACACCACCTGCTTTTTTTTTATCACATTACATGTAATGTGTCAATTTCTTCTCCCCAACAAGCCTCTGAGGACTTTTCAGACTGGCTTCACTGTAGCTTTCATCATGTCAACATGAACCAGGCGCTGCTTGTGTTACTTCCTGGTTAAACATCCTGTTTCGGTAACAAAGAGCTTCCATGACAGGAGCAGTGCACTCCTTAAATGCTGCTTCATGTCGACCAGGATCTCCCCTCCTGAGCCTCATTAAGGCCTCTGCCCTGATGTGCATGTAAACCACCTACTGACTGACTGACCTACATTCAGCCTGCATGCAAATACTTTTGAATGGCAGTTGAGGAGATGGCATTTACATGACAAACGCTGACTCGGGACTATCCTGCCTGTGCAAATGAGCCGGAGTAAAGGGAGGGGATGTTGTTATAGTTAATGTACAGCTGATCATAAATCAGCTCCCTGCTCTGGTGAGGAGTCACTTTATGGCCATGACAGCAGACGTAAACAGTTTAGAGTCGGTGCATCACGCAGCTAAACGTCTTTGCAGATGCTTATGTAGTGTCCTGTAATGTTTGGGATTTACTTCTACTGTTTATAGTATCTGGGGGAAGTCGACACCAGCAGAAACCATCAATCTTTTGAGTAGTCCTACATGTATTTATTCCATTCTCTTCTGTCTGATGTTGATGTTTTTGCAAACTTAAAATGGACTTGTAAAAAGTCTGCTATGTGCAAAAGACAAAACTGTAGACTACTCAGAAAGCTTCATCCCAAGAAAAACAGGAAAAGTAGAAAAGTCAGAGTTGCTCCAGCAGCAGTCTGGAGGGGTTAAATCAACACGACGAGACGATGAGTATCGCTAAGAATAAAGAAAACAAGACCAACTTTGGGTAAAGTCATGCCTCCCCTTAACTCCATGAATTACAACCATTTGGACTCAATTACATCCCCTGGTGCTCCGTTCTGGTAACAGTTTCCATGGCAGCACCGTTGCTGAGAGCCAACTGGCTGCAACTCTCATCAGAAGCCTGTCCTATTGGCTGATGTGATTAGCAGCGGACCCCTCATCAAAGTCTGTGCTCCATGCCGCAGAGCTGACGTGAGAAACGTGATATCCACATCCACATTTTTGTTTGGGGTAGTAGACGTGAGGTATTCATGACAGCTGACACAGAGGGGTGGCTGGGTCTGCCAGCATTTAGCCACATCTACTGATAGAAATGGAATAGAACAGTAAGAAAGTTCAGTTTCAGCTGGTGGTAATGTGAAATCCCTCTGCTAGTCACCAGTGGCAAACGATGTGTTCAACGGGGACCATCTTCATGACTCACACTGATCTGAGGAAAATTATCAATTCTATTTCTATAAGATATCAAAAAGTAATATAACAGCAGAATAAGAGGGCATGAGTATCCAGAGTGTAGCCAAATAAGATCAAATAATTCTTCATTCATCCCACAAATGGGGAAATTTACATTATTCCAGCAGCACAGTGGGCAGAGGAACATTACATTATATGTATAAAATAAGAATTAGTGACATAAGCAAAGACTTAGAATAAGTAGAAAAATATGTAAAAAAAAATGCGCAGGTAGCAATACACTTGTGCGATATTACAACATATGTCGTAGTGCGATATAAAAATGTCTATTGTAGAATAAAAGCCGCTGTTTTTTATATCGTAATTTTAATGTGTAGGCTATCTGGTTAGCTCTGTTGCTACGCTAACGCTAACATTACTCTGGTTGTGGTTTAGGTACTTTGTGTAAAGAACAACTCAATGTCAGAATGACCGCTGGATAATCCAAATGGATCATGAGAGTTCAAAACATGTTCAATGTATGAAGCATAGACATGATGGTATGAAGGCTACTGCAGCAACGCTACTGCTTTGTGCTAGCATGTTTATGTCACTAGCAAGGACTGGTTTACGGCACTGTTTGCTAGGGAGGAAACAGAGGTAAAGCAGTATGGAGAGAACGATGGAAAGAAAATAAACTTAGCAATAACTATATCATTCATATTCATATATCATTCATATAACTATATCATATATCATTCCATAAAATTAGCTATCAAGATAGATTTTTTTTTATTTTTATTCAATTTTTATTGCCATTCTGTATTTTTATAACAGAATGGCATTACATAGCCTATGTGATACTTAACAGATAACACCCACTGTTAAAGTGACCTGAAGTCTAAATATTGTCTTTAATTTCTTTTCATTGGCTATTAATATTACAAAATAAAAAAAATGTAATTTCTATTCCATTTTGCTCTAATCTCAGTCACTGTCCCGCTCTGTGACACCAGAAAAACAGACATAATGTTCACAGAAAGGAGTCAGTCAGGTAGGAAGGCAGACTTTTCCAGAAATGTAGCTCCAGATGAATGCTCTGAGAGGGAAATGGAGACCAGATGGAGAAGAAAAAAGAAGCTGGAGGATCAGAGCCGAGGCTGACTGACGGCAGGAAATGTAAGCGAGCGAAGCGAAGGGGGGGATGTGCAGCAGCCACTGAGTTAGCATGTCACCAAGACAAATTCCTGCCTTTGTTATACTTGGCAATTAAAGCCATCCTGATCCACAGTTCATGTTTAATATCACTGTTGATGGACACACGGTCCACATCTGCTAAAGTGGGTTACTCAGCAGCGGCCAGGACTTATTTTTGAAACAAGGCATTGGCCTCCAGCAAAAAACAACATGCATAAAAAGTCAGTTTTAATTTCCAAACTGATGACGACAACAGCGATGCTGAGTCAGGATATAATTCTGCAAAGTGTTACCTGTTTTCAGTGCATTCTCATCATTTCCTGTTTTATTTTGTATTGTTTCCCTCTCATTTCAACCACTTCACTTCCTGCCCTCCTGTTCTCCAGCGTCTGCATGTATTAATAGTTCATGTGTTCTGATCTTTTGTTTGTTATTTGTTAAATACATCTTTTATTTTGAAACTTTTTGAGTCATTTGGGTTCTGTTTAACAATTCAAACTCTGGAAGCACACTGAGAGGGAAGCTGTTTCACACTAAGCATGTGCATTACACTTTAGGTTAAGGAGCCAAAATTGTATTTTGATGTTTCAGGGAGTTAGCATGTTTGTAGATCAGACTCAAAAGGACAAATCCAGGCAACACAACTCTGCTTCTGAAATGTGAAGCTAAAGCTGAAGAAGCTTAACTCTGGTGTTGTCTTCTGATGAAAAGGTGTAATTTTTTCTTTCAAAACATCATCCTGACTCAACTTTTACATTAAATCAGTCTGGTGCTCTGATCTCTGGATGGATTAGAAACACTAAAAGTTCAAATTAAATGTAAAGCTTGAGTTGGAGTAATGTTGGCTAAAGCAGTTTTATTACAGAACTGAGTGATGATTTTTATTTTATACTTTACATCCTTTATATAAGGTGCATGGGAGTTGTCTGTGTTTTCATTTTGAATCCTCTCACAGTGTGTTTGCAGTTCATGAAATTGTAGTGAAAATGTATCATTGGTCACCGAAAATGTGTTCAGTGTAAGTCAAACCTTGTGGTTGCAAAAAGAAACCAAGACTCAAGGCTTCAAAATGGTAGTCAGCAAGTTAAAATGACTGTTGCTGAGCAAGTACTGCAGCTTTTTACAGCTTTTCACTATGCGGCCAGTGATTAAAACAGATTAAAACACTGAATAAAGCAGCTTCATGTTAAAAATCTGTTTCTCCAGAGGTGCCCAGAATTAGCTCATCTGGTAGCGTCCGTCCCATACCGAGCTACTGCAACAGTTTGCTCAAACCCAAACTCACTGTAAAGTCAACAAACCAAGAAAGGTAAACTGTTGCATAAAACCCTTCACATAAAACCACACACTCGTCTCTTACCACTAATGCAGTAATTTCTGCTCTCTTTCATTTTCATACTTATTTCCAACAAAAAATATATATCCAACCAACAAGACAGTAGAAAGTCTGGAGTATTTGTGCATGTAGCTGAACCAAAATGACATCAGGAGTCTTTGGTGAAGCGTGACGCTCCATTAGCTGGGGGGCCTTTCATCCACATCTGACAATAATCAAGACTTGGCCTCTGAAATGTAAATGTATCTTCGTCGTTCTGCTTTTCATAAAGAGTAAAGTGGGTTTTCCTTTACTGCTTCTACAAGAATGTGTGTGCAGATATTTGCTGCAGAGAAAAAAAACATGACATGTAATCTAAGTGACTGACTGTAGGAATGAAAGAAATATTTCACATAGAAAGTGATGCAGAGAAGCCTTTTTCCAGATATTAAACATGAAGCAGCCCCTTTATCATTGTTATCAGCCTGCAAACCCACACTTCAGCAAATAGCTGCTTTGCTCAAGGGTATTTTCACAAAAGCAAAGGGTCAAATGAGGCAATTTCACCAACTGCACTCAGGAGTTTTACATTACTTTGCAGCTTTCAGTCATAAGCTGGGAGTCTGCTGGCTGTTGCAGTGTGTCAGCAGGCCGGCAGCAGACACGGTGACTTATTCAAAGAAGCCCAGCGAGTCACAAGACTGATTCTCCCCTGTGCCGAAACTGACCGAGCTGGCGAAGTCTTGGATCGCAGGTAGAAAGAGGAAGATCGTGAGCGTGTCTGAGCAGTGTGTCCTCACTATCCCATGTGAAAACCCTGCAGCTGCACAAACCTTCCACTGTGTCTGCTAATCTGAGCTCTGGCATCTTCACCCTCTGTCCAACGAGACATCATGTGAACCACAACACAGGTCATAATGTGAGCGAGTCCAAAACAAACCACAGAACTGGTCCAAAATCACTCCTATGATCCAACACCTCCACATTTGTGCTTTGATATAAACAGTAAATTTTAAAATTCATTCAATTATTCAATTACCAACAATAATTATATTTTAGCATTAAAGACGTCATTTTAATTAAAGAGCTTGAATATACTTGTGGACCTAGGACAGAGGTGGTAAACACTTAATAAATTTGTATGTAGTAGTATGTACACACACTGTAAATATAATACAAGACACAGTACTTAGTAGAAGTGTTGACATGTAAATGCAGTGTGTGTGTGTGTGTGTGTGTGTGTGTGTCTGTGCATGCAGGAATGAGGGGGAGTTAAGTTGAGTATTATTGATGGTGGCAGATGAAAAAAGATCAGCGTGTGATTGAAAAATGAGAGAATGTATGTCAGTGGTTTTCTATGAGAGAGGGACAGTATTGGGGTACAAAGCAAGTCAGACATTCCTGTGTGTGGCTGTGTGTACGTATGTGTGTGTGTGCAGTGATTGTAACCAGCTGTGCTGTCGACTGGTGGCCTCACTCGTCTCCTCTGCACATCTCAGGTCTGGGAGCCTCCAGGCTCGTTTCCCTGTCCTACTGTGGAATGCTAACACTGCAGACAGGGAGCACTGAGGCTACATGTAGCTTCACACTTTAGCTAAAACTACAGCTGTCAGCAATCATCATAACTTCTCTAACAACTGTAATATTCTGCAGCACATCATTTGTCTCATCACTACGTCCTGTCTGCAGGTTATTTTCCTTGAAGCCAAGTGGCTCAGAACAAAAAAGTTGATCATTTCCAGGTAAACGTTTCTGAAAGTTCTCAAGGACATTTAATAAAACATCTTTAAAGATTATTGTGTTATTATTTATGGAACAAGCAGACATAACACCCTGTGTTAAAGACACAAACATAAAGGCTGAAGAGAGCGAAAGGAGATCTTGGTTAAACTCAATAACTCTCTTCATTTAATTCTTTCAGAAGTCAGCGGGACTGCTTTCAGGAATTCCAGGGGCCCCTGACAGGTTATGACAACGGGCCCCTCGCTCTGAAGCTCTGAAGCATTTGATTTCATGCATTCGCCTTGTCATCTCACCTTTTTCCCCACAGGAACTTTTCTGGAAGTCAGGACCTGAGTCACCTGAGAAAAACAAACTTCCACATACCATCTGATAGCGAGCAGCTGACGCACTGAGGCCTGAGTAATTCATTAATCTGCAGCTTTTACAAATCTGACACTAAAAACACTGTTGTGATGTCATCGAGGATGCTAAAAAGAAGGAAATGAGGGACATGACACTGAAGCAACATGTTTCTAGAAGGTCTCAGTGTCACTTACTTACTGGATGTGGCGTCACATGATTGATTTATAAGGTGTCTCTAGTTTGGACCAAATTAAACCAAATCAGTTAAGAATCACTGGAATTAATAGTTGTGGAAGTTCAAACCAAATTCAGTGAAATGCTTTCAGTTATTACACTGTGACCACAGCTCCTTTTAGAAGATTTACCCCAACAAGACATTTTAAAAGCAAGCTAAAGACTCTTTTCCATGGCTTTCATTTAATCTGTTTTCATGTCTTTCTTTCTGTTCGTTGCCTGTTCAGCACTCTGAATAACCTCTGTCTATATATTGCATAAGTAACTGTGCCTGTGCACAAAGACAGTGTCTTCAACAATCTTAAATAACAAAGTGATAAAAAAAAAATCTTTGTGGCACATTAGTTAACACATTAGTCCCTTTACATGTCCAGTTATTTCAACATATTATGAGCAGTGCTGAGTACTCAGTTTACTTTTGTAGCGTTTTTTGTTTTGACTTTGCTCTAATTCTGATTAGCGTGTTAATGCTGTCAGCCCTAAAATTCAACCAATGTGTATTTGTTTATTTCTTTCAAAATATGATTAATCCTGCCTGTACCAAACCTCTCCTCTGTGTAAACCTCTTTGCAGATAATTTTAACCACACGGGAGCATTCAGATGTGATTAAAATAATGAGAGGATGGCATTTGTCAAAGGTTACTGCGGCTGTGCACTGAAAACACAAGGCTATCTTTGTCGCTGGCTTGTTTTGCTGGAGGAAGTGCTCGGTCATGTTTGTTCATCGGTCCATAAGAACTAAACGAGACAACGGTGGCTGAGACCTTCTTGTCCTGCATGTTCCTTTGTTTCCTTCATGGCAACCAGGGTCAGCAGGAACAGAGCTGCTTTGTTTGCTAATTAGTTCACTGTGTAAAGTAGGACAGGCGGCTGCTAACAATTTTATTTTAGTTACATGATGATACATCCAACAAACCCCCGTTAGAAAACCTCGACCTAAGAAAGTTCTTCTAAACCTAAATCAAACCTTGACCATCAACCCAGTAACCAGAAAAATGTTCAATGCAATTCTGCAAACTACAAATGTGTTGAATGCTGAACCCAAAATATATTTCATATCAGCATCACATGATGCTTGCAGAAATGCACAATTTTTAAGGTTCAGGCAACTACTTAATGGAAATTGTGTTTAAAAAATACTGCAGCCACGTAACGTAACAAAGCAGCTTAACAATGTAAGAGAACAACTTAACATTAACAACATATCTTAATAACGCATCATAAAAATGTAAGATAACAGCATAACATTAAATAACAACCGGCTTTAGCAGACCTTCAACCACACAGTCAACGTTTTCTCTTGGTTTGAACCACCTACCCTTTGGTAGACTTTCTCTCTTGTTACACTCGTCATTATCCAGCATAACTTCCAATAGCAGTCTTGGCGACTGGGCGAACTCAAGTGGTTAGATGGTCACAAAATAATAATCTGTTTATCAGACCTCACAATACAATTTTTTTTTCACATACACCACAGACATATAAAGAATCTTGAGTTCCCCTTTAATTAATTATAAGGACAAATAGTTTCAAAAAGCTTGTTAGAAAGATTGATGAAAGATAAAACAGCTTGCAATAGCTGGTGGAAGAGAGACTCACAAAGATCAGAGCCTTATGTTTCCAGACTAACTGTGGTTTTGCTCCAAAGCTAATGTGTCTCACAGCTCCATCGAGCTAAGCCAGGACCCAGTGAGGCCACCAAACTATCAGTGAGGCCACCAAACTCCCAGTGAGGCCGCCAAACTATCAGTGAGGCCACCAAATTCCAGTGAGGCCACCAAACTCCCAGTGAGGCCACCAAACTATCAGTGAGGCCACCAAATTCCAGTGAGGCCACCAAACTATCAGTGAGGCCACCAAATTCCAGTGAGGCCACCGAACTCCCAGTGAGGCCACCAAACTCCCAGTGAGGCCACCAAACTATCAGTGAGGCCACCAAATTCCAGTGAGGTCACCAAACTCCCAGTGAGGCCACCAAACTCCAAGTGAGGCCAACAAACTATCAGTGAGGCCAACAAACTATCAGTGAGGCCACCAAACTCCAAGTGAGGCCAACAAACTATCAGTGAGGCCAACAAACTATCAGTGAGGCCAACAAACTCCAAGTGAGGCCGCCAAGCAAGTTCATTGATGTTTTATTTTCTCTGATTAGAACAGATATTCTTACGATGAAAACAGGACAATGGATCTATGAAGTCATTTATATTTTAATATGTCATATTTAACACTGAAGAAGGTACCGGGTTCGATTCCCGGCCCGGGGTCTTTCTGTGTGGAGTTTGCATGTTCTCCTCATGTCTGTGTGGGTTCTCTCTGGGTAAACTGGCTTCCTCCCACCATCCAAAAACATGCATGGGAATTAGATTAATTGGTTAATTTAAATTGTCCGTAGGTGTGAATGTGAGTGTGAGTGGTTGTCTGTCTCTATGTGTCCTGTGATGAACTGGACACTTGTCCAGGGTGTACCCTGTCTTTCACCCTAAGACAGCTGAGATAGGCTCCAGCCCCCCTGACCCTATGAGAGGATAAGAGGGAGACAATGGATGGATGGATGTTGAACAATGTTCCTTTACATTCCTGGAAACACAGACATCTACAGAAATATTGCGATTCAGTGTAATTAAAGCCAACTATTTGGAAAATAAAACATAACAGCTGACAACAAGTTGTTTTTCTATTCTGAGCCCTCCTTTTGGTTCAGTCTGAGAGAAATGTTATTCCCCGGCAGCATCAGAAACGACTATTGGCATAGTTTACAGCTTAACCACGAGAGCTCAAAATAGAGACTGAAACAGACTCATTTTATGTCTTTATGTCGAAAGACAGTCATTTTTTTTAGCATGAACTGTCAGACCTTTTAACATGACAGTGTCTGAAGAACTGGACATGATCTTATTTTGAAAGGTTTTTGGAGAAAATGATCCCCCAAAGAATGTGATAGAGAATGTCAGTTTAATTAAAGTGTCAGCAGGGTTTATATTTTGTTGTGAAAAACCTGCCACCTGCACATGTCGCTGTGTATTAAGCCAAACTTCTTGTGACAGAAAAAGTCCAGAGGGAAAACCTCAGTACCCTGATCATTCCAGGAGGACGCCTGTCACTGTTTCACAACAACAGCATGGAGCTTTGTGACCGAGCCATCACCTTGTCTTATCTGCCTGCGTCTAGACGCTTATCGCTGCTGTGATGCCACGACTGAGCAACTTCAGGCTTTCCTGGAAGATTCCTTCCTGCACAGAGCTTCTTATAGGAGGCAGTGGAGCTGCTGAGCTGTTATTATTTTTTAAAATTCACTTGTTACAGCAGCATAAGTAAGAAATACAATAAAAAATTATGAAACAATGGAATAAGTAATAATGATAATAATAAAAACAATATTTACAGTATGTAGTAAAAAATAAACATCTTCTCCAATAGCAAATGAAATTAGATGAAAAATATTTAGACTTGCTGTGCAAAAACAGTGTAAATAGCTGTCTTTGTGTTGTGATATATTCATATTATTGTATTTGTTTTATTTTATATATTTTATCATCTGTTAATGAGGCCGAACATGATGAACATCTGGAGTTCCTCTGATTCTGGTTAACTGACCAGAACTCAAACAAGTGTTTTAAAGTCTTCCCTTCAAAAAATAAAACTGTAAAATGATGTCTGCAATATTTTTCTTTCCTAATCAGCTTAATCATATATGGTGCTCACATATTGCATTGCATTGTTCTCAGTGTGCAACACAAGCTCCGCCCACACCCAGTCGACACAATCAAACATTTTGGGAAAATCAGCCAGTAGCACTGGAAAAACCCTCTATGTTCCAAATAAACCCAGCTTGTTGTTGAAGCCCTCAGCTTAACTTACATAGATGTGTCTCTGCTGGTAGCGCAGCAGCAGGTTGTGCATGATGGCGCCATCATGGAGGTCCTCGAGGGCCGACATGTCCTCCACCCCTCTGATGCTGCTGTGGTGCATGGGCTGCACCTTCAGTCTGCTGAGAGCATTCTGCCTGTAGGTGTACACCTGAATCACATCATGGAGAAAAGAAACATGGAGGAGGTGAGAAAGTGACCGTTCAGATGTGTCAAGACGACATGCTGATGAACAGACCAGATTTCTGGTCCAGTTTTGGGTCATTGGAGGCCAGACCACAGCAGCTTTTCATAAATACCAGAGAAGAACTCAAACTTCAAGAAGCTCTGACATACTAAAAGAAAGAACACACAATGGGTGGGGATGCTGGCAGCTAAAAGAGATTGCAAAGCACTGCAGAAAATACAGAAATCTACAATGTGCAAATGCACTGCAGAGCTGAAAAACTCAACTGTATCAAAGCTGAAAGCTGCAACAAATGGACAGTGAATAGCTGGAATACTTTGCTAGAAAAGCTGGAAGCTGAACTGCAAAAAAGGGTGGAAGTTGACAGAAAGTATTAATAATTGGGTGTAATAAAATTTATTAAACATACTTCAAAATAAACTATATTCTGGTGGCATAAACTTTAAAACTATTAACTCATTGGAGTGAAAGTCGTATTTGGGAGGAATTGTCCATTATGAAATGGACAATATGTTTGACAGATATTAAATAAAAATAATAAATGTTTACATTTCCAGGCTGGTGGAGCTGGCTTTAATGAATAAGAAGAAGGTGAAGTCATAGGATAAGGCTAAAGCAACAGAAGAGGTAGAAGATGTTGAAAAACCTGGATAACAATACTGGGAATGCTGAATCAGCAATACGGTGACAGAAAACATTAGGACAGACAGCAGTTTTACCAGATCTGCCACATGAACTCATTGGAACCAGCTAGTAATCATTATGCAAACAGATTGTAGCTCTGAGGACGATGATGGGATATACTGCTGGGTGGTTAATCATAAAGTCAGGTTCCTGATGTGTCGATGCTAAAAGCCTGACGAGTGGAACGGTTTAACAGAGTGATTTACAGCGTCCTGACTGACCGAGTCTGTCTCATGTTACTGGAGAACAAACAGAGTCTGGAGGACATTCAAAACGGGTCAAAATTCACAAGACAGTATCCCCAGTTTGACGAAAGAAAACTAGAAGAGGCAGTAACATGAACTGAAGTTCCTCGAGTAGAAGTGTGGATCATTTAAAGGGGACATATCATGCTCATTTCAAGGTTCATACATACTTATTTTGAAATTCTAATAAAACATATTTACATTACACACATCATTTTTCTCATGCAGTGAGAAACACCAGGTAGAAGCCCATAGGGAAGTAACTTAAATTTGCATTTTCTCCAAAAAAGGATTGGTGGTTTCAAAAAGAATTCTGCTGTATTACCTCTGTAAACACTATAAATATATTTATGATCAGTGGTGAGTTTAAATTATGTTTTAATACATCAGAGTGTTGATTTCAAGAATTATGTTCAAAAATATGGTGAAAATAACACATAAAACTTTGGGGCATGGCTACCATGTGATTGACAGGTCTCTGCTGTCATTACCTCCTGAAGAAGAGCAGCACTGATGTCTGAGCTCTCAGCTTTTCCCTTCACCATCCCTGGCACCATTTACTCGTAAGTAATGCTATATTGTGATCCACAATTAGCATTCCAGTTAACATTACTGTTCATGTGAATTATGGAGGCTCAACGCTAATCAAGCTAGCTCGCTAGTATTATGTTTTATGTTATAGATAGAATCAATTAAAAGTAAACCTCGATGTGAGCAAAGTTTTTGCATGAACATTGAAAATCCAGCGTCAAAGTGAAACAATAACACCGCAGAGAATACATCACATTTTGGATTTTGCTCTTAAACTGCTGATGCTGTTTCCAACCACCTATAACTGTGAAGTTGGATTTCCTCCACTTGTTGGGCTGAAAACTAAAGCAGCAGAACCAGATTAATATAGACTCTGATAAAACTCTCCAGGTTTCTTTCCTGATGCCTCAGAAAAAGCAGCGCCATTCTTCTCATTAAGATAAAAAAGACGCACGGTGTTTGTAAAACTGTTGTTAGGGAAGTGGAGACGATTGTGATTAGAGAGCAAAGCGGAGAGATTCTGGACAAAAAGTGGTGATTTTGGTGAAAGTGTCCTCTACTCTACCTCTGATAAAACAAGAATGGAATAAGATAAAAACAAACATTTTTTTCATGATGAAACAGAGAGTCTCTTCTTTCATTTGAGCTATTCAGTGTTTTCAGAGTCATAGTACAAAATATTCTATGAGTCTAGAAATATGACTCAAAATGGGCAGGAATGCTGGCACTCATTGAGTTAATACTGTGCAATACTGCTGAAGGCCTGCTGATATTTGGGGGGTCAGGTGGTCCCTGGGTTTTTTATTGGTCTGAAAAGGTGTGGGAAACACTGGGTTATGAATGGAAGTGACGTTACTTAAGTATGGACGAAGTCAAAGATGACTTCTGGTTTCACCCACTCAAGTTACTGGCTCTTTGTACACCTGCCACCTGTCCTGGTTCATGATTATGTGTATGAGACAAGCAGCTACCTGTTGAAACATGCAAATTCTGCATTATGCTTGTTGTATTTACGATAGATACTTGTATGAGAAGAGCCTGACTAATATCATGTGGGACATAAACTGGGAAGTCCATGTTGCTTCTTGTATGCTGGTTTGTGATCGCAGACTGTTGATGATATTTGAAGAGGACATCTTGATCTCGGTGAAACGACACTGACCACTAATAATCCCCTCTGCTGCAGGAGCAGTAGAAAGTACCAGTACCAACCACTCATTGTATCCTGAGGGCAGGGACATCTACCTTTGTTCCTGGTCTGGCAGCTCATATTTCCTGTCACCTTCCACACAACTGGGGACATACGGCAGACTGAGGTAAATATGACCCTGAGCTGGTGAATAAAACAAAGTGAGGAGCTGGATGAGGGTTTCAGTGTTGACTGATTCAAACATCTCAAACCCTTTCACCCCAATAGATACAAGCACTGTTTCAAGGTTTAGTGAAGATTCAGGCCGGTTACAAAGAGTCCAGCTCAGTCTAAACATCTGACACAACTGTCTTGTCCCATCACTTTGTTGACTTTCTCAGTTTTGTCTCATGTCCTTGTTATCTTGTCATTTCCTGTTTTATTTCATCTTGTGTCTAGTTTTTCTTCTCATTCATGTTGATGCTTCCTTACCCCGGGATCTTTGTTCAGTATCTTTCCTTCTGTTCTGTGGATACTTTCAGTGACTGGTTTTGTAGTACGTAGTTTTGTAAACACTGGGTTAGGGGCGATAAGGAAGGAAGGGGTTAAGGAAGAGCTTAATTCAGTGAGAGAGAAGCCCTCCATTGAGGGGCGCTCTGCAGGAGTTCTGCAGCCTCCAGGATGACCCAGAGGATAACGAGCATCACTGAAGACCATCAGATCACACAGCAGGTCAATCAACCATCACTTAATCAATGATCTGTTGCCTGGAGTGACACTGAGGACACCCTCACTGTGCCTCTAAAGCTGTTAAAGCTGCTTTTTCTACTGTGTGACTCTCTTCTGTGACGTTTAACCAGGTCAGACATTAACCCCCCTCCCTGACATTTCTTACAGTACAAGATGTATTTCAATCTTTCAATGTACTTCCTTGATATTTAATTCTGTTTTACACAAGGAGCATATTAATGTCTCCACTGAGAGTTTTTCAAAATAAAAGCAACCATTCAGAAGCATAGAGTTGTCATTCTTCTCCATGACTGCAGGAAGCTGTAAGTAAGGGAATGTAGAAGAGATAAAATAAAAGCAAAAAAAAAAATGAACGTGTTTTGCTTCAACTTTAATCTACATAGCGACCAATGCGTTCATGCTTAAGGTGTGTTTGCATACTGTACATGACAGTAACTCAAATAGTTTAAGGCCTGAACAATTATCTATTGTTGACACAGTTTAAAGAAACGAAATGATGATACAGATGGATCTTGCAGCCTCCTCACAGGTTGGGAAACATCATCCTCAGCCTGATTATCAGCTGTTTTCTGAGTGAGGCCTCTAAAAGCAGTATTTGGTTGGCATGTTTTTGGTTTCTTGTTTTGTGGATAACTGGTAATCTGATTCCGCACATGACCTGAGCCCAATAAAGAAGTGCAACTCAAACCAGAAATAAAGCCAGAAGCCAACTAACTGTAAAGCATGAGAACAAACACAGTGGTCGTTGACCTGCTGGGGCCAACAGCCCCCAGTATCCTGCCAGGCTTCACTTCTTTCACATTCCAGCTTCAGGGGAAACTGTTCGTTACTGGCTGATGAAACATGATCACGTCTTTTCAATGCCAGCGCTGCGTTCATGACCAGCATGCTCTGGCAGGTTGATCGCTCCCGATACTTTACTAATCTCTAGTATCACAGTTTTTCACATCACTGAGTCTCTCTATTACATTACCTCAGCGCTCTGTACATCTGTGATATGTATTAATCTATACTATATGTATACATATACTATATTATTGTCATATTATTGTTATATTATTATTATAGTACTACATTAGTACTATACTGCTATATTATTATTATATACTGTACTATTTATATATTATAAACATATATATATATATATATATATATGTTTATAATATATATATATATATATATATATATATATATATATATATATATATATATATCCCCTCTGTCCAATAATGGTCAACGACAATGTGCAATAATTCCACTCCATTTCTACGTGCAGTAATACCATCTCTGAAAATGTGAAATAACTTTTTTTACTTCTGAAGCAAAAGCTATCTTATCCTCTACTGTAAAACTGTGCCTTACAACTGTAAATACTGTAAATAGTGTCACATTTCTTAGAGCTTTATGTCTTTTCTATTTTATATCTTTTTACATTTGTGATTTCACTGAGCACCATGTAGAGCAGCGCTCCTAATTTCGTTGTATGCACCGTCATATAATGACAATAAAGGCTTTTGATTTGATTTTTCATCTTATTCCATTTGCTGACTTAGTATACTTTCTATACATATATGTATATATGCGTATATACACACACACACACATATATATATATATATATATATATATATATATATATATATATATATATATATATATATGAAATCATAACATTTGTGTTCTAGCAAATTTGTTTTCATCATTAAAACACTTTTCTTCTGGTAATATATTGTGATATAAGTGACCTGGACCAGCATGTTCACATTGACTGAGAGGTACCAGACAGTTTTATGGAGGTGACAGTATTAACAGTGTTTACAGTCAACGGTGGAGCCCTGGACTGTTATGCACGAACCATAAACACACCTTCACCTCACCTGTCTGCCACCGTTCACCTGTTCCTGCGGGTTTGTGTGTTCAGCAAACACATTTTGTCAGGTGATGAAGGTGATGTTTTCAGATCAAAATGACATGAATTTCATGTCAGTATTTGCTGCTGGCAGCTAAAGATGATTAAAGTGTGTGGTCGAGGCTGAAGGTCAAGTTTTTTAGAAACATTCTGACTTGCTTTCTTGCCGATTTGGGTTAAGTATAAAGCTCCAGCTAGCAGACAGGTAGCTTAGCTTAGCACAGCATAAAGACTGGAAGCAGAGGGAAAAGCTAGCCTGGCTCAGGACAAAGGTAATCCACTAGCAGCACCTCTAATCTCTTTTGTTTGTGATTTTAGGGCAGTAACATGCTGGAGCTTTTTGAATACTTCTGTACGACCGTCTGCACATCGATTACTCCCGTTGCTTTGGACTCTTGTTGGTTTTCTCCACAGTGATTGAAGAATCAAACATGGAGAAAATTGGTGATGAATTGAAGTAAATGGGGGTTGCAAGGTTTTAGTGAAGATGCTGGTTAAATATAGCTACTGAGAGAATGAATGCCATGGACATGTTAACGTTTCAAAATTCAAACTAAAACAACCATATCAGCCTTAACTAGGTGATTCATAGCCTAAAGCTAACGAAAGGGACAGATGTTTGTGTCTCTTCCTGTCATGGAAGCTTCAGTATTCATGGTATTAAGCCTCAGTAGAGGACAGCCTGTCCTTTGGCTTTGGCCTAAGTAGGTTTCTAATTGGTCCAGTTGTCTGCGTGGAGCAGAGGAGGGTCGGCACCTCCAAAACAAAGCCGAGGGGCCCGGACGCTAAGCCTAGCGACAGATGCTAACAGGAGTAAATCTGTGTGAAACAAAGCCATTAGACAGCAGGGCAGGAGGAGGTGCTGCCGTCACTACAGGAGCCTGGGATCAGCAGACTCTGTTCCTGGATCAGTCAGGATGAAGTCTGTTGTTCTTAGAAAAGTGAATTTGTGTTCAGGCAATTAGAAGACTCTTAACCAAAGAAACATACGGTGAGGAAGCATTTCACTAACAAGGACTTCTGATGGTCCAGCACTCTTATGAGACTGGAATATTCGTTTTGTGTAATAGGACTAGCTTGTTGTTTTATTACTTCTCAACTTTACAGCAAGTTGATCTTTCTTGTTTTTATATTAAAATGTTGTCTTCCTGTTTTTTCTTTTTCCCAAGAGGAGGACTTTAATGACACTTTGATTCAGGACACATTATTAAAGTGAGAGCACTGATAAACTATCTATGTGCGTGTATGGTTTGCGTGTGAGCACGTGCGGGGTCGTCGGAGGTCGTAGGGTTTCATCAAGTTTCAAAGCTTCAGTGTTTTGGACAATACAGCCAGAGATGAATTATGAGTCAAAGAGCAGCTGCTGCTTTTGATGATTATAATGATGATCCCCTTCTAACGACACATAATGAACAGTCTGATTGCTGACATGACAGTCTGAGTTGACATCTGGAGGCCCCTGTTTTATGAAGCTATGGGGGGGATTTCCAGTCCTTTAACATACACAGTGCTCACCAAATATATGAGAGCCTCAAAGAGCCTCCAGCATCATGTCCTTCACTTTAACTGGACTCTCTCTTCCTCACTGAGTTCACTACTCTTCACTTCATTCTGAACAGGAGTGAAGAATTTAAACTGAATTCACCTTTTTAGACCAAGTTTGATCCAGAACACTGGAATTCACTGAGAAGTCAGAAATGAATCCAGAATAACAAACAAAAACCACTGAAACACATGTTTCTGTTCAGGAATGACAGGAAATAACTGCAAACATCTCATTCAACTAAATCAAAAAAGAATAATGTGATTTGATGTTTTTGCCTTTTTTACACAACAGTAACGTTTTATCATTAAATACATTATTTTATACACACGGTGATGGTAAACACCTGACACTGGGTGGAGGAATAACACGTGTTTAACACTGTACATACTTCAAAATAATAACACTCATCACACATAAACACAGATTTACATGCACACACACACACAGTGGGTGGGGTTTACAGTAGCGTGTTCTCTGATTGGCCGTCCTCACAAAGACCAACATCTGCTCTGAAGCTGAACAGGTGATGTCCGTCTCCAGTTATACACAGCAGACGGTTGGCAGACACACAGAAATACAGCTAAGCATGGAAATGACAACACAACGCTACAAACACACAAACCAGTTCAGGGACTGGAGCTGGACTTTTCTGTGACAGGATGGTTCTTTAAACCACATCACGTAAACATGACTGTGAGCAGCTAATGCTAATGCTTTGAAAGCTCTTAAACAGATTGAGAGTGACAGGCTGGTGCTGCCTTTATTTCCCAACTGTGAGCTGAGCTAATTAAAAGCATCCGGTCCATCTAGGCCAACACCAACAGGTTTGTATTTGTGAACAGAGTTATTTACAACAAGAGAGGAGAGGATGGAGAGGAGGAGAATAAAAGAAAATCATTAACAAAGAGAGAAAGAAGACAGAAGAACAGAAAGAGATAAGGAAAGACAAAGAGCTAACAAGAAGACACAAAGAGACAAAGTAGAATAAGATGAGACAGAAAGACAAAACAAAAGGAGACAAAATGAAAACAGAGGAGAGATTAAAAAGAAAAGACGAAACAGAAGAGAAGAGGCAGAAGTGATAAGACAGAGAAGAGGAAGATTATTTAACAAGGGGAGAGAAAATGAAGAGAGGGGAAGGACACAGGACAAGAAACAAGAGGACAAGAAAGGAGACACAAGAAGACAACTATTACTAGACAGGATTAAAGGAGACAACAGGAGTGATCTGTAAAAATGCTAACGATGTGCTAACTAACAGCTCTGTAAGACTGCATGAATGCATAGGGCTAAACGCTAACATCAACACACTCTGATGTTTAGCATGTTATCATGCTAACACCTGCTAATATTAGCAGTAAAAACAGCTGAGGCCAAAGAGGATGTGACACGTTCTGCAGGACTATAAAGCAAGCATTTTAACATTACATATATCATTTTGATTAAAGAGCTTATACATACCAGTGGATTAACCATGACAGAAAAAAATATTCTGGTAATAAGTAATACTGTTGATTTAGGGCAGTGGTGGTAAACACCTAACACTGGGTGGAGGAATAATAAAAGCAACAGAAAGTGGCTTTTTGGATTTGATGTTCCAAACAGTTAATATCTGAGTGACCTTGGTAAATTTGGTGCCATCTGGCCAATAGGTGGCAGGAACCTGTGTGTGTATTCATGTCTGACTGTTCGCCATTAACATCACCCTTGGGGTGTCTATGCAGTCACATCACTGGTTCCCAGCTTGTGGATGCCAAGCACTCGTCTGTAAACTGTGGAGGGTCATTAGCTTCAGGAGCAGCAGGCCTGACAGAGCCTCTGTTAGTGAGCTGGACCCAGGAGATGAGAATGTCTTAATCTGCCGGTAAATCTACAGGACAATACGCTGGCTCAACATGACCCTAAATCCCTCAGCGCTCACATTTACACTCTTGGTAGGGACCCTCTGCTTCACTCCGGCTACACAGGAAGTCTTTGTTAAAGCTGTCACTGGGGAGAAAACCCTCCCAAACAGTTCAGGTTAAACAGCACTTAGTCTTCTAAACTCACTGAAATTAAGGCTTGCTGTTAAATTATTCTGTTTTTTCGCACATTTTGTAGTCCGCAAAATGTGGAGTGATCATAAAATAAAACTGCTACAACCTCCAACAAACTTTTCAGTGCTGCAGTGTGTGTGTGTGTGTGTCCCTGCTGGTGTTACCCACATTATGAGGACTTCACCATATCACGTAGCTTTGTCTGTCCATGGAGACAAAGCAAAGCTTCAAAAGCAAAAAGGTGTGAGGAGCCATACCACACACAGGTCCTCATGTCCTCTCGTTGTCATGTGTTACATTTCAAATCTGTGGAGTTCGACACCTCACACACCAATAATCACAGCTGCCTACAACAAAATGCAAAATGGCTTGACAAGCTGCCTCATGTCTGTCACCTCGTCTGCATCCACTGTTGTGACAACACATGGATCAAAAAGGTAATGCTGAACCATATGGGGGTAAGGGGATTTGCAGCATCTGATGCCAAATTATAAGTGGCCCTGTTTAGGCATTTGGTCTATCTGAGAAAAATCTCTTTGTGTAAGAAGAGTAAGAGAAAAGACGGGAACTGTCAACGCACGTCAGAGCAGCCTGCTAAAATGGCCTCAAATTTGAAATGTATTCTTGTTACATTGTCACATCTAAAGCAAAGAGAATGTCAGGCAAATTACACCAACAGTGGAAAAAAAGCGATCACATGGTTTTGGACAACAACAGAGTCACTGTGTTATTTTTGTTTGTTATTTGTTGTGTGACAGGTTGTTTTTCTGCTTAGAATAGAATTGTTTTTATATACATATATACATATATATATATATATATATATATATATATATATATATATATATATATTATAGTGTGTAGAACTTCACTTGCTACAGCTGCGTAAACACGTTATAACAAGAAAAAAACAACAATAATGAAATGATAGAATAAGTAATAGCAACAATAAATATTTACAGTATGAACTAAAAAAAGAAAAGAAATTTATTTTTCAATGGCAAATTAAATATTTGGATAAATAACATGTTTAACAGTATATAATAACATTATTATTTAGATCAGGGATAGCCTTTATTTAGAGCTGCAAAACTTTCTATAAATATATATACAATTTATAGGGATACAGCATGTACAAGGTAGACCAAGATGGCAATGACAGTAAAGACCTTTGATCTGATTTGATACGCATAAAAACATGGCGAGAAATTTACCAGAATACAGAAAAACAAAGTGTTTGATGCTCAAAATGATGCATTTCAGACCCTTTATGTTATCCTTTAGAAGGAAACATCCTGGACCTCCTGGCAGTTTCTAAACCCTGAGTCTGATGGAGATGACGGTGCTGAAACACTGAGTGAAAAACCTGAGTGGTTGGAGGCTTAGAAACAGAACCATCATCAGTAACAGGAAGCATTTCCTGTCCCCAGACCTAATCTTTGTGGGAGACAGGAAGTGCAGCATGGTCCAGGAAGTGAAGCAGCAACTGACATCCTGAAGTCCCAGTATAATGTAAACATTCACATTAAGTGGTGGTTCTCACCTGGCCGTAGTCCGTGGCAAAGGCGACAACACCCCCAGAGCATGAGGACACGGTGCTGGGAAGGTACTGCTCGTCCTCCCGTAACCACACCCGGTCACCCTGCAGGAGGAGAGAAAGTTTCACTCATCAAGTAGGAAAAGGAAGCAGAGCGACGACAGCGACCACTTCAAACCAGAGCTCCTGAAGGAAATCATCCCAGACAGATTACTTGTGTTGTTTTTGAGCTGAACTATGGCAAGAAAAGGTGCATGAGCCTCCATGCCTTGTTACCATGGCGTTACCGTGACACTGACCTTTCCCTGACCAATCAGAGGCCCTCGACACACTGCAGCGTTGTGTTTCAGAAATCTGTACCTGCAGCCACCAAGGAGGCTCGCCGACGTGCATTTACAGGAGGATTTTTAGACGTGCTCACTCTGCAGCGTTTGAAGACAATCAGCAGAGAATTAGGGGGACTTCAGGAGGAAAGGCAGAATCTGTACAAACTGTATGTTTGGAGGTTTTTATATTTGTGGGCTTTGGCAGGTACAGATATGAACATTTCGTGACAGTGTAGACGGTGGAACAGCATATTCACTATAACGTTCACAGCAGAAGCAGCAGAGCTCCTCTCGTTGAAATATTGCTGAGCTGAAGAACTGAGGGGCCCTCCAAGTGGAGTCCATCTTAATGGCATGACCACATGTGTCGCTGCTTGTTAGCATAAGGAGCTAATGCTAATGGGAGCAACAAATGCTGTTACTCTGTGAGATGTCTCCTCCACTCTCTGAACGACCTTTGACCCACAAGCCCTCATTGTGACAGCGTTGACCTGGCTGGGAAAAAGTCTGAATGGATGGACAAGCACACACACACGCACGCACGCACGCACGCACGCACGCACGCACACACACACACAGAGTTAAGCTCAGGTCTGCAGTGTCAGCAGTGGATCAGTGATCTGTGTGTTGTTTTAAAGGGTCCTGAGCTCTCTTGGGACACTGGGAGGATTCATGAGACAAATCTAATTTTGCAGAAGCTCAAAAATAATCAGCGATTGTGTTTCATGATTCTTGAGTCTCAATTTTGTCCCCATTTTCTGGGGAGATGACAGAGACAGGTTGGAAACATGGAATAATAAGCAGCAAGGTCCACTATAAACTACTTTCCTCCTGTTTTTATTATAAAATACAACAATATCAAGCTGTTATTAATTTATAAACACTTAAAGAGAAAGAAACTATATATTGAGGTCTACAGTACTTAACATTTTTTTTTAAACCACCATCCGGTGTCAGGTGTTTACCACCACTGCCCTAAATTAACAGTATTACTGATACCCTTATGTGCAAGCTCTTTAAATTCGCTCTTTCAAATTGACTGGTTTACAAAAGTAAAATATCAAAAAGCACATGATTTTTTTAATTGCTAAATTACAATTTAATGTCAATTGTCCAAAGAAAAATAGTGGTTGAGTGAGCTCCAGACAGGAAGTCAGACAGTGACAGTAATGAGAGACTGTCTAACACATGTTTTGGTCTGTGATTTCTCCACAGCTGTACACATGTATAAAATCATTCACAGATCACACACAGAGCAGACAGTGTCAGTGTGGCTGACGTCTGGCTACAAACAGGATCCACACAAAGGGAAGACGCTCCACTGTGACCAGAGCAGGCCTGTGCTGTTCATCATGGCGACATTCCTGATGTGCACCGCTGCAGGAATCTGATGCTCAGATCAAGGTGGAGGCAGAAAGAGAGAGCTCCTCCTCCACCCACCAGCACACTTTCCAAAGACCCCCAACGCGCTCACTCTTTGTGGGCAGCGTGTGCCGCCCGGCCTCTGACAGTAGCACCATCTCATTGTGCTTCTCCCCCTTCGTCTTTTAATCCACTGCCTCGCCACAGAGCTGCGAGCCCTTTTCTAAACCTGGGCTCTGAGCCAAAAGGCCCTGCTTCACCCGTCCCCCTCATTCATCACCCTTGATTGCCTGAACATCAAAGATTTAGTTTGTACTCTGCAGTGGACCATAGAAAACGAGGGCCCACAGTGCATTTCTCTGTTAAAGGATAAGAAAGCACTCTGGGAGGTAATGGTGCTACACAATCAACACAAACTTTATATCTGATAAACATAATGCAGGCAAGCTAAGGAGAAAAATTAAGAGCTCTCTGTATAAAGGAGAGTCATGCAGTAATTAAAGACAGCACTGACAAATGTTCGTACATGGATGATTAACTCAGCGGCATGCACGACGGTAACTCAACTTGGACAAACAGCCTGAAATACGTTACTAGAGATGAGCTGGCAGGTCATGAAGCAGAACTCCATTCAAATGAAGGAAACTAACAATGCAGTCGTAATTAACGATCAAACGTGTCGTAGCATGTGGCTGACTTTTCTGAAGCTGAACAACAGTTGATTGTAGACGGCTACGATGACATAAAAGATATTATCAGCAAAAAAGGAAACAGCAATAATTAAAAAGCAGAGCAAGGCTGGCAGTGAATAGCGAACCGACTGAGACGTGCTGGCAGGTCATGAAGCAGAACTCCATTCAAAAAATCAAAGAAACTACTATTGCAGTCAACTAATAATCAAACATGCTGATCGAATTAGATTAACCATCTTTTCTGAATCTGTCCAAGCTTCTCCTGTAATTCGGCAAACAAATAATCCACCAAAGAACATTGTTAAAGTATTAATTTGTAATGTGAAATGGATGAAAAGGAAAAGAGAAAGAGACATTCTTTTCATAAACACAGAGCTTATTAGCTCTAATATAAGATAATATAAGACTTTATTCATCCTGAAGTTGTCATATACAGTAGTAAAAGTAAGGAGATATCCACAATATACAAAAACACTACAAGAACATAAGAATAGTAAGCTGCTAAGAGGTTATAAACTGATCAAGTGACATGTTGTAATGAATAGAATTACAGTAAATGATATGTAGATATATGTTGGTATGTGGAGGCAGAGAGGGGAGAGACAAAGAGAGAGAGAGAGAGTCTCAGGTGGATGACTTATTAAGGCTGATGGTCACAGGAAGGAACAACTTCCTGTGACGATCTGTTCCTCACCTTAGCATGCCTCTGGCAATGCTTTTCTGGCAGTTTGTCCAAGTACATAAGTAGTGAATAAGTAATTCAGTTTGTTTATATCTGTTTGGCTTTTTTTTGGTTTAAAAAATAGGAAAGAAATGTTTAAGTCAGGTCTGATGCTGCCTTGCACAAAAGAATGAGTCCAATCTTTTCCACATAATGAGACATAGGTTGTTAGTTAATTCAGTGCTGCTTTTCTGTATTGGTATCAGATCGTACTGGCAGATATATACCTTTTTAAATTTTTTTGGTGTATTTTATTCGTCCAATAATCCAAAAGGTAATTCTGTGTTTTGCTGGGGGTTCGGTACCTCACTCAAACTCAGAACTGTGCTGGATTTGAACCAGCAACCCTCTGCTTCTCAGTCCCTACAAACTGAGCTGCTACAGACCTGATGAGACAGATAAGACATGACGAACTGTACAAATGGGGATAGCGACATACATGTTCTGTAGTTCATTTATTGAATTATTGGTCACTACATTTTGCAATCAGAGAGAAAGCAGGCTGAGGCTGAGAAAATGGACTTCGTGGTTTATTATTGTTATTCAGACTAATATCCCCTCTAGCTGGGGTTCAAACAATCTAATGTCCTGAATGCTTGAGCTGTTGACTTTCATTGTGCAGAAAAGGCTCCACAAATAAATGATATTCCAGAAATATCATGAACCGCCGGCAATAGCATAGATGGGCTTTCACAACCGCTCTGATGTGGATTTTCTACCAAAGTGGAGACATGAAAGGAAGCTGGCCTCAGCTGAGCTAATGTCAACACATGAGCGGGGAGACGCTGAAGGGTCTGGACTGGGACTGAGGGCATGTGGTTCAAGAGACCAGCTGTTACACCGGTGAGACCTCAGTGAGACCAGAGCCTCAGTGAGCTACAGATCACCCAGAGTGTGACCTGCATCAACAGGATGGATTATTAAAGTGGGAAATATCCTGAGGACGATAGATGGGTTTAGTGAGGAAATGCACTGGCTTTGTCATGTCATGAGAGGTGTTATGTTCTAGGAAATACTTTAACCAGGAGGAGCAGAGAACTGGCTCATCTGATAAAATTGAGACCTAGAAAACATTTTTGGGAAAACACTTTCAAAAGTTGTATGGTCGATTATGAACTTTACCGTCTATTAAATGTAGTTTTGCTCTATTCAAAGCTCCTAGTTCAGGAGTTCTGCTGATCCACCACTATAGAGAAAAATATTTCATAAGTATACTAACCAGTCATCCAGTCAGTCACATGTGTCCAGAGAGGTGCTTTTCACGGCCTTTATCTCAATCCTGACCTTTCTCTCAGCCAGAAACCCAAAACACCAACACCCCCACCTCCCTCCCTGGAAGCTCTGGGGGTAAAACCCAGGCAGTGACCCTTCCCCTGCTTGTATTTTCCCTCCGTAACCTCGGCATGTGTGGCTAATGCTCTCTCTGTGGGACAGGGGTGGGGTGGGGAGCTGGTAAAGTGAGGGTCTGTGGTGGTGGTGGAAGTCTTGGTATGCCTCCAGGGTTGGAAATGAGCAGCTGTCCGGTTTGACAGATTCCTCTTCCTCTCCCATAACAAACGAAGTCCTGTGTTCGACCACAGTCATCCTCTCTGTCACAGCCTCCAATGGGAAGCAATGTGAGCACTGAAACTGTGACTCAACACAAGTGGCAGTACGTCCTCTGAGACCCATCGTCCTCTGAGACCCATCGTCCTGAGTCCTAACGTCCTCTGAGTCCTAATGTCTTCTGAGACCTATCATCCTCTGAGACCCATCGTCTTCTGAGACCTAACGTTCTGAGTCCTAACGTCCTTTGAGTCCTAACGTCCTCTGTTTCTCGCAGTCTGTGAGTCATCTTCGGACATGGGAGTAGCTCCGTTGAGGACAGTCTGTTTATGTTTCATACTTGGATAAGTCTGCTTGGTGTGTTAACACCACGCTGCCCCTGCTGAACTTTGACCACATTTACACCAGCTGCACAGAGAAAGCAGCAACAGCTGCAGCTGTCCACCCGATCTGTTCAACCGCTGTCCTACTCTGGACCGACCTGACAGATCTCAGAACAGAGTGGATGCTTCAAGCAGAAACAGTGCAAACCACTACTTTTCCTGTGTAGGAAGACTGTCATTAGATCTTAACAGAAAGAGTCATCAGTGGCTGTAATGGTGTCAAAAACACTTCCTTTAACTTGACTTTCCTAATTTATAGGATTTTATTTGTACAGAGCTGTTGTACAGCTGCTTGTGTTGAGATGAGATTTGTTGAAAAAAAGTGAGGTATCTAGAAAAAGGTTCTTGTAAATCCAAACCATCCTCTTTGCTCACCGCATCTATCGATCCAAAGTTTCCAGAACATTTCCCCCAGCAGGAGAACAGCAGGTTTCCTTCTATAAACTGAGTGGAACCGATTATCTGCTTCTTGTTTGTACAAGCCCCAAACACTCTCCTCAAACACAAAAAGATGGTGTTAATGGTGATTAAAAAAAAGTTTCAAAAGGTGAACACTGGTGTGTCACGCACTGTTTATCTCGCTTTTGAAGGGGGGTGGTGGGTAAACGGCTCATGCACCCACATTTTGATCTTGACTGAGTGCAGATGTGCTCACTGTTTCTCTTTGACCCACGGCTTCTTCAAAAAACCCTCTCATGTGATGTTCATCTATCAAAGAGGAATCAGTCTCCAACGCTGGAAAACACATTTAATGACACCGACACTCACAACAGGCTCCAGGTGGTTTTCTGAACGCTGCTCATTCAAAGACCAGACGCAGAGCAAACACAAACGCCTTTGTGTCGTCCTGCAGGTACTGATGGATTATTGGAGTCACACCAACAGTGCTGTGTTTTGCTTTGCGTTGGGAGATAAGCACGGACGGCTGATTAGACGGCTCAATCATTAACTTTTAGAGGGAACTGCTTTTTATGACTGAGGCCAAAGTGAGTAACCGTCTTTCTCCACATTCACCATTATCCACCATTAATCTGTCTTTCTCATCCAGCAAAGTGAGACACACTTTTCAAAATTCAAAAGCATTTTTTGTCAGACTAGTAGTTTGTCTTAAGGCGTCCCTCTTTCACATGAGGACAGATGAAGAGTAACTTTTATTACAATTATCACATATATACACACAAATACTGTGAATTTTGAGTACTGCAACCCATCACTTACACTTAGCCTTTCAGGCTGGCTGCACTCAACTTAACTTATTGTGCAGTCTGTCTCACTATGCAGCTACACTCACTTTCCACTACACTACAGTGAAAACACAGATGGCGTCATTTTTACCCTCCGGAAGAAAATTTATGGTTTCTAAAACTTGCACTGAGGTAGAGACTGAGCCCTCCAGATTTCCCAGCTGTTATAACTAATTGCTGAGTAGCTTTTCCAAAAACCAGGAAATACAATTTGAGTGTTGAGGGTGAAGAGGTGAAAGCATTCAGCAGGCTCCCCTGTGATGACACTGAGTGACAACACAATGGAGGCAATGCACACACCAGTGTTTATAGGGAAGCTGCAGTCTGGGAAAGGCAGACAGGAGGAAGTCTATGACTGCAGGTCAACCTTGAGCCTTTGCCAGCATGCGGCACGGACCAATCAACCTGCAGAGCCTTTGTGGAGAACCAATCAACAAGAGTTCCGCGACAGAGCTTGTTTGGGTTTGAATGAGTGGACTCACAGTGCTGCATTGACTTTTGGAAAAGGATGAGAAAAGGGCTTCACAATAACTCACAAACATACATGCATGCATGTTTCTCACTTTGTATGAATGAATAACATAACTTAATATAACAGTATGAATAAATGTGCATGCATTCAGAGTCACATGCGAACAAATTAAGAAACACATGACAGTTGCCAGGAATAATGTTAGCATTTTTTGGGCAAAATTTATCCAAACGACACAATTTCTGAACCTAAAAAATAGCTTTGGGTCAAACTTGCAGATATATAGCTGACATTGTGAAACAAGGCTGGGTTGAGGCAACAAAACTGCTCGATTATGGTGAGAAAAAAAAAACATGGTGTGACAATGCAATGTACGGAAACTGAAACCACAACAATGTAATGTAACAACAACAACAAGTAACATAACAACTGCAACTTAACATCTGCAACATAACAACTGTAACATTACAACCATAACAAGGTAATGTGACAATGAAATGTAACAACTGTAAGGTAACAATCATAACAAGGTGATGAGACAATGTAATGTGACAACTGTAACATAACATCTGTAACAGAACATTGTTGCATTAAAGGAAAAAGAGCTGCCCTGACTTAAATGTTGAAGTGTGACAAAATTTGCATCTTCTCTGCGGGCCTTAACATGATCAAAAATTCTTGCAAGCCCTTCAGTGAATGATGTTGATAGCTGGATCTATAGGATTCATACACATCATCCGTCATAATAACTGCTGCCTTCACTTCTGCTCAACTTACTGAATTTCCAGACCTTAATACCCCTTAATTAGATGTAACATACCACTTAACCGCCCAGCTCAGTGAGCGGTACCACATATTATTCCAGCCTACGCGTCTGCTGAAGCCCAGAATTCATCACACATGACATGTAATTAAGTCAGAGGGTCGAGAAGGTTTTTCCAAACTGTGCTGCATTAAAGGACAACACAACAGCCAGCAGCTCAAGCTTGGCATTGATAAGCCACACTGGGTAGATTTAGCATTCAAAATAACAGGAAACAGAGAGATTTCGCACATTGAAAGCCATTATCCCTCCTGTCTGCAGCTGCTTCATGTGGTGGCAGAACAATCACAGACCCATCACACCCCTCAGCCTGGAAGTGACACACAGAGAAACCAGATTCTTACTTTTCTGTAAAACATGGCTGTTGGCTTGTAAGGGGTTAAATGAAACCATATGTCAGACAGGAGTTCTGCAGCCGCATCCGGCCAACAGAAGCCTTCCTCTGAATATTCAGACTCCCCCCCCAAATAATCCAGAAAAAAAGATTCATTAAAACATTCTGTGGGTCTATTTCAGAACCTGATTTAGGACAGGGCTGTCTCTCTCCCCACAGATATATGGAATTGTAAAAGCCTTTCTCAGCATTTACAAGACATATGTAATGTTTGCATGAATGAACAGAGTGAAGCCAGTGGTTGGTTTGCTGCAGAGGCAGTTTCTGATCATGATGATGGAGAGAGGCAGACTGTGTTTATCTCACTCAAAGGCATGGCCACAGACAAAGACATACACATAAATACAGACGTCTACACAGTCTATTGTGGATGATATGTGGCTAATTACAATCACATGAACATGTAGAACAGCAGCCATAAAACACAAATGGACTACAGTCGTTTGCAACAGCCAATCAGGAGCTTTGAGAAGTTGCTGAGTTTGAAATCACGTTGTTGATCACTTTTTCTTGGGTTGCAATAATCTGACTCTTCACTTCACACAAGTCAGATGTTTGTTGCTTATACAGTATATTGCACACATTCATTATTACACACAGACATTTCTTACTATTGCTCTTCTGATGCACTCATGCTAAAGCTGGTTACAGCTGCAGCTCCAGCCTCTTCCTTAAAAACACAGAGAGGCCACCCAGCCTGAGCTTTACGAGCAGTGTCGAGAGTAACACGTTACAAAATAAGTGGATTACCTTTCTGTGTAACGCACTAATGTAACTGTTAACGTAAGTAATCGTATTACAGTTACTAATATAATGTAACAACCCTAACAACGTAATGTAGCAACCATGACAACGTAATGTAAAAATGTAATGCAACAATGTAGTGTAACAACGTAATGTAATACCTAATGTAAACACCAATAACCACAACAACATAATGCATCAACCACAACAAGGTCATGTAACAACCACAACAACGTAATGTAACAACCTAATGTAACGACCACAACAACCTAATGTAATAACCAACAACCACAATAACGTAATGCATCAACCATAACAATGTAATGTAACAACCACAATAACGTAATGTAACAACCTAACGTAACAACCACAATAACGTAATGTAACAACCTAACGTAACAACCACAACAATGTAATGTAACAACCTAATATAACAACCATAACAACCTAATGTAATAACCAACAACCACAATAACGTAATGCATCAACCATAACAATGTAATGTAACAACCACAATAACGTAACGTAATGTAATGCCTAAACCACCAATAACCACAACAACGTAATGCATCAACCACAACAACATAATGTAACAACCACAACAACGTAATGTAACAACCATAACCTAATGTAACAACCAACGTCCACAACAATGTAATGCATCAACCATAACAACGTAATATAACAACCACAACAATGTAATGTAACAACCGTAACAACCTAATGTAACAACCACAACAATGTAATGTAACAATGTGATGTGACAAAGTAATGTAACGACGTATTGTAAAAACCATAACAACGCAAGGTAGCAACCATAACAACGTAATGTAACAACCACAGCAATGTAATTTAACAACCAAATGTAACAACCATAACAACCATTATAGCGTAATGTAAAAACGTTATGTAACAACCATAACAACCTAATGTAGCAACCCTAACAACCATAACAACATAATTTAACAACCATAAAAACATCATGTAACAACCGTAACAACAACCGTAACAACATAAGGTAACAACTTGCCTTTTTCATGTATGATGGCTCTGAGCAGTAAAACAACCCTCTAAAATGCTTTTGACAAGCAGAAACATACAGAAAAGGCCAACCTGTTCTGATGAAGGACAAAAGTTTCAAGGTTGGTGTGTAAACATGAATCACATAATGTGAGGTTGTATTTATTTTGAAGAACGTGAGGATTTCAGACAAAGCATACGGACTAACACAGGTATTGAGAAACCTGTAAAGACCTTTATTGTAAAGCTTTTGACATACTGTATGTGTGTTTGCTGGAGGATTAGTTCCCTCAGCAGAGTCTTTCTGACAGCATAGCCAGTTACTATAAAGGCTCAATTATTTGACATGAAGTGTGACTAAGCTGGACTGAAGGACCACTTCAGAGACCTGGACCAAGAAGGGTGGCTGCTAAGATGGATTTGTTTGAGCTACATTTAGCCAGCTGAAAATTAAAATAATAAATCACAGTGAAGCATAATGACTCTTTGAAAACACACAAGGTATTTAACCAATAGCTTCAGTTACTGCATTTACCTCCACACAGCTTCAATAGCAACGATCGAACCAAAACCACGAATGACACCACAAATGAGGCACAGATGTCTGACCAGTCAGAGATCCACCATATGAAATCCTGATGAAAGCTTCATCACAAAGATTTACCACACCACTTTTACAACCTGCAGCTCTCTTTTTGACATCATCACATGGGATTTATTCTATTTTTACCCAAAGTGGATGCAGAGTCAGCAGGAGAAGTAAAGTGAAGTTCACAGCTGACCATGGAGATATTACAGAAATGACTGCGCTTATTCATAAAGTATCAGTCACTGAAATATTACCTTTAATAAAGACCTCAAACACCTAAAATAGTAATGTAAAAGTCATCTGGAGCTTTCAGGATCAACTTTTAACAAGCTTCCCTCTGCTTACATCTGGTCCTACACCTTATTCTCCACATGATGACTTCACATTAACTCAGAGGCTCTCTGGTTGGTTAACCATGCTCCATATGGCATTTCATTTATGCCAGAAAATACAGTACATGTCCATTGCTCTTCTACCAAAATGGTGCAGCTGGATGTTGTTCTGGATTGAACAGTAACTGCATTTGTCTGCTGTCCTGTGGACAGACAGCCTCATGAGGTGCACAGAATAACACAGCAGCTCACAGCCCACTCAACAAAAACTTAACACCTGGTAGCATTGAATTATTAACAAAGCAATTGTGAGGAGGGGTCAAAGGTGTTGACTGGAGGCTCGACAGGAAGCAGCTGCTCATCGGTGGATCGTCCTCCCGTTGTCAGTGATCAGGTTAGCAGGAAACGAGACATGATGAAGAGGCATCAACCACATGATGAAAGGGATGCACACTCGCAGATTACAGGTCAATTAAAGAGCCAGTTGAGCCAGATGACAAATAGGCACATTTTATGAAACACATCCAGCCTTTAACAAACGGATGAACAGCACTTTCCCACGCTATGCTCTGCACAAAGTTCAGAGACATCAAGTTTTGGGAGATGAAGGTCTCAATAGCCTCCTCAGCTGCTTTGTGGATAATTAAAAGGCATGTTGGTTGTGGATCTGGACAGCAGCTGTAGGGTGGATCCATGCAAGTTCGTGGCTGACTCAGGAGAAAAACAGAAGCAGGCTGAGAAAAAGAAGAAGGCCGAGTGCTGGAAAACACAGAAAGCACTGCTTCATGTGATGCCTTGATTACAAGTTAAAAACTAGGGGTGGGTATTGGCAAGAACGTCACGATCCGATACGTATCGCGATACTTGAGTCACGATACAATACATTATTGCAATATTGTGACATTTCAATATATTGTGATATTCTACACAGATCACTGAGAAATTTAATGTATATGTATAAACATGACTTTTTCTGGGCGGGGGGTGATATCTAAACATAAACTTCTAGTCTACAACAAATTGCAGTCTCTCAGCTGTTTTTAAAGGGATACGCCACCCCCAGGCCAAATTCAGTGTCTCCCCACAGTCCCGAGACCTAAATAAGTGTGTGAAAGCATTTTCCTGGCCACCCAGCCATTGTCCGAATTTATCAGAGCTGACCGCAGGTTGGTTCCCCCACCCCCCCGCTTCCCCCACAACACTGCGTCGCTTACCTGGACCAGAAGACTGGAAGTTCCCGTTACTCCAGGTGATCCAGATGAGCACAGGAGAGCACATGGTGTAAGTGTGGAGAATGCCAACCAATGGCTACTGAAATGGAGTGTTTTTGTTGTGCCGAGTGGGGCAAAACACTACCGTCAATGCAGAGGAATACTGAAGAGGATAGCCGCGTTTGGGTCACTACTACCGAGGATTTCACTGCAATGATTCACCCCGCAGTCCTCACTTTCTTTTTCCGGCGCGATAAAGTGAATTGGAAAAGGAAAAACACACCAAGCGGGCCTAATGGGCAGCTGTCTACAGAGTAAGTAGCCTATTATTACACCCAGTACATGATTAGACGTCACTCTGTGGTCATGGTATTTGTAGCAGGAAGATGGTGGCTACGCAGTGTTGTGGGGGGAAGTGGGGGGGTGGGGGTTTCCCAATGACGTTCCGTGGTGTGCGTCGGCTGTGTTTTTCAGCACCGAAAAATGGTTCCCAAAAGAAAATGAACAAGACAAGCACTTTGCATTGTGATCTGCACCACCATTCACTAGAAGTAAATGTGCAGTACATGGAAAGTAATTGGGGGGGAAAATCGAGTACATTTATTCACTTTGGCCAAAATATTTCTGTGGGGTCATAGGAATGTAGTTATGCTGCGGAACCAACCTGCGGTCAGCTCTGATAAATTCGGACAATGGCTGGGTGGCCAGGAAAATGCTTTCACACACTTATTTAGGTCTCGGGACTGTGGGGAGACACTGAATTTGGCCTGGGGGTGGCGTATCCCTTTAAGCAACATAAATTCAACACAGCAAAGGCTGTGTATTTCATAACTGAGGTTATTCTCTAAATCATCATGTACATTGTGAAACACGCTGAAATAGAGATTTACATTGAAAATAGATCACAATCTTGGGTCATTTGTCAGCTTTGTGTATTCTGGTTGACTTGAGTCTGCATTAGAAGCTAACAGGAAGCACATGGTGCATCACTGTGGTGTTCTACCGGCCATGCACCATCATTACCACTGCTGGGGCGTTTACTTTCTCATCTCACTGCTGCAGGTGGACGCCGTCCAGCAGGCAGTTTGACACCACCTGGCAACACACGACTCACAACTCTAAGCCAAATCACTTTGGAAATCTTCCAAAACTGCACATTTCCAGGAACAAACTCGGATGGACTTTTCCAAATTTTGAAAGTACCTTTATATTAATGTGTTGCCTCACAATGAACACTCCTTTTTTTCAAACCCAACTGCTCAATCACCGTTACACTTGCTCTTTGCCTCCTATGTGCCTGAACATGTATGATTCAAGTCTGTCTGGATGAATCTGTAGGATGTGGTGAAACCTGGCAGAGTCAAAGAGGTGTGTTCACAGTCCTGCACCAGCGGACCAACTTGTTCAAACCGAAGAGGATGTCATGTCTTCGACCAAGTGAAAGGCATTAAAAGGATGTAAGCATATTGTGAATCAGACTAATAAATGTTATCACCTGAAATGTAATAAAGTCTAAACCAGAGGGCAGCAGATGAAGCTCTGGTTGGCCAGTTGTTGCTTTATCAATGTTTCAAAAACCGTGTCCACTTCCTGTCTCCTAAGTAGACAAGTTTGTCCCTTCTGGTTTCAAAAAGCCACCACAGCAATGACCAAAAAACAAGATGGCATCAGTCAAAAACCAATATGGAGATAGGGACCAAGGTGTTGGCCAAAATGTTATGCTTGAGGCTTCGAAAACATCTCGTTTGCATCACAAAATGCATCACCATGCAACTGCGGCGTGTCATAGTACAGAGTACATATCATAATAATGTTTTCCTCCATGAATATTTCACCCTTGTGTAGCGTTCTGTCAACTAGCCAACCTTGACATATTTTATCATCAGAGCTATAAGTTCTTGATGACGGTGGACATTGTTTCGCTGGTGATGAGTCTATTTGAGTCATCATGTTAACTTCACCAGCTCTCAGTATGTTGTTCTGGTAACTGATGACACCGTGGATTGATAATGAGGCCAATGTTTATGACTCAGCTGTGTATTCTGTATTCACTGATGCCAATAAAGAGTGAATGGAGTGCTTTGAAACAGCTTTCAAACCCCTCATGACACGCTCACATGACCTGTTTCTACTTTGGTGCTTCAGGGTATCTTCACATCTGAAATAATCTAAATGTGTGTGAGCAGGGAATAAAACTAGTACCCTCCAAGTGCCAATGGAGGGTAGAATTTGGGTTTGGCATGTAAAACAAAACCCACCAATGAACGATGCTATTTGGGACCGTTTGCTCCAGAGTGTGTGTTCCGAGCGCTTCAACCAGACTATTTTGTCCCTCGCCGCTCATGTGCGAAGCCGCACATCACTTCCTTTTTTCCAGCAACCTCGCGAATCAAAAGAAAGAAAGAAACAAACACCCTGCAGATCTGCCACTACTGTAATGTGAGAGCACCTCGCTCTTTTAAAGAACGCTGGCGGCTGAACGAGTTGGGAAATCCACGGACATGGATGAAATATGACGGGAAATGAGCTGTATGCGAAGGAGGCACAAAAGAGAAAAATCCATTCATCACAGGAAGTAAAGGAATATATATTCTACTGATGTCCTCCTATGTCATGCTAATGTTTAGATGATAGTTACATTACCAGTAAAATAATGCATTGGTGGATATTTTCAGATATTTTTTTTTTTGGCTGGTAAAAATATGTTTGGCTAGTAGAATTCTGGAGGTCACTAGCCATTGGCCAGTGAGCCAAAATCTTAGTTTTACACCCTGCATGTGAATGCAATTCCACTGAATAATTACAGGCTGAAAATAATGAAGCAAACAATGTGCAATCAATTCAGAATGAAAAAAGTCATATGTGTGTGTCAGACGGAAACGCTGGAATGCAACGATTCCCCCTGAATGTTTGAGAGAGGCGGGTGAGGTTTGGCGACGAGCAGAGGCTGATGGGAGAAACAGGTGTTTGTGTTTATAGCTGTGACCTGGCTGTTTCTCACCGACTGTTAACACGCTCGACTGACTCTGCAGACCGTTTACGTGCACAAATACCTGGTATAACACACCAAAGGAAAGGGAAAAGGTTTTCGCTGGCACCTGCACACTGTGACCTTTTACTCACTCACTTTGTCTTTAGCTCAGAGCTCTTGGATTTCTTTGTATTGGCTGGTTATTTCATGAGTGGTGCCAGCGCCTGGTCAGTCACTGGCCTGAGGACCAAGAGGATGTCCCCGACTCAAACATAAACACATGTATCCTGTGTATGCAGGCAAGATGAACAACTTCAAAAGAGGTTTCAAGAACAAACAAGCTTTACAGTGAAGAAATTCTAACTTCCAGCAGGAATATTATTATCCAGGCCGAACAGGCAAGGTGAGAAACTGGCAGCAGAGTGAAGCTGTAAAGAGCATGACCAACCCTACTTGACTAAAAGTACAAATAAATGCTCCGTTTTTTGTTGTTGCTCTTTTGGTTTTTGAATGAGGAGGCGCTTTCGAGCTGTTTTTGGTTTACAGAACAAAGCGACTGTGAATCCCACAAGCCCAGGCTGTAATCTCACTTCTGCTTGCTGGGCAGCTTCCTTGTTTTCTCGTCACCAAGTCAAACATGCAACATCCACAGAAAAAAGGCAATGGGGTTTTGTCTGCCATTTTCAGGCATTATTTTGGGAGGGGGCCTAAAACGGGACCGGGTTTTGTTTTAAGGGGACAGGGGGGCGTTGTGTTCAGCAACATTTGCTTTGATATATTTAACCTTTTGGAGGCGGCATTGCCACGGCCTGTCAGCAGGGGAGCATCACAGACAGATCAGACTTGGACCAAGACGTTAATTGATTTTAGTGCATCAGCAGCACCTAACTACAACCAAGCATCGGCTGAACCTCTGAACATCACCAGCCTTTATGTATTGTCTACTTCTACTTGTAAACAGAAAGATTATACTTTCCACATTCCATGAAGCCAGACCACAGGAAATCCAGCTCTTGATTAAATAAAGCCACACTATTTTCTTGTCCGAGAGTTGTTAGTCAAAGAAAGATCAATGCTGGGTTGCCTGCACAGTGTACTGTGGACTCTTTATGTTTTATTAAAGGGCAGAAAGTTCTAAATAAGGGAAAATATCAAGGTTGCAACCCTAAAACATGATCAGAAAAGCAAAACCGCCTGCAGTAAGGCTGGTTTCCAACTAGGCAAATGTCCAGTGTGTGACTCACGAGTCACCACAACCATGCATGAAAAGCAATTTGTCTCTGCCGCTAAATCAAATCAAACTCACTGAAGACAGTGTTCAGGTTCTGGACCCAAAGGTCGAGCAGAGAAACTCTACAGCTTAGGATCAATAGTGACCTGACGCCGATCTATCCGGGCTTAGACTAGTTTTCACAGCTAAAGACCACTTAGGCCCATAAAGAAGAGGAATGACCAGACTCCCCTCGCTTAAGCTCACCTGACCTACTTTCTTCTGCTCTGTGAGTGTATGCATGAATAGAACAGTGTTTATGTGAAAGCAGCACCGGTGAAAAAGCACATGCAGTTACATGCATTGTGTGTGTGACGGGCTGGCAGCTGAGGCCAGTGTTGCCATGTGTTGCCCAGCTGTGGTCGTCTGGCGTTGGTTTTGCAGACTTGTAGCGGAGGGAATGGGCAGAATATAAATACTGTCGTCCCCTTTCTGTCTTTCTTCTGGGAGAAACAACAGATGCCTTGTTGTGCAAAAAAAGGGGGGGTGTTCAGTTTTAGCCTGAGAAATCCACTATGTGATTGCACAAATTAAAGCAGTGTTTCAGTGTGACCTGAGGCCGTTTAACCCTGGTGAAAGGGACGCCACATGTAAGGCTGGTTCTTTGAGGAGCAAGTTCAGTTTAATGTAATCAAACCCCAATTTTACGAACTGTCAGTCAGCACTTTTTACAGCAATAGGCGTTGCCGATAGGACATTAGAAACACACGGGTAGCGTTTATTTTAAGAGCAGTCAAAAGAAACTCAGGCTGTCCCGATACAACTTTTTCACTTCTAATACGACACAGCCCCTTTGAAGCAGGATGACCCGTTAAACTGCACAGATCACCTTGTTTGTTCTGGCTGTTGGCTCAGTGTGAGAAAGACACGATCGTGGGCTTTTAACGTCCTCTAATGATGGCCTTTCTGGAACAGTGTCGAGGCACTGAATGCACTCACAAAGACAATTAATATTTCTGGTGGCTTGGCCGGTGAAGAAGTAGGTTTAGTGGAGGGGAGAGGGTGGAATTACAAAAACAAACTAACTAAACAAATTGGATCAGTTGAATCAGAGAGACCTTAAAGGTCTTAAAACGCCATATTTCACACAGTCTAATAGGACTGGGTATCGATTCAGATTTTCCAGATCAATTCATTTCGATATTTCAAGGTCCCGATTCGATCCAATTCGATTCGATATCTATCCAGTCAGGGATATTTCAGTTAAAATAAATGCTCCCTCAGTTTCTGTCGTGCCGAGTCTGCCGACTGTGTTTCCGGGTGATGTCTCGTCACATGGTTGCGAAGATTCGTCGTATTGCTGCTGTATTTTATCTTCCCATTGCATATCTTGCATACTACTTGTTTTTTGTCCAACTCCTCATTTTCTTCCAACTTCTTAAATGCGAAATTCATCCAAACAGCAGCTTTTAAACTCGTCAGCGGTGCCTGGAGAGGCATGTTTGTTTGACTGCTGGCAGTAACATCTCACGAGATCTTGTTCCTTGGAAAGCGGTGGAAAACGGCACTAAACGCTGATCATGCAGGACTTCTTCTTCTTCTTTGGTTTCAGCATACCAACTATGCAGACTAGACTTATGTATGGCGATTGATGCCCTCACATGAGACTGGCAGGCGGGTAATACTTCAGGCTGCTTCTCTGCACGTCCAATGAAGAAAAAAAATATGCAAGTTAAAAGATTGATTTTTGGATTTAATGAATCGATTATCAACCATTTAAATGGAGATTGATTAAAATCGATTGAACTGATTTTTTTAACCCAGCACTGCAGTCTCTGGGACACACTTCATGGTAATGTTTCATACGAGGGAGGTCAAAGTGATGCATTTGCGGTTTAGGAACCATTTGAAAAGGACAGCGTTCAAGCCAAATGGTGATTCATTATTGTGTGATCATGTTTCTTTGCATGCTTGGATGTAGCCTAGAGCTGTGTGATATGAACAAAATTGTATGTCTTGATATAGATAATTTTATATCCCGATAACGATACATATATACAATTGTAAAAGTATTTTTTCTTATGTAAAGTTACTGTTAACATTATTTTCTCTTTCCATTTCGCTCTCCTCTGTCTTCTCCATGTTGATTTACCTCTGTTTCCTCCCCAGCAAACAGTGCTGTAAACCAGTCCTTGCTAGTGATGTTGACATGCTAGCACAAAGCAGTAGCACTGCTGCAGTTAATTAGCCTTCATACCATCATGTCTATGCTTCATACAGTGAACATGTTTTGAACTCTCATGATACATTGACTTGTGCTTTACACAGAGTATCAAAGCCACAACCAGAGTAACATTAACGTTAGCATAGCAACAGAGCTAACCAAGTAGCCTACATGTTAAAATTACCATAGACTTACTGCAGACATGTTTATATCGCACTATGATATATATCGTAATATCACACAGCTCTACTTGGATCAATTAATGACTCATAAGGAGACATCAAGGTGGGATATTTTTGGTTGAAATATCTCATATTTTTGACATATAAAATTTACAAAACAGACACGGAGCTCTATTTAGTGACTGTTCTGGAGCTTCTGACTGTATCACAGGTTCCTCATCGTCACAGTCGATGTGAAATGCAGTGGTTCCTCTTGGACTTCTCACCCATGTTGAGTGAAAGCTTGATCTGAAAACCATTCTTCAATGCAAACACACTAGAAGCTATTGCTCTAAACTAGGGATGGGATATTTTCCGACAAAACGACCGACAATCGACACGCGCTCAAAAAAAAATAGCGTGTTGAATTGTCGTGGGCGGGGCTTGAGGGATGTCATTCTGAGTAAGAAATACATGTTTACATGAAAAAAAACAACAATCAGAGTGTAATTTTTCATGATTTTACTGAATAATTCATTGTTCTCATACACGAACAAGCGTGTTAAAAATTCTTTCCATCGATGTCTGTCAGCGCAGCAAAATCCTCACCTGTGACTCCATATGTCAGGGTTTCCCTCAGCGCTTTATATTTAAGGCGGCCACCTTGACAACAAATGCTCCCTGCCTTGACTACGTCCCTCTGAAAAAAAAAATAAATAAATGCATCCCCGCAAGCACAGACAGTTAAAATAAGGCTGCATCGCAACGAGGCTGAATAGCAGCGCCTGCGCCTTCTATCACCTGCTGTGCTACACAGAAGAAGAGGCTGAGTAACACGGTGTCTGATTTATTTAAAAAATGTCAAAAGGTGAACTAGTTCATTTTTAGGACTGTAAACTTAGTTCATTTTTTAAAAGTGAACTATGAACATGAACTGGTTCATTTGATTAGTTGAACTAGTTCATGTTGATATGTGTGAAAATACAAAATGACACTGGATTTGGGAGTGGTGGTGAGGAGACGCGCTCCCTTTTTTTCAGGTGTCGAGGTGAAGCCTCGCCTGTGATTCAATGAGCGATAGGCCTACCTCGCACAGTTTGTAGTTTACTGTAATAAACATTATATTGTTGAAAAGCTTAATTTCTCTGCTTTCAGAATCAACTGAACGCCTTCGATAGCAGACACAGCTCAGGAGTTACAGTCATCAGAAGAGAGGTGCCGACAGGTCCGGTGGTAAAGAGAGATGTTGAATAAACATTTTAACAGTGTTGTGCCAGTTACTGAAAACCAGTAACTAGTTACCATTACTAGTTACTTCATTTCAAAAGTAACTCAGTTACTAACTCAGTTACTTACACCAAAAAGTAATGCATTACTGTGAAAAGTAACTATTTAGTTACTAGAAAAAGGCTCCCATTAATGCCCTTATAGTCATTCATTTCAGAAATGTGGATCTGTCGATGAACTTGACATGCATTTGCATCACTGAACTCTGCAATGTGCAATGTGGTCTATATACAAACACAAACAACAAAGATATGTTTCAAAGTGCCAATTTATTTCAGGCCAGAACAAACTGATAATACTACTTAGTAGGTAGTTGCCTGCAAACTTGCTGCCCTTTATAGAGTTGGGTCTAGTCTGCCATAATTAATACAGAAAATAGCTGCAACATAAGCAACAAACAGCATTAATATGTAACAACCAATCACAGCATAGCTCTAAACCAGGCTTCACTCAAGGAAGGCACACAACATAGCCTAACCAAAAATCCTTTTTTCTCAAGTAATTCTGAAATAAAATGATGGCTTCATCAGATCAGTAGCACCATAACGCAGCTTTCTGGCGTTGTAAAGTGGTGGGGTTTATCCAGTGAGAAGTTATCCCCATGAAGCTTCTGTTGTGGGCAGACCAAATGTCTGCGGTGGTTGAGATGTAGTTCAGCCCCTCAAAAGTTTTCTTTAGCTCGCTTTCCATTTTTGCATATTCTCTCTCCAGGTGCTTGGAAAAGGTTTTCCGTGCCGTGTCGCGCCCGGTATCATGCTAACTAGCCGCCTGAAAGCGGGCGACTCCACTGTAGAAATAGCCTGCATGTCTTCTACAACATACCGTGCAATGGCTTTATCAATTTTGTCCTGGCTAGCAGTCCCACGGTTAAAATCCAGCCGTTGCTGCTTAGGTGGTGGAGGAGGTGAAGTGGCATCGGATGCTGAGTCTGTTTCTGTGCTGGTATATTTAGCTACTAGCCTCGTCGCAGCATGTTGCTTCTGTATGTGTTTCAACAGGTTAGAATTGCTGTTTTGGGCCGTAGACAGGATCTTTGATCCAAGGCACAAGTTACATTTAACTAAGACGTTCTTTTCTTTTTGCTCGACAAAAGTGAAGTACTGAGAATATCTCCAAGTGAAGAAACTCAACTTGAACTCCGCCGTCGCCATGATGATACTAGTGTTGTTGTTGGCAAACACAGACACACCCCCACAGCACGTTTCCTCTACCCCCCTCTCTGACACAGGAAGATTCAGTACTACATGACACTACACTGCAGCTCTCTCAGTCTCTAGCCGAGACTGTAAAATAACGTAAAATAACGCAGTAACGCGTCATATAGTAACGGTAACGGAGTTACTGAATTTAAAAAATAACGCGTTAGATTACTCGTTACTGCAAAAAATAACGCCGTTACAGTAGTCCCAACACTGCATTTTAAGTTTGCAAAAGTCTGTCATTTTTATTATTACTGTTTTGACTCTCAATATTGGACATTACAGCCATGTCTTTAAGCCTAAAATGAAGTAGTACTGTGGACAATATTTTCCATCCTCTGCACTGTTGCGGAGGCTGACAATTCGACAAAATTCGAGACATGGGACTCGACAATCGTAAATGAGATGCTCGAACAGGCTGTGCATCCTCCGCTTGGACAATAATAATATCAAGAGGTTGAATATTCTGGAGAGACGGTGCTTCACTTCATCCTCTTTAATGCTCCATCAAACCTTAGAGTGACAGAACAGTTTTAGTTGTGGAGAAAGCGAGCATGACAGCAAGATGAACATCTTCCTTTTTCTGTCAGCTGGGAATGAACATGAGGTGGCACAAAGAGCTGCTGCTCATTCAATGCAGGCTTTGTTCAGGGCAACTGAAGCAAGTCTGGTGGTTGAATAAACTGCTCACTTACTAAAAAGGCAAAGGACCATCACTTCTAAGAAAAAAAGAAATATTTTGAAATAACATAATGCAGCATTTATCCACATTAGCCACCAGTGAAGGTATTCCATGGATGAATGCTTGAATGATCAGTGTTGGAAGAAAAAAACACTACAGAGCCCCTAAAAAAATAAACATTCATATGGTATTCCATGCGTACTGCAGGCGCCTCCACCTATATCCATGGAGCTGACCAGATGTTTGGAATTGCTCATAAATAAAAGCAATTAACCATTATATATTGGGGGTAGTCCATGCGCTGGAAGGTTTCAAAATTTGTTTTAAATGTCTCTCCGAAAACCATATACTGATGACGACTTGCAAGCAAGTAAGTATTATCCTTATAACTGCAAGTCAATAAGTATTATCCTTATAACTAAGTCAAAGGTGAAAATAATACCCAACTATCTCCTGTTGAGTCATTTCTGGACGGAGACATAGACAGTGTGTGGTGTCACGTGTGCTCCATATCCACATCTGCACACAAGATAGCATCTGGTGAGCACCATGGTATCTCAGGTTAGGTTTAACAACAAACCAACAAGTCCTTGTTGGGCTTAAAAATAAGAAGTAGATTTAGTAATACATGTACAGAACCAGTGGAACAGCAGAACAGGAAACGTCACTAAAACACATCACAAAATGGAAGAAGAACTAAAAAGAACATCCCGTCTCTTATTTTGAAATATTTTCGACACCAGAGGGATGACTTGTGGCAGCACACAACTGGTCTCCATAGCGACCTACCACAAAGATGTAAACAAAGAGTTAGCAAAGACTCAAACACGAGCAAAAGCTACAATGCTAAGTCAAGTAGCATCAAAACAGTCCAACAGACATCCACTCATTAGAGTTTAGCTTAGCATAAGCTAATCAGTGCCTCTGTTTGCAAAAAGAATTTAACACTGGATATTGAAGTATTTCTTTATTTATCTCAAGTGATATCATCACTGCGGTATTCAACAATGTTATGGCATGTTTTCCTGATACCATGCCGCCATAATCAAAGTTACTTCCCACCAATGGAAGTCCAAACTTTGTTGCTGCCTCTCTGTCCTACAAGCAGAGAAACAACAACACATAAATAATTGCAAATGTTATCTTAACCCTTAATGGATTCCATGAATCAAGAATGACTCTGTGATGCTCCGCAGGAAAATCAATCAGCTCATTAAAATGCATAATGGCTCAAACTTTTCTCTCATCAGCCAGAGTAAAAATAATTCAGTACCACTGAGTACTCTGAGCGTCCTGAGAGAGGACAACACGATCGCATGACAAGCAGCTAATTACTGGAAATGGATGTTTGGTTTTCGGGTTGTGCCTGCCGGCATTTGTTGTGTTGTTGTATATTATGTGTGTATTTATGTGTGTGTGCTTGTGAGGATGGGGGGGTTTCCAGGAAGCTGCTGTCAACAGGAGAGTTCAGGATCAGATAAACCTCCTCCTGCCTCTCAGATCTGAGCAGAAACACAGCTGGAGTTCAAAATGACTGCACATCTTTTCCTGTTTCACTCAAAAGTTTGAGACCAAAAAACTCAAAAAGACCAAAAAGTTTTGTGCTCCTCACATTCTGTCCTTGAGTCCAGAGGTTCACACACATTTTTCCATCCTTGAAACTGAGTTGTGAATGAACTGAGAACGTTTAGTATGGTGCGAAGTCTGAGAAATTAGTCAGAGTAAACTAAATACTGTATGTAACAGAATATGTAACAGAACATTAGCTAAAATAAAATAATGATAGGGCTGTGACGGTATGGATTTATTATTACCGTGGTGATAAAACACCCAATCAATGTGGTATGGCGGTTTACCGCTGTACTGCATCACCCCCCCACCCACGATCTCAGCGTTCACGGCAACACTGCCGCTAGGGCTGGAACGATTACTCGAGTAACTCGAGTACAAAAAAGGCAATTTCCTCCGCCTCGAATAACAGTTTAGTAGTGATATGTAGTGTATATTTTCAATTTAATCATGAGAAGTACTGAAACCCCCCTCCCCCCTAGGGTTAATGGACTGGCCCGCTCCCAAGCTGCAGTGTAACAGTTTTGTTTCTCCGTCTAGCTTTAAAAACAGGATGTTACTAAATATTACTGTTTATATTTCATATCAAACTCCATACAGACTCCTGTAACTTTCAACAGCAAATATGTAGAGATATATTTTTTGGTGATGACGGCAATGAGCTCAACACCGCGGTAGGACCGTGGTATTGCGGTGATAAAAAGGAAATAAAGTTTGGGGTTTCCACATAGTTCTCTGTTCTTGAAACGATGATGGACATTTCTTTACTATTCTACAATCAAAGGATTAACTAGAAAAACAGATTAAGTGATAAAATGATAAATTCCCTAGATCTGACTTTTTTAAGAAGCAGATTATTTTTTGTTTTGCTTATCATATGGGTAACCACTTTATGGCAGCAAAAAGATAGATAGATATATAAAAGCATATGAGAAAAGGATCAGACTTTATGCTGTAAAACCACAAAGTCAGACTGAAATGAGTTTTGGCATCACACAGGTTGAGTATTAGGTCTGCTAGCTGACACTCAGCCCTCATGTTCGGATCAAGGAACTTCATTCCTGGTTTTAATTGACCACTTCAGCTGCAGGGAATCCGTGACACAGCAGGACGCTGAGGGATTAGTGTCAGGACAACATCTGAGACAGAAAAATTAGCAAGAAGTGAGCTGCAGGTTCATGTGTGTCTGCAGAGCGAGGCCTGGATGGGGACACGTCACATCGCTTTTAACATCATTTTAATGCACATTCTGCTTTGTCACACATGGGAGTCATCCAGAGGTCACCAGCTTTCCCCAGCCCTGTCTCCAAAAAAATATGTTCCATACAACTGGAGAATAACCACTAACTTAATACGTCATACATTATTTTTTATTTTTATTATTATTTTACATCATTCAATAAAGCGATCTAAAGAACCGATATTAAACTAGAGCAAGGAAATGGCGAAATTTTGTCAAACTGTAACAAGGAAATACTATGAGTGTGTTGTTTACAGTATAAGAAATGAACAAGTAATTTCGGCAAGCAAATACCAAAAAACTAACTTTGCTCACAAAATCCGTGATGGCACTGAGCTGAGCTGTCAAGTGACGGTGTATATCTCAAAATACTTGTCAATCAAAATGGGATTCAGCCTTTCCAATGATCCTCCAATCATCACGCGGAAGCTCAGCGTCCAGGCCAGCCGAGGCCCGCCCACAGCTCCATTCACCCCCAGAGATGCTGAGCATCCGGGGGCGGGACAAAATTGTCACATTTATCCAATGACCGTCGAGTTTCAAGGCAATGAAAGGAACTGTTCCATGCTGTCCCACTGAAGTGCATGGACGCTTAAAGCCAACTGAAGCCCAATTTACACTGCACGCAACGTAACTGCAGCCAAGTGACAGCTGCTGTTGAATGCTCATGTAATTGCAACGTAACTGCAGCGTTCCCAGAGTGCATCACGTGCTTACCAAGAGATACGCGCTGGTGCTATTTCCAAGCGGTGTCGCAGTAAAAATGTGACAATCTCCACTAACTAGATCGAGCAGACGGGAAGTCAAGCACCAGAAAGAGTTTCCAGGGGATTTTCAAAGTAAAACGTCACGAGTGAACTCCAGCTACTTCATTTTAGCAGCACCTGTGGTAGCGGGACAAATAATGGACGAGGAAAGATTTATCATCTAAGTGGAGAAACACAGCATTATTTATGATGTCCAACATGTCTTTTATAAAGACAGCAACAGAAAAGAGAATGCATGGAGAGAAATTGCAGAAGTGGTTGGAGTTAACGGTGAGTAAATTGTGCAATTGAATGAGTTTTCAAAAACTTGCCAAAAACGGACAAAGGAAGAACAAGGGAGAGATCAGCTGTGAAGTAATGAGCGGCTGTGCATAGTAAACAGGAAGTTCACTACGTTATGTGGTGAATTTCGCGAGAGTGTGGAGCAGTCGCTACGCTGTAAAATGCTCTGGTGTAAATCGATGTAGCAAACAATATATCCATAATATGTGTTCCTTTTCATCTTTTATTTTTGACAGTTTCGGTCAAATTAGTTTTGTTTTTGCCAGTAAATGTGAAGATATCGTCTAATTTCAGTTGTTTTTCTCACACTGGATCATTTTTCCTAAAATATTACAGTCCCATTCATCACAAGCTCATTTTTCATTCGTCTATAACAAAAAAGGAGAAGGCAACTACAGCTGTGAGTGACTTTAACAAGGGTGAACCTTCTATCAAATTAAAATATAAGCTAACAGACAATGTCAATGCCCATACTAATCCTTGAACTGATGTTTGCAGTCAAAATATACGAATGATGTCAGCCTTCACCTCGTCCTGAGCCGCCCTCTTTATCACACTAAGGCAGACCTTGGTAACAAAAGGCCCTTACTGCAGCATCAGCAATCATGGATTAACCTACAAACTGAGAAAAGAATGTAGCACCAATGAGATCAAGTGAAAAATGTCTTATCTTAAAGGAGCTAATCCCTCGGTATGTGGATGGCAGTGATCTGGTCAGTCAGCTATGCTGTTATGGCTGTTTGTCCTTTGCTCGAGGACACTCCAGCAGCCTTTAAATCAACTCAAGTCTCCCACTTGAATTCTCCTTTCACCAGCAGCCTGCTGCGATTAAAACGATAACCTTCAATGAGAGTTTTGGCGAGCATAAAAACATAAAAAGAAATGGGTTTCCTGTCTGGGCCTGGTCTGGAGCTGCAGGCCTGAGACTCTGTTTGATTTCCCACAGTCCCAGTTGCCCCTGTGCCCTATATTCTCGCTCAGGGTGGTGGAACCAGTTCAAGATGGAGAGCAGGCGCCTCTGGCTCCCATCCACAGAGTCTGCCTTCTTGAGAAGGTGTTATTTCAGCAGCAGCATAAAAACTCTGGACAGGCCAGCAGCCAAGCCTGGCGGCTCACTGTTTTTTTATACTATGACATGAGAAATAAGATACCAGTTGCCTATATGTGACTATATGTGGCAGAGAATGTTTTTGTTGCAAACTTAATTAGAAAGCAAGACTCAGAAACTGCTGTACATTAAAGTATAGTATTATATTTATTCTTCTATGACCTCACAGAAATGTGACATCACCACGACTTCTTAAAGCTATAGTCTGTCATGTTAGCGAACCAGTGCGCTGCTCGTGAGCAGGACGAGGCATGAAGGAATCTGATTGGTTCTTTCCATTCAGACCGAATGGCAGGTATTGGTCAGAGTTTTTACAGTCCTGTAGCTGCCACAGGTCTGATTCTTTTCCTTCCTTTTTCTGAACACATAATGTATTGACTGCTCTCAGGGTGGAAGGACCATTTCACCCAGTAGAACAAAAGTGTTTCTGAACAGGACTGCCAAATATAGCTTCAACAGAAAGTATTTAGCATTAGTTTAAGGAGTCAAAACTACATCGCTAGGTTTTGGAAATAAAAAAATCAAGCTTGAGTCTCTTTAATGAAAATCCATCCATCCATAATCTACCGCTTATCCTCATAGGGTCGCGGGGGGGGGGGAGGGCTGGAGTCTATCCCAGCTGACTTAGGGTGAAAGACAGGGTACACCCTGGACAAGTGTCCAGTTCATCACAGGACACATAGAGACAGACAACCACTCACACTCACATTCACACCTACGGTCAATTTAAATTAACCAACCCACGCAGACACGGGGAGAACATGCAAACTCCACACAGAAAGGCCCCGGACCGGGAATCAAACCCGGTACCTTCTTGCTGTGAGGCGACAGTGCTAACCACTACACCACCGTGCCGCTCTTTAATGAAAATGATATCTTTAATGATGAAACATAATTTACTTTAAAAACAGAAAAACATATCCCATTATTATTATTTTTGATTGAGATGTGTTTCAGTGGTTGTTTGTTATTCTGGATTCATTTCTGACTTCTCAGTGAATTCCAGTGTTCTGGATCAAATTTGGTCTAAAAAGGTGAATTCAGTTTAAATTCCTCACTCCTGTTCAAAATGGTGAAGAGTAGAGAACTCAGTGAGGAAGAGAGAGTTCAGTTAAAGTGAAGGACATGATGCTGGAGGTGACACTGCTGCTATAATACATGTATTCAGCTCTAGGCAGAACTTTAGGAACTCTACATTGATATTTTGGGTTCCTGTGGCATGGCTGACTTTCCATTGACAGTAGTTTTGGTGTTGCCAGTATTGATTACGCTGTTGCTGTCTTCTCGCCTGTTTCTGTGAGGTCAGGGAGAAACCAACCAAGGAGACTCAGTACATTTGGTGAGGAAGGTCATGAGTCCAGAACCATTTATTAGTCTGCCTTAGCTTCACTATGAAAAGCAGATTCCTCCAGCTCTGACTGGTCACTCATTAAGGTGACCTGAACAATCTCCTGAACGGAGAAAAGCTGCAGACTGAGCAACCGTTCAGCTGCACGTCGTACCACACAGTTGTCCTACGAGGACGTCACGGATCAGGGGGTGGGGGTCTGCAGTGCACAAAACGACAAATCTGCAAGCTGTTTAAATTCCTTCCAGCTCCTTATGGCTGCTCCACATGGTGTCAGGTTTCAGCTTTAAACAAGACAGGGAGGGAGAAAACGCTCTGACACAGCACTGACTGAAACGCAGCCATTTCACATTCTGTGGTTAAACTATTATAACGTAATTTGGGCTGTTAGTTTTTTTATAGTTTTAATGAGGAAGGCAGACACCCGAGGCTGAGTAGAATAGGAAGCGTTTCTAGGCTGGAATCTAAAAAAGAACACATCAATCACATTCTTGCAAGCTTGACAGGCAGGAACAATGACATATTTTCTACATTTCACATTTATTTGTACAGGGCTCTTCCACAATTTTAAAAGTGACATTTAATACTAATTTTTAAGACCTTTTAAAGACCTTAAAAATAGAATTTAAGACCCAAAAATATCTTAACAATTCCTTTGGTAGAAAATAGTAATTTATTTTAGAGTCAGACCAACATGGAGTTTTTGAGGCCCATGCCAATATCAATATTTAACAGGGAAAAAAAAATCAGATAACCGATTACTCTCGAATAATATTTTTTTATAATTTTCTTTCCAGCCCTTTAACACTTGCAACAGCGCTATAAATCGAAGGCATAACACTTAACTTTTTTCTACAACTTTAATTTCACAACTTTCAAAAACAAACACATGAACTTTGGGAACAAAATAATATGTGAAATTGCAGTAAATCTATGAATATTGTATTTTCCTATTGGCATTAAATGCACCATCTTAAAATGTAATAGCTACAGCAAATTTACGGTAAATTTAAGCCTATTTAAGACTTTTTAAGGAACCACGGGAACCCTGTTGTATACTTTATATTTTGGATTCTTCAAAGTAGCCACCTTTTGCTTTGATGATGGCTTTGCACACTCTTCAGTGTTAATCTTTGATGTAGAAAATAATAAAAAAAATACAGGAAATCCATTGAATGTGAAGTTGTGTCCAGACTTGTGACTGCTACTCTAACTAGAGCTACTGGGACTTGAATAGGAAGAGCACATGTAATGCTTAACACGGCTAATAGCTCATGAGAGGCATGAAGGGATATAGCCATGCATGTCGTAGGATTTTGTGGTAAATGGCTTATTATACAAATGACTTTGTACTGATGTCTTCATATTTACATACTGTATGATGTGTTAAAATGCTACACATTAGCATAAGGGTGTTACAAGAGCCAACACTTTGGTACCAATGCCAAAGTTTCTACAGGTACCAGGGATCAGAGCGCGAGACTAATGATGTCCAGGCGTCCCAGAGACAAGACATAGTTATCGTCCAATCAGGAGGATAATTAGTCAGCGTTAGCATTAGCTGTTAGCGCCCAGGGAGCTGCACAGTCCTGCTTGGCTAAATAACAGCTAATGGATGCAAGCTAGGAAAATTTAGTTTTGTCAGGAGGCAGATGATGGATTGATGATAAAATCTCTGAACAGCCTGTGAACAGTGATAATGGAGTGTGTTTGAATGTTTTTATGCTGTTGTGTCAAATTGATATAGAGAATTCACTATTAGTGGCTTTTTATTTCATCAAGGAACAGAGAGGGCCGTCAAATGATTTATTTCTTTTAAAGTTGCGATTAATCACAGTTCTTCCATGTTGTACATTTAAAACTCATTTCCTATCAGTTCTTCAGATCATCTTATCAATGATTGTCTAATCAGTGATGTCAGGTGACAAGCAGCCAATCAGAGCTGGTCTCTTAGACCAGAGTCTTGATGATGTTGACTGGTCTGCAGTCAGCTGGAGTTAACTTCTTCATTTAGTTTCATCCTCAGCTCTGTGGACACTTGATCACTGAGAAACAGTAGCTTTAGCCTGTTAGCGGTTAGCATCCATCTGATTAGCTACACTAGCATTATCTTAGCTCGTAGCTGCTAGCTCAAACTTACAAAGTCCTTATACTCTGCAATAATGTGTTACTGCTGACAGCCCCACAAAAAGACATCCCAACATAAGCACTGTGTGTATTAGTCCCAGTCGTCCCAGAGCCTCAGGACTGCTATATATTTGTCTTGAGTGACACAGTGTCACTTCAAACCCACACCTGAGGCACGCTGCTCTCTGATTGGTGGGCAGTTGAAGCCTCATACCACACCCATAAGTTCAAATAAAAACAAACCCAATAACCGTCTGACTCCCTGAGTCAACACACACACACACACACACACACACACACACACACACACACACACACACTGAAACAGGTAAATTTACGAGCCAACATGAGCATTTCATTATGTTATCAGGGTGACTCTGGTGTTAAAACTGCATTTAGAGCGCGGCTGCATAGCGACTCTATTTATGGTCCTGCACTCTGGTAAGCAGAGATGAGGAACCTGCTAAAAGACATGTCACTGTCAACACATCCATGCCTCCATTGTCTGCTGGGTGTCTTCAGTGCAACTCAATGGTTCACATTAAATGTGCACCAATAGGGACCAAATACAAAGGATTCACTGATACCAGCATGTAGCCATGATGCTTTGTCTGCTCTCAGAGTGTTTTTACACAGAGAGAGAGTGTAAATCTGTAACGTTTCCTTCCCAGTTCAAATTCCTCTCCGTTCAAACCGCTGGCCTCCATCCACGGCGGCTGGATGCTGCTGTGCTTCCTTGTCAAATGGCCTTTTCCTTAAAGACTGGGTTCTTTGTTTCAGCTGTGATTAGCTGGCAGATATAAAGGCAGGCAGGCTGATATTTGAGACTACTGTGAACGCCTGCCTGCTTCTGGCACTAACAAATATCCTCTCTCTGAGACTTCCAGGGAAGAGCCAGATGTGCCGTCCCCTCGTCATGACACTGGCACATTAAAAACCTTGAACCTCGCAGTGTTTGTTTTACTCGCCAGCGCCTCTGAGCTCAGCGACTCTTGTGACCTTTGGTGTTTCACAGCACCAGAAAGCCTCGGTGGATTTTGAAAATAAATGAGCACCAATGAGAAAGCCGGCCATCTTTCAACCAGGAAGCAGAGCTCCTCATTAGCGGTCTAACCGTTATGCCTCTACCTGAAGAGAAACCAGTTTTAAGTCGCTCTTTAAGTGTTTTCTTTCCCACCCAAAGCCGGTCTGTCAGAGAGAGTACTGCTGCTGTGATGACAGCCACTTCTCCTCGGGGCTTGGAAGAAAAAAAAACACCCAGGAATGACTCAGGTGTAGCTGCCGTTACCTGGCTGGCGTCACTGCAGAGAGGCGTGGATGGCGATGTCGTAAATCTACCGCAACAAATGCTCATTAGCCATGAGTCACGGCTAGATCCACCCAACAGAAAGCACCGTGGTTTACTATCATTTAAAAAGCAACCTGTTTGATTTAGAGCTCACCTGTTACTCACACGGGAGAATAGGGGAATAAAAGCACCATCAACTGCTTTTCTGTGGAGAATAAAGTGATTCCTCATCTAAGGATCACTTTTTACTGGGTACTTTTATGATCAGAAAACAAAGACAAATGATCATCCCTGTTTCTCAGAGTCAAAGATGGACTGTTCTGTCCAGCCAACAGTGCAAAATTTCACATTTAATTCACAATCACAGTTTATCCTGAACTTTCTGTCACTTGGTGACCTACCGACTGTCTCAGCTCTTCATATGGGAGCATCAAGCAAGAATGACTGCCATTCCCTGAAAGAGACTAACTGTTTTAAATATAGCACCTTTCTAATCAACTGAAACTGTGAATCAAACTGCTCTGACCAATCAGAAGCTCCGGTGGGCCTCAGGTTCATCTATTAATAACTCCACTGCTCTGTTTTTTCTTGAAGGAAACTAGAAAAGCGGGGAGGAAATAGCAGAGATCCCCTGCAGTCTGAGCAGCACAGGACCTGCCATAGTCTCATGATATTCCTATAGGTGTGTGTGAGTGACTCTGTGATGCATTCAGGGAACATTTAAAGTTCATTTGCTCCTATAAAAATCACTCTGTTCAAATAGGAAGTCATAAAAATGACTTTATGTCGACTTAATTGTGTTTTTACAATAATCTTCCAGTGCTTAGTGGTGAGTTACTGCTCACTTTGTGGTATTCATATCATCATATTGATATGCATCCATTCATCTGTAAAACAGCCTTTATGCTCAGAGTTTTTTCACCCTTTAATTATTCTTATAGTATTATTATCTTTTCTTGCATGCGCAAACTTACTGGGCAATTAACTGGTTTATGATATGATTCAGGAATTCAGGAATAATTTATTTCAAGTTTTAGCTAAAAACAAGCATCCCAGAGTTTCTTAAAGGACTAAAGTGTATCCAACATGTTGCATGAATGAAGCTGTAAAAAAAAGACTTCTTACCTCTGTGAAGAAATTATCCATGGTTACTTTAATCCCAGAGGATTTACTGTACAGATGCTGGGTGTCTGGTCCACCTCACTCATGTGTTGTTAGAGGCATTTCCGACACTACAGAAAGGACGCAGACCCAGGAGCCTCAGTCCATGATGGACACACAGTGAGGAGCTACAGTAGCAAGTTTACTCTTTGTTTCATGGGTCAGTGAGCCAATACGCGTCCTGAAGTACTGAACCGCTTTGTCCTGCAGGTCCAGGTCCAGGTCCAGCCTCCTGTCCGTGTCTTCAGTACGGTAAGGTGGTCTCTGTTCGGGTCAACACACTGCAGCCGGCACGGTGCAGATGAACACAGGAGAGGCCGGTCAAACTTTAGAGACCCGTGCACAATGAGCGTGAAGCTCCACCTCCTCCTCCTCCTACTGCTGCTCCTCCTCCTCCACCTCCTCCTCCTCCTGCTCCTCCTGCTGCTCCTCCTCCTGCTCCTCTTGCAGCCCTGCTGTCTCTCGGACTCCTCCTGCTGTTAAAAGGTGGAGCATCACAGTGAGTGAGACAGTCTGCATGAGGAGTGATCCTCTAACTCTAACTCTGACACTCTAGCCAATGGGTAGGCTCAATGTGAGCGGAGTTAAACGTTTGACTCCGCCCACATTGAGGCACGCCCCGAGCTGCAGCCAGGACTACTTGGACTGCATGGAGGAGGTGTCTGCAGGTAAAAAGCACACTGAGAGCAGCAGCTTCACCTCCAGCGTCATGTCCTTCACCTTAACTGGACTCCTTGTTCCTCACTGAGTTCTCTACTCTTCATCATTTTGAACAGGAGTGAAGAATTTAAACTGAATTCACCTTTTTAGACCAAAATTTCAGCAGAACACTGGAATTCACTGAGAAGTCAGAAATGAATCCAGAATACAAACACTAAAACGCATTTTTCTGTTCAGGAATGACAGGAAATAACTGCAATTTAACATCTCTATAAAAAAAAAATAAGCATAATATATTTTTCTGGGTTTTTTTTGTAAAACAGTATTTTTTTTAAAACAAATTCCTGGTTAACAACAATAGGTATATTTCATCATTAAAGATATAATTTTCAATTAACCATTACAGAAACATTAAAAGTATTTTGGTAATCAGAAATAATTTCAGAAATGAGTTAAGAGCAGTGGTGGTAAACACCTGACACTGGGTGGAGGAATAATACATATGTAGATAAGAGACTTTTAGACCTGAGAGAAGTGAAAATAAATGTAACTCAACCTTTAAACCTGAAACAATCCAGGTGAATGAGCTAAAATATATCAGAATCAGAATCAGGTACAAATGATGCAGATATAAGAAGTAAGATGAGAAATAAAATGTGACAGAGTGAGAAATAAGATAAAACTTTATTAATCCCAAAGGATATTCTTGTGCGACAGTTTCATTACAAAGTCTCAAATGTAAACAGGTTCGTTATGTACATAGAGTGCAGGACATAATGCAAAAAGAAACAATCTAAAAAGCCATAATAGTAACAATTAGATGAATAAAATTAGAATAAATGAAGGATGGAAAAAAAACATGAGCATTAGGTGAGATAGAGACAATACAGTGCAGCATGGATGTTATCTGAATGAACAGAAACAAAAAAACTCAACAGAAATGTTCAGTGGACAGTAGAAACCAAAGACTCTTCTTTATAAAAAAAAAAAAAAAACACCCTGACTTGAGTGTACACAAACAGTTTGTCACGGCAGCCGTTGTTCCTGTTAATATGCTTGTCTGGGATGCAGCTTTAGAAGTGGACGCACTCACCACAGCGTCACCCTTTAGTTTGTGGACTGCCGTGTTGAAGATCCAAGTTCTGGATTTTGGCCGTAGCCATCTTGGTTTTTTGCAACCAGGAAGAAGACAGAAGAGGGTGGAGCTAAGTGTGTGAAATACAAACCAAACCAAAATTCACTTTCATGAACAGAAAATACACAGTGAAATGGTTAAACTAACTGGGGTTCTGTTTTTTTTTTTTCCAGAAAATACAAAAAAACTAAACCAAATGTTGCCAATATTGTGAAAACATGACTTGAGCCATTATTTTAGGACATTATCAATAGGTGGTATACAGCACACAGAAATGTGAACATTAGATAAAATCCCATGTTTAAAATGTTTAATTTTGTTTACATATTAGAGTCAAAAGTTATCCAGGTTATCTTTTCATCAGAACAGAAAATACTGTCAACTGCCATAAAAATATGTTTTTTTCATATTTTTAAGAATGAAATGTTGCATCAGACTATGACATGCATGCATCTGTGATATGATATACTAAGCATGTATTAATGCATATTATATATTATTATTATATTGTTATGTGTTATATATTATATATTACAGATACATATTACTTTTCTGTGTAATAACGGGTAACGACAAATGTGAAATAATTTAATTTCAGCAAATGTGCAATAACTTTTTTGTAGCAATAACTGTGCCTTACTCTTGTATTAGCTAAGGTACTGGGTTCGATTCCTGGCCTGGGGCCAAATTGACCGTAGGCGTGAATGTGAGTGTGAGTGGTTGTCTGTCTCTGTGTGTCCTGTGATGAACTGGAGATTTGTCCAGGGTGTACCCTGTCTTTCACCCTAAGACAGCTGGGATAGACTCCAGCCCCCCTGACCCTATGAGAGGATAAGAGGCAGAAAATGGATGGATGGATTTGTTACATCTGACTAAGCACCAAGGGGAGCAGCACTCCTAATTTCGTTGTACATGTATGCACTGTCATATACTGACAATAAAAAAAGGCATTTCATTTATTTCGATTTGATTTGACTATGAATGCCATATGAACAAACCCACAGAATAAACACAAATGACTCTTCATACCTGTCAAATCATTTCAGCTGATCAATTATTTCTCATGAATAAGAAATAAGGATCTTTGCTGTTCTTCCAGGTTGTTAAAACACCTCATTTGTCACATACAGTGTCTAAAATATTTACTCTATTTTAAAGTGACTCATAATAATCATCTGTGGGAAAAAACATTGACGCAAGAGAAATGCCGATGAGTCAGATTTAAGGTGTGATGACTTGATTAGAACCTGTGACTCTGCTTGATCACCTACTGAGCTTTAAAGTCCCAGCTGTAGGCTAACAACGCTGAGTCCGCATGTCTAATCCAAACACAGCAGGACATTTGTGTGTGTGTGTGTGTGTGTGTGTGTGTGTGTGTGTGTGTGTGTGTGTGTTTTCCCCTTGACTTACTGAGCACACTGAATGACCCCTGACCCCTGCTGGTCAGATGTCCATCCTGACAATTGGGATACTGTGCCCCCTGCTCTGGCTGACAGGAGAGCACTCCTCCACTGTTAAGCACAGTTATTGTCCACATCTTCCTTATACTCACGTTAAAATGGGAAGTTATGGAGTTATTATTTAGTTACACCCGTTATCACCTGTCTGGACAGAGTCACCTCAGTGAACCATGACCTCTTACTCCCCGATGCTGACAGAGGTTAAGTAATACTCTTTCCCTGTAGCGACAGCCTGAAGTGAGGATTCCTCAGTCAGGGTCAAGCTGGAGTTAATGTGAGGAATGAAGGCAGCTCCGCCTCATGGTCTTGACCTTTGTTGTTTTTTTCAGGAGCAGATATGTGGGTGTTGATTTTGAGTGAAGTGACTGAGTGGAGCACTGAGCTGTCAGGTAATCTCTGCATGTTTTAGCCTGCTCACTACAAATCAGTCATGCTTTACATCACATGACACTGGTTTTTAACAATGTGTTTGGTCTACTTTCCCTCCCCACACACACACACACACACACACACACACTTTTTCACCACCATGCAGCGAACCTTAACATGCGATGGATTAACTCAAGCATGTTTTCAAGAGCTAATGGATGAACTGTGCCTTTAATCAGAATCAGTTTAATTTGCAAATAAAATAAGAAATAAATGTGATATTGTGGAGAAATAAATAGTGAATGGATATAAATGGATATTTAGCACATGGCAATATACTGTATGTATAATGTAAAGGATTTATATTGACAGATGACATGTACAGTACATTAGAAAAAAATAATTAAAAAAATGTGTGACTGATTTAATGTTAAGACTAGCTAAATGCAGAAACACGCAACAACATGAAATACAAAAGGATCAGACAGCAGCACACAAGATAAAGATATAATAGAATAATTCAGACATAAATAATCAAACTAACAGCACTCCAGCAATATAGTGCAATAGTGTGATGCATGAGATAAATATAGTTATTACAATGGTGTGTGTTTACAGTATGTACAACAGTATGGCTTGTATCTGTGGGATAATTAATTATGTAAAATATGTTATATGGTTTGTAGAGAAGCATCATCTGAAAATCAGTCAAACTCAAAGAAGTAAGCAGCTAACTATGGTACTGAAAATGATGATAAATCACTGCAAACATGAGGAGGATAATCTAACAAACAAAAGGCAGAAATGACCAGTTTACAAAAAAATGAAAACCACTGAATATTAACTCTAAATTACTTCTGAGGAGGTGCAAAAAGTGACAAACAAAAGCAAAGTAAAATACTTAATACTTAAAATACTCTTCTTGTCCCAGAACTCAGGTACGAGGTTGCAGGAGACAAGGATGAAAGGACAGTACCTAAATGTAAATGGATGGATGGACTGTACTTTTATAGGGCCTTTCAAGTCATCCAACCACTCACAGCACTTTATTCACATATCACATTTACCCATTCACACACACATTCATGCTGATGATGGGAGACAACCATCAAGTTTTCACAATCACATTTACACACCAATGGGAGAATTTGGGTAAGGTATCTTGCTCAAGGACGCCACAGCACATGACTGCTGGAGGCGGGAATCAAACCACCAACCTTCCCATTGGTGGTCACCTGCTCTACCACTGTACCACGGCCACAGCAGTGGGGAAATAGACAAAGATGGGAGCTATAATTAGACAAGATTACACAGGGAATGACAAAATGACGTGACGATGACACAAAACTGAAGAGCACAACTTGACACATTGACAGGAAGTGACATTCAAGTGTTCACCTGATGCTGCAAACTATCCATGACTTACATGCAAGCTGAACACACACAAAGAGATTAAAGTGAAATACAAATATGTCAAAGAGGATGTATTAAAGGAGTGGACATGGCACCATGGCAGCAGAGAGGACCACAGCTCCTGGATCATGGAGGAGAATTATAAGAGCTTCATGTCTGTTTTGTCTGTTTGCCAGCATCTCCAACTTCCAAACTGTAAGACAAACACTTCCTGTGGCTGTTTCAGAGACTCCTAAAGACGTGAGATAATGGATAATTCCTGCTAAGCATGTCAGTGGTGATGCCAAAACTGACTTCCTCCATGCGAGTACAGGACTGATATGGAGAGGATGGAGAGCCTTGATCCGTCATGGTCAACAGGATGTCTCATACAGTGTGAAGTAATAAACTCTTCTTTCCATCCCATCCCATTAGGAGAGCAGATCATAAGAAAATTATATTTCATAAGTTCATTGAGACTCCGGCTTCCTCCCACCATCCAAAAACATGCATGGGGATTAGGTTAATTGGCTAATTTAAATTGACTGTAGGTGTGAATGTGGAAAAGTAGAGAAAAGTAGTTCACATGATCGTTAGTTAATCAGCTCAACGTTAACAAAATCACCATCCACAGGTATCCTGCTGAGAACCATGGCCTCAGATTTAGAGGTGCTGATCCTCATCCCTCCAGTGAGTGCTGAAGGTCACAGACAGACAGACATCAAGACCACATCATCTGCAAAAAGCAGTGACAAGATCCTCGGCCCACCAAACTGCAGCCCGCACTGCCTCGATATCCTGTCCATGAAGCAGGAAGGAAGGTGGGAGGAAGCCGGAAAACCCACGCAGGTACAGGGAGAACATGCAAACTGCACACAGAAAGGCCCCAGGCCCGGGATTCAAACCCAGTACCTTCTTGCTGTGAGGCAACAGTGCTAACCACTACACCACCGTGCTGCCCTTAAACCATAGCCATAGTTTAAATATTATTATTAAGTATTTCATTTCTTTTTTGCTTTTAAAATATTTTCGTACATACTGTAAATGTTTAACATTATTAGATGGGGCAGCATGGCAGGAGGGTTACGGTTCAATCCCAGTGAATGCTCCAGGCCGGGATTGAGGTGTCCCTGAGCAAGACACTGAAAATCCTAACTGCTCCTGATGGATAGTGGTTAGTACCTTGCATGGCAGCTTCCGCCATCAGTGTGTGAATGTGATGTATCATGTTTTGGGGATTGTTGCAGGTATCGTGAAGTGCATTTACCATTTATTAATACTTATTATATCATTTAATTTTGTTGTTTTGTTGTATTTCTGGCAGCATGGTGGTGTAGTGGTTAGCACTGTCGCCTCACAGCAAGAAGGTACCGGGTTCGAATCCCGGGGCCTTTCTGTGTGGAGTTTGCATGTTCTCGCCGTGTCTGCGTGGGTTCTCTCTGGTACTCCAGCTTCCTCCCAACATCCAAAAACATGTATGGGGATTAGGTTAATTGTCTAATTTAAATTGACCGTAGGTGTGAATGTGAGTGGTTGTTTGTCTCTATGTGCCCTGTGATGAGGTGGCGACTTGTCCAGGTTGTACCCTGCCTTCCGCCCTAAGACAGCTGGGATAGGCTCCAGGCCCCCCGCGACCCTATGAGGATAAGCGGTAGATAATGGATGGATGGATGTTGTATTTCTTTAGTGAATTTCCTCCTAAAGGGGATTAATAAAATATTCTTTTCTATGGTATTATATAATAATCTATTCTATTATATGGTTTGGCATTATAATGAAGCACTTACTGAGCTGTGCAGTTTTCAGTCTGGGACAATCTGCGCAGGATAATTAATGCTTAACCTTAACCAGTTGAAGCATGTATCTGCCACTTGGCTCTCCAATTAAAAAAAGCTAATGGTCATTAAAAGGAGAGATAGTACAGCTGCAAATGGTATGAAAAAGCAGCACTGGAAGAGGGCTCACATGCACCCTATGATATGTTGCTTAAAAACAAGGCCAACTTATACATGTCAAAATATACCCAAAAACAAGATGAATTGAACACAGTGAATATCTGTCCTATGCAAAATATCTTGTAAGTTGGTGCTGAGAAACTGGTGTGTGGATTTATTACCAGGTAATTATTTTATTTATTGTTATTTCTTTATTATTAACAACTATTTCTTTTTCTTCTTCTTCTTCTTCTTCTTCTTATTATTATTATTAGTAGTAGTATTGCTGTTATTTATACATGTGATACTGTCAATGTTATAAGTATTATTGTTTTTCTCCTGCCTTGATTTTATTTTTTTTCAAAAATGTCTAAAAGAATTTTATGTGCATATTATTTTATTTGTAATATTATTTTTTTTTGAAGGAAACAATCAAAACTTTAGTGCTCACAGAGCTGAATGGCAGTGATGGACAAATGATGCTTCATGAAGCCCTCGTCATATTTTTTGACTCCTCTAGATGGTGCTGTTGGTTTAGAGATGTAATGGAAATTTGGTAATTTTACATTGATTGATTCATTTATTGCTAAAATTTATTTCAAACCAAACTAAATAATATATCACGTACAACATAACAAAGAAATTCACAGGACACCATATATCCTATAACAGGCACAAACAACAACAACAAACATTAACAATAACAAACACGGTTTGAAAAGGGGATGGAAGGAGCAAAGCTTATATATTTCCAACCCCAGACAACACAAATACATCATTAATACAACAAAAACACAAAGTCACTTCCTGAAACTCCTCATACCAACAACCCTCTCGTCAGCTTACATAATTTTCCCCTCCTCCACTGCTTTTCTAAACTTCCTTCTAAATTGAATAACATTTTACTGAGTTTAACCTCCACATCTAAACTATTCCATAGAATAACCCGCCCCCGACTCATATGCTCATACTTTTAAGAGTCAATTTAACACTTTGATGTTGCAGTTTGAGTTTTTTTTTTTTTTTTTACAGTAAGTCATATTTTCTACAACCTTCCTTTGTTTTATCCAAATTTAGTGACAATATGTTTCATTCAAACCAGTTTTTCAATTTATTCATTTCCTGTGTATATTCTTGTAAAATCTGCTGCAAATCCACACCAGAACATATCATGTTGGTATCATCAGTGAAAAGTACACATTTCATGATTTTTGACACTTTACAAATATCATTAATATACAAATGAAGAGCATTGGTCCCAAGATTGACCCTTGTGGAACACCACATGTGATGTTTCTCTCCAGGGAAATATGATTGCCAACTTACTGTTTCCTGTTACCTCTCAGCCAGTTCAGAACAGTCCCCCTGATGCTGTACTGTGTCTCTCCATATATACGTATATATATATATATATATATATATATATATATATATATATATATATATATATATACGTATATACGTGGTTATGCCAGAGTGGGGTGAGGGCTGATGGGGAAAATGGGAGGTTGAGAATATCATTAGCTTTATGCCAGGCAGTCAAAGTGGTATTTATGGAGCATGACTTGAAAAAGTTCAGGGTTTTGTCAGACTTATCTACTGATGCAATGAGTTGAATGGGGATATCCTTACAAATGGCCTGTTCTGTGTTAAGCCAAGCTGAATTGGAGTTATTTGCCGGATGTACTGGAGTTGGTGGGACAGAAATTAGTGGTAGAAATTTGGTGCATCTAGTCCACCATACTGTTTGGGTTTTTGCAGTGTGGTTAATTTGATCCGGGGTCTTTTTCCTTTCCAGTAGAAATGATTAACTATTGAGTTAAGGGAAGAAAACCAACAGGGTTTACAGCTGTCATTGAAAAATTTTTTGATTTTTGGGAGGATTTTCATCTTTACTGAGGAAATACGGCCAATTAGTGAGAGTGGGAGTTTGTTCCATCTATCCAGATCTTCTCTGATGTTATTTAATAATGGATTGAAATTAAGTTTGAATACATTATTTGGGTTTGTGGGCACATGGATTCCAAGGTATTTAATGGATTGGGTTGAGTGCTTATATGGTCCCTAATCTCATTCTGCCAATCTAATTTAGTTAAGGGCAGAATCTCAGATTTGGACCAGTTGATAGCATATCCGGAGATCCTGCCGAAGCTGTTTATCAGGTTATGGAGTGTTGGAAGAGAGATTGAGGGGGATGTTATGTATAGGAGGATGTCATCGGCACATAGACTTATTTTGTGATGGTGTGAGATGGTTTGAATGCCTGTGATGCTGTTGTTCTGTCTTATGGCAGCAGCTAGTGGTTCTATGAAGAGAGCAAAAAGTAATGGGGATAACGGGGCTCCTTGTCTGGTACCTCTGTTTAGAATAAATGGTTTAGATATTAGGCCATTGGTGATTACTGAAGCTGAAGGTGTGTTATATAATATTTTAATCCAGTTGGTGAAATATGGGCCGAAGCCAAAGTGTTTAAGGGAGAAAAGAGACATAGCCAACCCTACCCCATATTTTCTGAGGAGTATCTCCCTTTGATGAATCCAGTCTGATCCGGATGGATAAGCGATGGAACTGCGAGTTCTAGTCTTAATGCCAATTAAGAACATTTGTTGAGTACCTGTAAGCAATGTAAGAGTGATGGGGGCGTGGTCCAAAATAATAATACTGTGAATTGAAGTGATTGAAGAACGGTCAAGAGCTGGATTCAGTACAGTGTTAAAATCACCTGCTATAATGATGTTGGAGTTGGGAAAGTTGGATAATTGTGAGAAAAAAGAGTGGAAGAAATTGGGGGTGTCTGAGTTAGGGCCATAGATGCTAGCTATTGTCATGTTGTCTTTGTCAATATTACAGTTAATTATAATATAACATCCTTCAGGATCAGTTATGGTAGTACAATGGGAATATGGTACGTTTTTGTTAATCAAAATGGAAGTCCCACGTTGTAAGTTGAGTGGAAGGTCTGGCTAATCCATCTGGTTTTTAGTTTAAGAGATTCTGCTTCTGTAAGATGCGTTTCTTGTAATAAACAGATGTCTGATTTCAGTTTGTGTAGATGGTTTAATACCTTGGTTCTTTTGGCAGGGGAGCTGATTCCTCATATCAGCTCCCCTGCCAAAAGAACGTTTTGGCAGGGGAGCAGGGGATGTTAGGTTTAGGTGTGGAGTCATGATGCTACTGGTGGAGAAAACAGAGAGAGGTGATATGAGGGAGAGAGTGGGGGAGAGACAGGAAGGGGACATGAAGACGAGGGAAGACGTTGAACAAGAGCACATGGAGAGAAAAAACTAAGCAAAAACAAAAACAAAGACACAAATGCAAACACAACAGAAACACAAAGAAAGCACAGCGACATTGTGCAACAATGGGGGAGAACACAGTGGTACAACAATCGGAGAACAACTGGAAAATAAGATCATTAAAGTGAATTTCCAACTGATAGGTGCAGATTCTCTCAAAATTCCACTATCTAGAATCCATCCATTATCTACCGCTTATCCTCATAGGGTCGCGGGGGGGCTGGAGCCTATCCCAGCTGTCTTAGGGCGGAAGGACAAGTCACCACCTCATCGCCTACGGTCAATTTAAATTAGCCAATTAACCTAATCCCCATGCATGTTTTTGGATGGTGGGAGGAAGCCGGAGTACCCGGAAAGAACCGCAGACACGGGGAGAACATGCAAACTCCACACAGAAAGGTGCCAGGCCCGGGATTCGAACCCGGTACCTTCTTGCTGTGAGGCGACAGTGCTAACCACTACACCACCGTGCCGCCCTATCTAGAATATCTACCAATATATCTACACACAACAAGTGAGCACATACACAGCCAAAACAATCACAAATATATATACTACTAATACTACTGAATATATAGGCACATGTTTACAGCTGGAATAATTAACGTTAGCGTGGGTATATATGTGAAACTCAGTGCATACAGTAGGTATATACATACACTTCTATGTGCATATCTACTTGTACATACACATTCACACTCATGCAAGCTTGCCTACGTACACACACCTACCTACAGACACACGGACAGTATATATACATGTATAATTATACATAGCACAGAACTCTCTTTGTACACATAAACACGCACAGAACAGCAAATTAACTGCGCTACCTATATATAAACACATAAGCGAAGGCACAGTAATGCAACATACATACACACACCCAAGAACATATTCCTAAACATGCGATTACACATTTGTAATTACACAACAACCGGGCCACATATATACATAACTAGACATAGATAAGCAGATAGTTAAATAGATCACTAGATAGGTGGAGAGATATATATTTATATATATATATATATATATATATATATATATAAAGAGAGAGAGAGAGAGAGAGAAAGAGTGGGTGAGTGAGTAAGTGAGTAAGTGAGTGTGAGTCGGAGAGAGAAAAGGGTTAGGGTTAGTTTGAATAATTACGATTTTACAACCTTATTATGTCCATGCTTCTTGGTGTATGATCCAGGGCATTGAGTTACAGCCAGGTAGTGATGTTGCTGTCCCGTATTTTTTGGCAGGGGAGCTGATTCCTCGTATGTTCCAGGATGTTAGATTTAGGTGTGGAGTGATGATGCTACTTATTATGTCCATTCTTCTTGGTGTATGATCCAGGGCATTGAGCTACAGCCAGGTAATGATGTTGCTGTCCCGGTAAAGCTGGCCGTCGATGTATAGTTTATCCACAGTCAGCGCAACTCTTCTTCCTTTCTCACGGTATTGTCTGAAAACAGGGAGTAGTTTCTTCCGTCTGTTCTGGATTTCACATTGGAACTGGTCATTGATTCCATAGTTTGTTCCTTTCAGTTCTCTTCCTCTGCTTTTGACAAGTTCTTTTTGTTTATAATGCTCAAACTTCTCGACGATGGGTCTGGTGAACGCGGTGGAAGCTAATGTTTTCAACAGTATCTTTAGACAGCTTGAGGGCAGAATGCATAAACTCCTTTATCGCTTGTTCTGGATTGTCTTCGGGTTGTTCTGCTATTCAAGAGAAGACCAGATTATCCCGCATGCTTCGGCATTGGAGATCTAATATAGTTTCCTTCATCGTTTTGTTTTCATTAGTCAGCGTTTCCATTTGTCCGGAGAGGGAGTTGACGGTGAGTTTAAGTTCTTTATTCTCAATCTGTAGCGTCTCGAGTTGGGACTGTGTAAATTCGAGACTGGCTTTGAGGTCTTTAATGTCAGCGTGTAGTATTTCCAGAATAGAAAGTTTATTGTTTACCGACTGCAGAACGGTAACCTCTATTGTTGTGGTCCCGTCGTCGGTTTCGGTGGACGAGTCATGACGTAGTTGTCTTTTTGGCGGACTCATGACAGACAGCCGGTAGAAGTAGAAGTCGTCTACAAACTTTTCCAGGTTTTCCAGGGTTTGCTGTGAATGTTACGAGCTTTGGAGAATATACCCAATGAAGTTATTCTGGGGAGACTTTGCTTCCGACACTAACAGCTGGGCGCCGCCATGATGGATCTCCAGTTGTCTCGCGTTGTTTTCTGACTCACAGCGTCATCACAGTCTCATTCTCACAGCATTCCCCTCTTCCCCTCCATTTCCCTGCTTGGGGATCTCTCCACATTGACAATCCTACACCATTTCCATACATTCATACTGGTTGCATTAACCATCGCCAAAAAGACAGAACAAAACTATCAATAAACCACTGGATCAACCTGCAGTAGACCATGCAAACTGAGAACAACTGACATCGACACTAAAGGACAACCTCACAACATTCCATAACTCCTGGTCCCCCTTCCTACAGTATATTCAGAGCTGATTCCTCCCCCAAATTCATAAATAATTGGCTGATATTGTGATTCATGATGCTATTTCTCCCCTTTCCCTCTGTTTTATGCATGTCAGTTCACTGTTTTCTCTGTCCTTGTTCTGTGTAAATTTGTCTGGTTATATTGTTGTCTATGTCTTTGTTCCATGTTTTGTTGTCTGTTTTCAGTTTGTCAGCACTTCGTTTCCAGACTATTGTTCTTTCCCAAGTCTACGTGTATTATAACTATTCATATCTCTTTTGCATTTCATTATTGAGGTGACCCTTTCCACTTGTCCCTGGGGCTGCTCTTCGCTCTGTAGGGCCTGCCTGGCTCTTGCTCTTCCCCCGGAGGCTGGTTATGTCCGGTGTCTCGCCTCCTGAGCCCCCGGGCTGCTGGATCCATGCTTTCTGTGGGCCCCTGGGGGGGCTGTGTCTGGTCGCTCCTGGGGTGCTGCGGCTGGTCCTGGGGTTTGGGATGGGTCGGCCCTCCTGTTGCTCCCCCACCCCTCTCCTGCCCTACCCCCTCCCTCCTCGACCACCCCCCCTGCCTGTACCTCCGTGCCCCTCTTCCCCCCTCCCCCTCCCCTCAGGGGGGCTGGGGGCCCTCTGTTGGCTGGGGGCAGGCTGGGGGGCCGGGTGATCTCTCCTGGGGGTGGGAGCCAGCTCATTCTACACAGGCTCTTTTTTTTTGGACTTGCATCCCGTCGCCGGTGACCTGTTGCTGCTGGCTGGAGGCCTGGATCCCGGGTCCTGTACTGTCCTCGGAGGTGGTGGAGCGGGAATGGGGTCACCAGTGCAGCGGGGGGGTGCCCGGGCCCCTCGGCGCAATTGCTCCCAGGGATGGCGTGGACGCCTTTGTCTTGAGCACCCTCGGGGTTGCCCTGTCTCCGGTCTGGGTTGGGTCACGGTGGGCCGCTGGCCTGCAGTGTGGCCTCATCGACTGCTGTGCCGGGGCTCCGGTACCGTGACTCCCGGGAGTCCTGGTGTTGATGGGGTCCGTTGGTCCGTTGGGGCTTTCCCCGCTTCCTTTGCCCCTCAGCTCTGGGGGCCTCACACCTCAGTGCCAACTATAACGCAATCACCCTTGGCTCTGTCGCCCTGGGCTGGACCCCCACCAGACTGCCTCTTATTGCGCACCCCACACTCCACACAACTCACCGTATACATTTACTTTTAGGCACATGTAGGGACACATCAGTTAGGGCCCCATGGTAGTGTGGGGTGTGGGTGGTGGGTCGTGGGGTGGGACAGACTGCAGTGCTCTGCGGCGCTGCGTCCTCCCCATCTACCTCCCATTGTCCCCCCCATTCTCCACTTTTAATGCAGCACACACTCATTTCTTGGGTGGGAACTCCCGGCTGGCTTGGGGGCTTTGAATCGGGGTAGGCTGCAGAGTACCCATCCTCTGTGGCCCTCCGACCCTCCCCCCCCATTGCCCCTATTGCCCACCCAACTTTTAATGCACCACACTACACCCAGGGTTGCACTCATACACGGTGTAGGGAGAATATTTCTTCGTCAGGGATCGCAGAAATATAGTAATAGGGTACAATGGTGATCCACACATCATGGCATCGCTGGTAGGGGCCTGGCCCTTCGGCTCTCAGACGCAGGGGGTGTCCAACCATTGGCTTGCTGTCGTTGTGGGGCCCCCGGGGTCCTTGGGGGGTGGTCTGGGGTTTTTCCGGCGTGCTGTCGGCTCCTTCGGTGCTGCGGCTTCTGGTGTGTTGCGGGGCCGGGGTTGCTGGCCCTGTTGGTCGGTGTGGCTGCGGCGTCTGCTAGCGACTCGTGGTGGCTGGGCCCTTGCTTGGGGATGGGGCACCTCTCTGGTGGCGAGAGCCATGGGTCTGCCTCGCCACCCTGGGGTGAGGTGCAGGGGGACACCCGGGGCGCCTTCTCGTCAGCGGTACTGGCTCCCTCTAACCCGTTCCTGATATCTGGGCCTCCTTTGGGGCCCGGTTGTCTACTCCCTTCTGCCCGCACCGGTGGTGGCCTGCTTTCTTAGCGGCTGGTTGCCTGCCCCTTTGTGGGGACGCCCGGCCCCTAGGTCTGCCCCCGGCTGGCTGGGGGCCCCTTGCCTTCTCTGGGGTGGGGGTGGTGGGGCTGTGGGGTGTGGGGGTGGGTGGGGTTGGGGATGGGGGCGGGGTTTGGGGTGTTGGTGGTGGGGTGGCTGGGGGCTGGTGTTGGGTAGTGGGTGGTCCCTCTTGTCCCGGGCCTCCGTGGCTTGTTCGTGGCGCCGAGGGGACGTCTGGCTGTACCTCTTCTTGTCCCTGGGTTTGTGTGTTTCTCTCTGGTCCCGGTTGGCTCTCTGGGCGATCCCTCCTGGAAGTTTCCGCCGCCCGGGTAGGATGGTGCCTCGGCCAGTGGGCCCCTGCTCAGTCGTCGTAGCTGCTCTGGGCTTCAGTGCTAATCACTTATGCATGTTGGCTCAGGGTGTGCGAACGTCTCTCATGTCCCATTGTTGAGTATTGATGGGACTCGCCAGAATGGGCTAAATCACTCTTCAGGCGTTACGCTATAATCATTTTCTCTATGTATTCCTACATTTCTCCTGTGGCCCTCGGTACCCTACTCTCTGTCGGGTTTGATTTTGTCATTATTTTTGATTTTTCTGTTTATTTACTTTATTAATTTAATCATTATTATTACTATTTTTCTTCTCTCCTATTTTTGAGACATTGGTTACTGGGAATCATGCAGCTTCTCACATTCTTGATTCCTAATGACACTGCCTGTTTGTACTCTTTCCTACCCATACTCTCTCACCCTGTTTATCATCTGTTTCCCCCTCAATTCACTAAGGTGTAGCACTTTCCTCTCTGGTTCACTATAAGAAAATCAAATAAAGAAAGACAGCTTAGTCTCCAGAGAGGGTGCAGTGACGGTCACACACATGCACAAAAATATAAAAATACTTTTCTGCAAGAGAAAAATGCACCAATCCCATAAATAGTTGACACCTGCCATCTTGTTGTGGTTTTTAAGGATAGGAATAGATGCTGACAAAAAAACCCCAAAAAAACTGTCTGAGTTGCCTTTCTTTGAATATCTGATTTTCTCAAGTTTAAGAAGGGACATCGTATCTCTGAGCCACTGGCCAGCAGAGGGCGCTTTAGTTGACTTCCAAAGAAAAAGGAGATGGTGGCTAGCAAGTAAAGAAGTAAAAGCTAAAACATCTAACTGAGAGGAGGAAAATCGGCGGCAGTCTACTGGGAAGCAGAATATGGCGACATGAGGGGAGACTGTTGTTGTTTTTAAGAGTATTTTTGACATGGTATTAAAATAACTCTGCCAGAAAGGAGAGAGAAGCGGACAGGAGAAAAACATATGAATCAAATTGCAAGGTGAGACGTGGCATCTGTCGCAGCTGTCGGTGATGTTGGGGAAGATCTGTGACAATCTGGATTTGGAATAATGAACTCTAAAAAAACCTTTGAATTGTATAAGTGTGAGACGAGCACAAGCCGAGCTGGTGTGAATTTTCTTGAGTGCGTTGTCCCACCAACCATCATCAAAATGTAGACCCAATTCTTGTTCCCAAGCTGACTGAACTTTGGTAATTGGAGAGCAATCGAATGAAAGGATTTTATTATAAACCTTGGAGATGAGTGACTTCTGGAGTGGGTCTTGGGCTAGGAGCTCCTCCCACTGAAGATCTGGTGGTCGTGAAGGAAAAGCTGGAAACAAAGCAGTAGCGCAGTGTCTAATTTGAAAATATCGAAAAAGATGAGATGGTGGAAGATTAAATTCCCCAGAGAGATCTGCAAAACTGCGAAAAAAGCCATCTTTATAAAGGTCCTGGAAGCGTCTCAAGCCCCTGTTATGCCATAAAAGAAATGAAGAATCCGAGGATGCAAGAGAGAATAAATGATTCCTCAGCAGAGGAGCCAAGGTGGATGCTGAGTCAAACTTGAATTTTTTTCTGAACTGATACCAAATTTTCAGTGTGGATCGAACGATCGGGTTGTTTGTAAAGCCAGAGGGGTAGGAGGGGTATGGAGGAAGTAAGCAGAGCAGCTAAGGAGGATGAGACACATGACTGTGCCTCGAGATGACACCAAGGCAGATCTACCGATTTGAACCAAAAGGAAATTTTTTGGACGTGTGCCGCCCAGTAGTATAACTGGAAATTTGGAAGGGACAGACCACCGTCGAATTTACATCTCTGGAGAGCAGATTTGCGTATTCTGGGAGCTTTTCCATTCCATAAAAAATGAGAAATGGATTGATCAATTATTATAAAAAAACTGCTTCGACAGAAAAAGAAGGAGACAGTGAAACAGAAACAGAAATTTTTTTTAATTGTGTTGATTCTTCCTGTCAGTGAGAGGGGCAAGTTTCCCCACCTCTGGAGGTCAGATTTGACTTTGGACAACAAAGGCAGGAAGTTTGTGGCGAAAAGAGCTTCAAGCATTCTGGTTACATTGATCCCCAGATACTTAAAACCAGACGGACTCAACTTAAAGGGGACTACAGAGTGGTCGAGCTGCAGAGCTGAAGAATTGACAGGATAGCACTCGCTTTTAGAGATATTCACCTTATAACCTGAAAAAGAGCAGAATTTATGAAATAAGGCTAGAATTGCAGGGAGGGAATAGACAGGATCAGAGACATACAGTAATAAATCGTCCGCATACAGGGATAATTTAAATTCTGTGCCCGAATGTGAAATTCCAGTGAAAGTGGAGGAGGAACTCATCACAAGTGCTTCATGAAGTTTCATTTGTCCATCACTAGCTTTAGGACTCTCACCCTGAATAATGTCATAAATGTACAAAAGCTCAGTGCTTACTGCTGTTCATCACCTCATCAATAAAGAGTCTAAAAGTTTCTCCCTCACTTCCTGCTAGTGATGGACAGATGAAGCGTCTTGAAGCACTTGATCACTCCTCTAGATGGTGCTCTTGGTTCAATTCTCTTCCTTCAATTCAAAATGACGCATTTAATTCAGACACATTAAAAAAACTCTGACAAAGTAGCGCTAAAACAATTAGTCCATTCATGGGTTTGTCATCGACCCTAATTAAAAAAGTAATTAAAAAATATTCCTTGATAATATTGGTTAAGGTGTTATCTTCAATAACTTCTCAAATGCGGGGACAAGTTCACAAAAGATAAGGCAAAAATTTACGATTTTGTTGTATTATAATTTCTCATTATTGCGGCACTTGGAGGAAACCAAAACAAAGAAGTGATATTATTATTCTGATAATTTAACTCTATGACTCACAGTCATAGTAATGAGCAGCCACAAGAGGGCAGCAAACACCATCTATCTATCTATCTATCTATCTATCTATCTATCTATCTATCTATCTATCTATCTATCTATCTATCTATCTATCTCATCTATCTCATATATTACTATATATGTATAGTATATACTTTATATTCTATATGATTCCTATCTTTATCATTTCTCATACCTCCTCTGTTTGGAGGAGTGTCTTGGAGCCCTTATAACCCTGTTATTCTCTACCTATCTAGCTATCAGGTATCAGGTTAGGTTGAGTATGGAACAGAAAGGCAATGTGGACACCAGCTTATCATGAGGATCAGTGGAGGACGACAGTGAGAAATGCTGTGCTAGTCTTCTTAAGGTATGTTAAGAGGCCTTCCCTCACATTTTTCACTAACACATCATGTTATTCTTATGTTTCGCTGCAGATGTCTAGTGTTGAGGTTGGACTGGATCAGTGTTTAGATAAGCAGAGCTTTCCTAACATCCTGAGTGCCCTAGGAGAGGGTTACCAAGGACTGTCCACAATGAACAGAGTATCCACAGGGAGGTAACAGTGAGGAGGACCAACATGCTCCATGGAAAGTCTTCATCAGCATGTTGACCTGAATACAGAATGGATCAGTGAAACTGTTATCCTACACGATGAAAACATCAAACCCATTATTCAACCTGCAGGTTGCATTTTGTGATGAATTTAATTTAATTCAGGAATAATTTAATTTTGACTCTGAGGCACCAGAAGATTATTCATAGGAAGGAAGCTTTTCTTAGGAAAACACTGCGCTCTGACACAGCTGAAGGCCTCAGGAAAACCTGAAAACAACCTGGGAAGCACAGCAATCCACTGGTTGAACTGCAACTATAGAGTACAAAATGGAGGGTGCATTAATGTATAGCTGACAAGTTAAAAAGCCTCAATTTTATTCATTCATTGGTTAATTTGAATGAAGCAACCCTTTATTATAAAGATTAATTTCAGTTCATGTTTGTTATTAAAATGTATTTCTATATGGCATCAATTCATCATTTAAAAGCTTTATAGTAATTTATAAAGACCCTCAAGAAAAAACAACTTCACCTCCCTGGTATGAGGCAGGGGGTTATAATAAGATGAGTTTTCATGTTTAGGTTGTCTTATTTTTTTAATTACTTCAGTGATTGAATAAGTTCCATGCTTGCAGTGATGTGACTGCTGCTGCAGTAATAATGATAAAAAGCAATAATAATAATAATAATAATGATATGAAAAGAGAAAATAATTACCTGAATAAAATAAATCCACAACCCACTTTCCCAGCACCTACATATATATTATCAACAGATACAACCTGTTGATAAGTACTAATTAAATGAATAAAAGAGCATTAATGAGAAGCTTTAAAGAAGATCCAGGTCAGATGTCACAGATTGTGCAGGCAGATGTTCAGACAGGACGTTCTGAGCTGAACTGACTGCTAAAGTAAACCAGAGACGTGAGCAGATGTGACTTAATATTGAAAATATGTCTGGAACTCGGTTCCTTTAATTTACACATCCTTTAGCTTAGTTGGACATTCCTGGATTAATGTGTACAGTTTTTCATTCATCCAGATAGCAGCCACATGAGCTGCGTTACCTTTAACAATATGCCACAGAAATACATGCTGGGACTTTGAGTCAATAAGTCAATAAATGCCAGGAGTCAAAGACAAAGATATCACACCGATTAAATGCTTTCCTCCAGAACACAAACAACCTTTTGTATTTGCCACTCTGACTGGCTGGTATTCATGCATGTACTGTATTTAAACATGCCACATGCACGCTGCATCCGTGTAATGGTGTAATATTCACATGCACACATGTGCAGGGCCTCTCAGCACATCTGTTTTCCATTGGCTACAGAGCAAGAATGTGAGAAAACAAACAAGTGCTCAGCTATGCCAAGAAGACCTCTGCAGCAACATCAAGGCACTTTAAAATGGACGACACCTCCTTCGACTGCATGAGCATGTCGCTGAATCAGAACAAGGCTGGCCTGGCAAGTAGAGGTGAGCCGGAACACTATTTGATGAAAAAGACAAAACAAAAACCAGGAGCAGACAGGCAGCGTTGCACCATAGATGACGCATTTAAAGCTCCTGATCTTTTGTCTCCTGTATGGGTGTGGTCATGGCCGAAGTGTTGGGAGCATCGTATGAATGCTACCATTAGATATTTACCCTGCTAGCTCCATATGCACAAAACGCTGTGCTTCTTCTTTGTACAGCGACATGTTTGGGCAGTTCAGACCTGCATGAGGTCATGTTTTTCTGATGCAGCCATGAGATGCTTTCTTACTGCTCACTCTCTCACTCTCTTCAGGCAAAATCCAACATGCTTATAGTGTAAAACAGAACACAATATTTCTGTATTTTTTCATGTTCAGGACATAACATAATTTATAGTCCATAACCTGGGCTCCTGGATATATATATATTCTTTTTATTTTTTTATTTGCTGCTTTTGCACTTCTGGTTGGATGCAATCTGCTTTTTGTTACCTTGTATTTGTGACGTGTGGTGACAGTAAAGTTAAATCTGATCTAAACATGATCTGTGGCCATGGCGACGGACGAGGCAGCAAGGCATCTGATCCAAAGTGCAGCTCAGAAGACAGACATGAATGGTTCAGTAATTCAGGTGCTGGTACAGGTGCAGTGTTGAGTTTGGGGTCAGGTTCAGGGTCCAGTAAGTACAGCAGGTCAAAGTTGAAGCAGGAAGCGGGTCGGCTTTCACTTTGGTTTTGTTTTCCAAATGACAGCTGCTTTTCTCAGCATGTTTCCACACGATCAGTCTGAGATCTCTGGGAATTACAAACAACTCTGCAATCCAGGAAGTAGCATGTCCTGTGTGGTGAGGGTATCGAGGCTGGTGTGGAAAACAAGTGCTACACACCAGGGTCAGTGGAGCTCTGGGGTCTGGGGTTACGTTTCAATCTATGTCAATATTTTTCTAAACGAACAATGATTATATATAATTATCATTTTTATACCAAAGCAAAGGACAAAAAACAGCTAGTCTGGGCTCTGTTCTAATGATAGAAACAAGTCAGCTGGGATGTCCATGTTGCAGCTGCAGCTGACAGACGTTTACGACTACGAGGTTACAACATTAAAATCCCACAGAGCAGTGACTGGGAAGTGTACATGTAATGGCATGAGGTTATGAAAACAGTCTGCTGCAGTCTAACTAAAGCTGAGACATACAGTACATACTGTATATGCAGTCACTCAGTGTGTGAGTCAGAGCTCATGAGTGGCTGGGTGGGTCATTCATTGATTATGTTCTAGTAGGCATATGAGACAGTGCTGAGCCTTCCCATACAGCTCGCTCCCAGGACACTTGCATTCCTTGCATGAGTATCACTGGTGGAGTTTTCTACACCCTACGATAGGGAGGACATTCTGCTGAAATATTACACTTTGGGTATTCATATGAAATCTGAGTTTCTCCAGACTTGCTGCCTCCTTGGAATCTGGCGTCACCAGAGTAACATGCCAGACTGAGGCACTGCTGAAATCCCACAGGAGCACATCCAGTTCAGATTTCAGATGTTTCACAGTTCACTGATTCAGGGTCAGGTTTGGCCTATTATCCTGTCCAAAGATGACATATCCAAAATAAATAGGGTATATCGTCAAAACTACAAGGGGTGTATGAATACTTTTTGTCACCTATGATGCAAACACATGTAAGTTTCCTACAAAAGTGTCAGAATTCATGTGTCATAATGATCTGCTACCTGTCCTCCTTTTATTCCAATAAGGAGCTTTACTTTGAAGTGATCTGGTGTCTGTCCCCCTTTTATTACAATAAGGAGCTTTACTTTGAAATGATCTGCTGTCTGTCCCCCTTTTATTACAATAAGGAGCTTTACTTTGAAATGATCTGGTGTCTGTCCCCCTTTTATTACAATAAGGAGCTTTACTTTGAAATGATCTGCTGTCTGTCCCCCTTTTATTACAATAAGGAGCTTTACTTTGAAATGATCTGGTGTCTGTCCCCCTTTTATGACAATAAAGAGCTTTACTTTGAAATGATCTAGCATCTCAGCTGATCTTACAGAGTAATTCTAAAGTAATGGAACTAATAACTTTCAGCAGCGAGTTATTTAACAAAGTAAGGGACCAATAGTGTGTAATCCATCGCTTTTTATGAGTAATTAGCTCAACGCTGCATACATTTGGAACAAGAACAGCGACTTCCTGGTTGAAAGTTTGTTGAGGACCTGTCTGACTGTGGAAGCAGTTGCTCTGAGTGTCTAATAATGAGGCAGATGGGTTTACACTGAAGTTACTGAAAGCCTGATGATGGGAAAATATATATTCACAAAATAGTCAGACAAGATGCTCGCAGAGCAAATTAAGACCATCTGCAGCCCAGTGCACTTCCTCAAGTGGTCGAACACATTTCTCAGGTCGACTGGGCTGCAGTGAACGCACCTTATAATCTGGTGGTAACTCACTGTAGTTTATATGAGAAAGCAAATCACTGAGGATGAGTCAGTCAGAGTTGGCTGTTTTTATTGTGTTTGTACAGAACAATAGTGTTGGAGGGCCAGAACCACTGGTTTGTGTTATTTGTCTCAGTGATCAGAAACAGCTGTCTGTGGCCTCAGCTTGCTATTCACAATGAAACTCAAAGTCATTTTGTAAATAACAAGAGATTTGGGCAGAGGTGTGTCTTCAAGAGTGAATGTTCATGAGAACTCAGTGTATCTACTAGCATCAAAACCAGGGAGTTAGCGTTACTGTAATCCCATTACAGTAACGTTTTACCTTGTAATGCTGCCCACCAGCTCACATCATAGAATACATTTCCCCAGATATTTAGGGAGGACTTAATATAACTTATTTAAAAATAAATACAGAAATCATTAACTGCAGAAAGCTTGAATTCCACTTAAAAACAGTCATCATCTGCTCTTGACAGGATGCTGGAGCTGCTGTATTCATTCCAGACAACAGTGAGTAACTCTGCACAGGATTCCCATGATTAAATAGTGACTGTGTGAGCGTCACAGCCTCCGACACATCCACCTACAAATGACAATCTGCCAGCCTTCCACCATCGAACCTGTGCAACTGACATCCCCCTGGGTACGCTACACTTTACTGTTTACTGTCTGCACTGAGCTAAAGCTCATATTGTGACAGACTGGCTTGTTGTTGATGCACTATACTTTACAGAACACAGTGTTCAGTTAAATGTGCTCCAAATGTCTGCCTTCAGGAAAGACTTTACGACTGGCACTAAAGATTCCTCACTGATGTGAAGCAGCTGTCACTAGTTTCATTTGCAGTACAGCATTCATTATCACAACCGTGGTAATGTGATAAATGAACATTGTCATATCATTCTTGTCACGGTGGGGATGATAACACAGCAGAACATTCAGTGATATTCCCTCACTGAAGAAGTGTCAGGGTTTGCACGTCCGTGCGAGGTGATATCATTCAGATTTTACAGGACACACTGCTGAATGAACTGAAATACAAAGTCAAGAAAAAGTCAAAGTCAATACAGAGTCAAGAAGCGAGAGATTTTCAAAAACAAAACAGCAATACAACAAAATGTTATTTTCTTTTTAAACCAAGCTAACTAATTAACTGGGGCTGCCAGTGTTGATCACAATTAGATTAAAGTCAAAACATGATTTATTTTAATTACATTAATCTTGTGCCTATATTTTGTGTCTTTGACACACACTCAAGCACTGTCGCCTCACAGCAAGAAGGTACCGGGTTCGATTCCTGGCCCGGGGCCTTTCTGTGTGGAGTTTGCATGTTCTCCTCATGTCTGTGTGGGTTCTCTCTGGGTACTCTGGCTTCCTCCCACCATCCAAAAACATGCATGGGGATTAGGTTAATTGGTTAATTTAAATTGACCGTAGGTGTGAATGTGAGTGTGAGTGGTTGTCTGTCTCTATGTGTCCTGTGATGAACTGGACACTTGTCCAGGGTGTACCCTGTCTTTCACCCTAAGACAGCTGGGATAGGCTCCAGCCCCCCTGACCCTATGAGAGGATAAGAGGGAGAAAATGAATGGATGGATGGATGGACACACACTCACTAGCACCTTCGTTCTTCCTGCTGCAGTCTTGGAAAAGAACAACGATAAAGTTCTGATTCCCTCATTCTCTAAATACTAAAAAGGAAAAAAAAACACATTAAAATATCTGGGAAATACTTCCAGTTTGAGCTAGCAGCTACATGCTAAGCTAATGCTAGTGCTGCTAATCAGACTGATGCTAACAGCTAACAGGCTAAAGCTACTGTTTATCAGTGATCAAGTTACCACAGACGTGAGGATGAAACTAAATGAAGAAGTTAACTCCAGTGCTTGTTAACCCTTTGAGTGCCATTAATGTATTTCAACATCATTTAAAATCCAACGCTTGAGTGTCATCGACATAGTTATAAGTCAAAATGTTTTTTCGGCAGCAGGTTACCGATCACGGTCTCCCGCAGCCTGTGAGTAATGTTGGGGCTTCTGGGAGACGTAGTTGGAGCATAAGAGACGGTCTACCCACGGATGATCTCATATCACCAAGTACTCTCTAAGATCCTTGAGAAAGCAGTGTGCAGTCAGCTGTGTGACTTCCTCCAGAACAATAATCTATTTGAGGACTTTCAGTCAGGATTTAGAAAATATCATAGCACCGAGACCGCTCTGGTGAAAATCACTAATGACCTGCTAATTGCGTCAGACCATGGACTCGTCTCAGTACTTGTCTTGTTAGATCTTAGCGCTGCTTTTGATACTATTGACCATCATATCCTGTTGCAGAGATTAGAACATTTAACTGGCATCAGAGGAACTGCTTTAAGCTGGTTCAAGTCCTACTTATCGGATCGATCACAGTTTGTTCACATTAATGATGAGTCCTCCATGCAGTCCATAGTCAGTTATGGAGTTCCTCAAGGTTCTGTGCTTGGGCCTATTCTATTTACTTTATATATGCTTCCTTTAGGCAATGTTATCAGGAAACACTCCATAAACTTTCACTGTTATGCAGATGATACTCAGCTATATTTGTCATTTAAGTCAGACGAATCCAGCCAGTTAGCTAAACTCCAAACATGTCTTCAGGATATAAAAACTTGGATGGCGCACAATTTCTTGTTGTTAAATTCAGATAAAACTGAGGTTATTCTAATTGGCCCTGAAAATCTCAGAAATAACCTATGTAATGACTTATTTACTCTAGGTGGCTTTGTACCAGCCTCGAATAGCACTGTAAGGAATCTAGGGGTAATTTTTGACCAAGATATGTCCTTCAACGTCCACATGAAACATACAGCTAGAACAGCTTTTTTTCATCTGCGTAACATTGCAAAAATAAGGCATATTCTCTCCCAAAACGATGCAGAAAAATTAGTCCATGCTTTTGTAACTTCCAGGCTGGACTATTGTAACTCGTTATTATCAGGCTGCCCTAATAAGTCTATCAGGACTCTCCAGCTGGTCCAGAAATCATTGACATTTGCAGCACGTGTTCTCACCAGAACCAGGAAGAGAGACCATATTTCTCCGGTGTTAGCCTCTCTGCACTGGCTCCCTGTAAAATCTAGAATAGAATTTAAAATCCTCCTCCTCACCTACAAGGCACTTAATGGTCAGGCACCATCTTATCTTAAAGAGCTAATAGTGCCTTATAATCCTGCTAGAACTCTACGCTCTCAGAATGCAGGACTACTAGCGGTTCCTAGGGTTTATAAAAGTAGAATGGGAGCTAGAGCTTTCAGTTATCAAGCTCCTCTTCTGTGGAACCAACTCCCTCTTTCAGTCCGGGAGGCAGACACCATCCCCTTATTCAAGAGTAGGCTTAAGACTTTCCTTTTTGATAGTGCTTATAGTTAGGACTGATCCAAGGTTGACTCAGGCTGCCTTGGATCAATCCTTAGTTATGCTGCTATAGGTCTAGACTGCCGGGGGACTTCCTCTGACACACTGAGCTTCTCTTCTTCTTCATTTGGATGCCTCCATTAAGTCATTTCACTAACTCATCTTCTTCCCCGGAGTCCCTGTGCTCTCAGCTCCCAGGTGTCCGTGAGCTGAGGCTACTTGTTGAGAAGGAGGTGATGTCATCCAGGCTTCGTCTGTCCTGACGGTGGTGAGATGGAGAAGAGGCGATGCTGCTCAGGTTGTATCTTTTAGGGTAGTGGAGAAGAGGATGTGTTTCCTCTTCCTCCCTTTAACACATGCTGCAGATTAGTTTTGTGCCTCGTAGTCCCTGTGCGTTCTCATCTCACAGGTATCCATGGATCCAGTCTACCTGGTGGAGTAGTGGTTGTGCAGACCAGTCAGGCTTCATCTTCTGGTTCTGAGTGACGTGGTGGTGATGAGGTCATCCTGCGGAGGTTTCTCCTGTTTGGTGTGGTGGAGTGGAAGATGTGCTGCCCAGGCTTCTTCTGGTTGGCGTGTTGGAGAGGACGACATGCTTCTCATCCTTTGCTGATAGCTTGATGATGCTCTTCATCCCCTTGGACACTCTCATATAATTCTATATATATACACACTGTATATTAGCTGTTGTTATATTGATTTGGACATTTCCATACAATTTTGTATGTTAGTGTTAATGTGTTTTCATTGTTGTTATTCTGTACACATGGCATCTATTGCACGCCTGTCCATCCTGGAAGAGGGATCCCTCCTCTGTTGCTCTTCCTGAGGTTTCTTCCGTTTCTTTTTCCCTGTTAAAAGGTTTTTTTTTGGGGAGTTTTTCCTTAGTCGATGCGAGGGTCATTTGTAAAGGACAGAGGGTGTCATATCCTGTACAGATTGTAAAGCCCAATGAGGCAAATTCATAATTTGTGATATTGGGCTATACAAATAAAGTTGACTTGACTTGACTTACTCAACAGCCCTGGACAAATGTCAACGATTTTAGAGGTAGGGTTAGGATTAGGGTTAGTGGTCCACAGCTGTTAATTACTTGGTGAACAGGAAGTGGAAACAATCACAATTAGAGAGCAAAACAGAATCTAGAAACAATCTACAAAACAAAATCTACAAAAAATGGTATTTAGGGTGGGAGTGGCCTCTACTCTACTGCTGATAAAACAAGAACGGAACAAGGTAAAAGCAAACATTTTTTTTCCACAATAAAATAGAGCTATTCTGTGTTTTCAGAGTCATAGTACAAAATATTCTATGGATCTAGAAATATGACTCAAAATAGGCAAAAATGCTGGAACAAGACACTTTCTGTTTTATAAAAGGACTGCCATTCAGAGTTAAATGGTGTCAGCTGATTGCAGACCAGTCAACAGACTCTGGTCTAAGAGACCAACTCTGGCTGGCTGGTTATCAAGTGACATCACTGATCAGACACTCACTGACATTGATGGGCGATGACATTGTTCTTCTACAGACTTCTTTTTAATTTTTTTCTTGAGAGGAAGTCCTTTTTAATAGGTTTCATCAACTGAATATATTATGTTTATAATCACTTTATTACACTATTAATTGATCCTTTATAGTGTTTATTACAACAGAATAAATTGAGTAATTCTCTACTACCAAGCATTTAAAAATGTCAATGATGCAAATTTAGGGGCAGATAGTGTACCACTGAAATGTTGACAGTGACAGGGCTCAGTAATATGAACACGTGTCTCTGTGAGTTGCTGTGCATGAGGCGAGGTCCAACTACAGTCACATGGTTTCTAATTGGTACCAGGAGGTTTCCCCTCAATGACACTGACACTGCTGCAGTGTTCACACACTGCTGCTCAGCGTCTGAAGCTCTCTGACTGCATATCTCTGATCAAACCCAGCACCATTACCTTCAATGGACAGAATCCAAGACTTTCAAAATAAAATAAAATACATGATACTACAGCTGTGATCCTTGCAAACAGCTCTTACATACCCAGAGAGATAACAGCAACACCTCTACAGGTATTTTTCATCATAAATACTAAATGATAGTAAATAATCACTGGAATGGACTGGTGTTATTCTGTTAATGTTAATGGATGCATATAAAATACATTATAAAAGCAACGTAAAAATAATATAATATCTGAAGAGGTTATAATTAAATAAAATACTAACTTCTCAATAAATACTGCAGGCTTTTGTGGAACTTGTTTGCATGCTTTCATGCAAAAAACACAATATCTTTCTGTGTTAAAAAATCCCTTGCTCTTAACCACACACTGTACAGTGGTTCACCGCAGGGTCATTAAATTATCAGTTATTTAAGAGAACACATTTAATGGTAAGATGAAATCATGTTAATCCAATGTTTCTAATGTCCATCTCTGTATTCATTGCAGGGTCTAAAACAGAGAATATTTTACATTTGTTACAGCAGCATGTCAGTAAGACAAAGAAAAAACAACAATGATTAAATAATAAGTGAATAAGTGATGATAAATATTTACAGTACAGTACATACTAAAAACAGAAATAGCAAATGAATTGCAAATCAATTTAAATCCATCCATAGTACGACAAAGTTTCACAAATATATTTTAATTTGAGTTGGAGTTAGAGTTTATAGTTATTAGTTATTACAACAGTTTATTACATGGTCTTACATTGCATCGTTCATAACTAGAGAACATTTTGACACAAATACAGCAGGATGTGGTGTTTTCAGTTGTGAAAAGGATTCAGGTTAATACTGAGTATTAGCATTGACAGGCTAGATCTCCATGGTCTCCAGTACAGAATTTGAACTGGTCCACTTGGAATGAAGCCTACAGGCTGCCAAGGCAACATGGCGTCAGGCTGTTTGGGTCTCACAGTTGAAAGCATGAGTTGCATACTTGAGCAGCGTGGTGCCGAGAACCTCCTTCTCACTCAGGAAGAATCTGGTTGTTGTCGGGCTGGTTGTATTCACCGCTCAGACATGTTTCTGTGAGTTTATGGGTCAGTTTCCAGGTTTTAAAGGGGTGTGTCATTCATTGCTAATCTGTGAAAGGAGTTCAAACTGAGTGAATCGTGTTGAATGGCCCATCAGCGGGCAGGCTTGTGGGAGGGCTCAGCAGGCGGACAGAGGCGGTACCATGAACCCTCCCTCCCCAGCTCCCCCACCAGAAGCTCCCACACTCATGTCGAGACAACAGTCACTGTGAGCAGCTCCAACCCTGAGGAACCTCTTATCTACTGCTACGTCTCCTCAAGATCAAGATTTGAAGGAGAAAACTATGGCATCTGTGAAAACTATTCTTTATCTGGGCGTCTGTCTGTCTGCTTGGAGCATCACTGCTGCAGGTGAGAACACATGAGTAGGTGATGGATGCATGGATGAATGGATATGCTCCATTTAAATGGACTTTTCCTCATTTACTGACACCATGGAAGGCATGTCTGCTGTGTTTTTTGAAGGAATAATGTTCAAAAAATGGAGCCTGTAAGTCCGGCCAGTTGTGTAAAGTGAGGATCCTCAGGCGCTGTTTAACATTCTCTGGTTGTTTTGTAATCACTAAATGTTCCATTATGGAGTTCACCTAATCATGACACAGCATTTCTTCAGATGTGGAAATGTTAAAGCAACTAATGAACCAAACAAAGTGTAACAGAACATTCTTCAGAGAGCAAGAAATGACCACCATGGGAACATAAAGGAATGCTACAAGGTTGTGCTGGACACACAGTATATCAAACTGCATAAACAGTCTCACTTTTGGCCCATATTCAGCTTTGCCCACTGACAAAGTCTGACTTTAATTATTGTGTGTTTATGAGAAGGATTTGGAGGTGGATGCCAAAGTTTTTCTCCAGCTGATTTATAAAAGTTGGTCTCTGGGTGTCATACTGTATATTACACTCGCAAAGCAGGATATTGTGGAAAAATTAATGTTGTATTGCATTTTATATCTAGATAAGAACCTTGTGGTGGAGAACGTACGCTGGGTGTCTCTGGACTTTAAAACCATCTTGACCTGGACGACCAAAGCACCTGACCACAAATACTCTGTCCTGTACACTTTGTGAGTCAATGCACACGCTCACATTACTGATGTTATGGAGACATTACATTCATTTTGGAGAATCAACCTAACCCATACCAACATTTACATTATGGACATATTTTGTCCCTCAAAGAAAATCCAAGACCCCACAATGACTATGACATCAGATTTATGTCCCATAAAGTCTGTCATTCCACTGTATTGTTAAACAGTGGAAGATTCTAAATTGATCAGATTTTACCAAAATCTAATAATATATTAGTATTAGTATATAAGTTAATACCTAACTCAGAGTATAAGTTGTACCTCTACTTTTATGAAAGCAGATATTCATACCTTCACTTTTCCTGTACGTTACTTTGTGTGATGCTTTAGGATAGGTAATGTTGAAGAAGGTCATTTTGAAAGCCTGTCACACACAGAGACGCTCCCATCATTTTTCTGCATAGTCTAAAAGTTTTTGTTTTAAACCATCTTTTTAAGTTAACTGAAATAAAAAATGAAAGAAAAGTGAGCTTGCAAACTGGTTAAACATTTGTGTATGTTTTACTTTTCATGCTTCATTCTCTTTAATTGCTTTGAGGGACCAGTTTGTAGAAAAGGGCAGGTGACATCTCCAGTTCTGAAAACCGATGCCAATGTGCCTTAAATTTGCATACTTTATTTTATACTTTATTTTATCTAACAGAAAATGATCCTCCTTTTATCTGGATTTATTCCCTCAGTAGACATTGGAAACATGGATCATTATTGTCTCAGTGTCTAGTTTCTAGTCTTCTTCAGTGCAGACTGATGTTCATTTAGTAAATTACGGTCCCATTGAGAGTCAAACAGACCATAAAGCAGAAGTTTTAGGGCACGGCTACCTGCTGATTGACAGGTCGTTACCACGGTAACATCTAGTCAGGGAGTCATCATTATAAATTTCTTAGAACTTGGTTGATGGCCAGAATGCCAAGTTTACAAAATAGTCTGCAAACCCACGGGTGACGTCAGGATGACTATGGCTTTGGTTTATTGTTATTATGAGCAAAAATGGAATATAATAATCATAGCTCAGGTTTCACAAGTGTGTAATCACCTTAAGTGGCTGCATTTTCAGCTCAGCTCAGGCTGAACAGCCGCCATATTCTTTCACCTACAGTAGCCCAGAATGGACCAACCAAACCCTAAACCTTACAATCCTTATCTTCTGCTCAGAGTGTGTGTTCATGCATCATTCACTTCCCTCATTCTCCCCATTCATTTCAATGAGACCACTGTGTGTTGTTTGAACACAGTGGACTGAGGCAAACTTCATCGTCATTTTTGCATCGACGCAAAGCAACAAGCAGATCAGAGGGAGCTTAACAAGGAGTTTTCTTAGTTTTCTGGTAAACATACGACAACTTTTTATGTTTGATTTAAACTCATGAACAGGGAAATTCCTAGTTTTCCAGCAGTAAAGTGGTGAGAGCAGCAATATCAATAAAAAATAAGAAGCAGTGACAGAAGAAAACAAGAAGAATAAGAGGAAGAAATAAATTCAGTTACCAGCCTGATTCCTATTTGACTGGGACTCTTTGAAATACTTAAAAAAAACAAATGCAATGAGTGGAAGATTTGACCTATATTTAATGGAATACACCACAAAGACAAGACATTTGATGTTCAAATGTTTGTTTGGAAACTATACACTAATTCTGACTTGTAACCCTGAAACACTAAACAAGTCCATTGGTGACAGGTGACAAATGTCCATATTAATATCTCATAATGAGTTTCTATTCTATTTCAGATTTTACCATATTTGATTTTGTGTTGTGTGTTTGCTCAGTGGTAACGGTGACTGGGAGGAAAGTCCTGACTGTTTTGATACGTCAGCGTCAGAATGTGATCTGACCAACGACCTCAAAGCGTTCGACAGGTAGGACCAAGACTTCAAGACCGCAATAATGTCTCTGTAATGTTTCCACGAGGGTTACTTCATGTTCATTGTTTCTATAATATGTTATTGGAAGGAAAGTCACTTGTACTGAAACATACAAAGAAAGTGGAAATAAAAATGATTTGTCACTATGCAATAATGAAGTTTACTCTAACTCCTGAGACAAAGTTGTGAATTATAAAAATATATTATATATGAAATTATATGTAATATATAAATATATATATATATATATATATATATATATATATATATATATAATGAAAATTGTAAAGAGCACAAAGTCTTCATTCATTATTCATTGAGGTTGAATTACTAACAATACAATCATCACTAAGTAGCAGGATACTGATCTAATAAACACAATAAACAACAGGCATAAAGACTGTAAAGTAACAAATACCTCTTGAAGATGAAAAACTCTAGCTATAAAAATGAAATATAGGTGAAGGAGACACTGAGCAAAGGTGGCATGAAAGAACGAGTCAGGGCAGGAAATCATTTGATCTGAAATGAGAGGGAACAATGCTACTTCAAAATGAACAAGGAAATGACAAGACCACAGGCAGCTGGAAAGTTCACTTGCTGAGGCAAATTGAAAAAAGTAAAAAAAAAATCTTAAAAATGTTACTGTAGTCATCTGGATCTAAAAGTAAACACTAGATACTTTCTGACATGATGCTCCTGTCAGCAGGATGGCAATCAGTCAATATAGAAATATCCCAAAATACTACTACTACTACTACTACGATTACTACTACTACTAGTACCACTGCTATCTGTCTCAAGGGACTTTAAACCTGAGACATGGTTTGGCCAAACAGACCTGAGTCATTCACTTCCTCTCCACCATGGTGACCTACTGACCTAGAAATGGAAATTAACATTGAATGGCTGCAAACCACAGAGTTTAATTTATTCTAATTATTATGAATTTAAAGAACTATTTCCTATAGGCACTTGTAAAATCTAACATGTTCATTTTGATGTTTGTTATTAATATTGTTCAAACATAATTGTGTCAAATATATAAACAGTGCATAAAATCTATTCTCCCTCCACCCAGTGTCAGGTGTTTACCAATGCTGCCATAAATCAACATTATTACTGATTACCAAAATATTTTAATGTCTCTGTAATGGTTAATCCACCACTATGTTTAAATTCTTTAATCAAAATGATAATTTATTTATTTATTTAACCTTTATTTTACCAGGTAAGTCAATTGAGAACTAATTCTCATTTACAATGACGAGCTGGGTGAAGTAGCAACACGATTGCATTTAATGATAAGATATAATTATCGTTCTTATCTATGAGTCTTTAATTCTGTGTTACAAAATAGAAAAAAATCCTGTCACTTGAATTCCTGAACAGTGTGCATGTACACACAGTATATACATTATATACTGTGTATGTATATATATATATATATATATATATATCTATATCTATATCTATATATATATATATATATATATATATATATATATATATATGTATATATATCTATCTCCAACACTTCTCAATATCTCCAGCCCATATTTCTGTTCTCCTGACAGGGTCTATACTGCTAAAGTCCAAACAGAGTATGCGACGGCAGACAGTGACTACGACCCGGACATGTTGTTTTCCACTTCTTCCCCAATTTTCAACCCCTACAAAGAGAGTACGTATCACATCGCTCAACACAGATCAGTGAGGCTGATGAATCTGCATTGCTAATCACATTTCGAGGGCAGCATCTGTTTTTTCCTGGATTATGTTTGTTTTCGTCACATCAAAAATATGTTTCTAATGAGGCCATTGAAGTCCATATGAGGAGGAGGTCAGGGTGGGACCGTCTTTCACCCAGGAGACTGCTGTTTGTCGAAACCATGTTTCCCTTGAAAGGCAATGGAGAATCCAGCTTGGTTTTACGGAATGTGTTTTTTTTAAACTACCAAAGCCAAGGATTTAACTAATCTATGTCATTAGATAGTTTAGTCCAGTGGGCATCTACCCCCAAAGAGTTGCAAAAGATTGTAGATGGAAAAGATGATTTCTATAATTTTTATAGCTTTCTACCCACAGAAACCCATTTTTTTCCCAAGGAAAATGGCTTCATGAGACATGGTCAACTCATAAAGCAACACGAAATAACAGACAAACACCTAAATGACTGCCTACAGAAAAGAAACCAAGGTTTTGATAGGGCTCCATGGGTGAGCCCAGACGCACGACTCGAGAGACAGATGAAGGTGCAACTGCAAAGGTCTTTATTGAAAAAGGCAGACAGGAATGAGAGCATAGCATCCCAGTGGGGAGGTGGAGGAGAGCCCACGCCACCAAGCAGAAGGAGACGTGTGTCCGGGAACGCTGGCCTACGCTCAACTATTACATTAAATGTGACGTAATGTGAGCACACGCTCCGACAGATCATCTCATTATCTCTTCAGGTAACATCAGTGCTGTGAATTTCACTGTGGAGACTGTCGATGAGAGCACCGTCATTGTGAACATCACAGATCCTCTGACTGGTATTCATCAACGTGGGAAACAGCTCAGCCTCAGAGACGTTTTTAAAAAAGACCTCAATTATAAGATCATCTACTGGAAGTCTGGAAGTACAGGCAAGGTACGGTATCCAGCACCAGAGTATCCAGCACCAGAGTATCCAACACAAACAAGCAGTAAAGACATAAAAGACATTACAGCTAGAATTGTTTCATTATGCATGAACTTTAAAGGTGCATATTATGAAAATGGTTGCAATGCTATTGCCTCTGCATGGCTCTCAACATGGTAATGCCTGAGCTAGTGGCTAATATTTAGCATCATTAGCTGTCCCTCTGCAGTCACTCAGTCACAGAAGTGCTCTGAATCAGGACGTTAGCGTCTTTAACTCAGTGAGTGCCAGGCTCTTTATAAAAGTGCCTCGTTCCAGTGTTTTTACCCATTTTGAGTCATATTTCTAGATCCACAGAATATTTTGTACTATGACTGTGAAAACACTGAATAGCTCAAATGAAAGAAGAGAGTCTCTATTTCATCATGAAAAAAATGTTTGTTTTTACATTGTCCCATTCTTGTTTTATCAGAGGTAGAGTAGAGGACACTTTTTGTCCAGATTCCGTTTGTTTTGCTCTCTAATCTCGATCATATCCACTTCCTGCTTTGATCTCTGTGCGAATCTCAAAAATATTAGAACAACAAATGTCTAAATGTCCAAATAGTCAGATCAATGTTGGATGTTTTACGTGAGTTTCTTTAAATCTTTCCTGACAGAGAGACATCATATCGTCCTCTAGTACAGCAGAGGTGTCAAAGCTGGATGCAGGAGAGAGTTACTGCTTCATGGTGGCAGCTTTCATCCCCAGCAGACCTCGAACCACCCAGCAGGGAGCCTGGAGCCACCAGTGGTGCACAACAGGCGGTAACATCCTGCACGGTGCGCATTACACTGTGCATTACACTGCATACACCACACCACACAGACCAAGGACCACTCAAGTGTTTCCATGTGACTAGGGCAAAAAAATGGTGACAACACCGTGGTGTGGGTCATAAAGTGTGGTCCGTCCCCTTGCTCAGTGACCTCAGTGATGTGGAGGGCCGGACCAATTCTGCTCAACATTAATGTAATTTCTTCATAAGAAGCAGTTAATTGTGTGGTTTCAATGAAACCACATTGTGAAAATGTGGATGATCATGTCACTGGTATGACCATATTTTATGTAGCATCTCAAAGACCAACATAAACTTTACATGAAAGAAACAGGTGTTTTGTTTGGTAACAGGGAGTGAAATTGTAATCAGTTCTAGGTGTTTGATCTGTTCAAATCAGTAGGTAGCCTAGCTACGAAGCTAACCTAACCTATCAGACAGTTTTATCATTTAATTATTATTAACAATAATAATAACATTACACCAGAACAAGGCAGATAACCACAGATTCCTGTTCAGTTTATAATGGAAATGTGTTGTGCTAATTCAAGATTTAAAGCTATAGTCTGTCATGTTGGAGAGCCAGCAAGAAAGTGGCACCTCCTCTCAGCCTCCTCTTTACTCCACACTCTCCTCCCCCTCTCATCAGTGCTCCGTCTAAAGCCAAAGCCACGCCCCCTCAAACTGAACATCTGACAGTAGATTCAGCAGGGAGAGGAGAACAGATATGCTACATCACCACAGTTGTAAAAAGTCCCGTTCAAAGCCAATGTAGCAACGTCATGTTAGCACCTTTATAATGTAGACACTGCAGACTATGACTGTGCAATATGGTCAAAATGTCATATCCTCTAACCTCTTCAATACAAGCCGCACCCACAAGCAGCTTACACCCACAGAGACGCTAACGTTAGCATCGGGCTAATACACGCTACAAAAGTAGCTAAGTTGGCAATTAAAGGGCAGATAAGTCAATTTAAAGGCAAAAATGTGAAAAAAGACAATATATACACAATATTTTTTTATTCAGGTAATCATATTCCATCATTTTTATGAAATCTTTCTTGGAGAAGCATGTAATCTAAAAGATGCGATGGAGAGAAATATAAATCAAGAAGGGTATTCACCAAATGTACTTTTGAATGGAAATATTACTTTTGAGGAGGTAAGAACTTTTGTAGATAAATCAAAGTTAAAGAAAGCAGTAGGAGTGGAGGGTATTCCAAACAAAGTACTGAAGTCATCTTCTCTTCTGAATGTGCTTTTTTGTTTGTTTAATTTTTGCTTTAAATACAGTATTATTTCATCTGCATGGTATAAAGCTATTGTTAAGCCCATCCCAAAATCTTCAACAACTGACCCAAGAATACCTCTTGATTACAGGGGAATCAGCCTCGTCAGCCTCGTCTACAAAGTGTATTCTAGTATCTTGAATGTCAGGCTGACCCGATACCTGGACACTGGAATATTTAGTGGATGAGTAGAATGGGTTTAGGAAAAATCAAGCCTGCATTGACCATATGCATTCACTTTCTACTATTGTTGGAGCACAAATTGCAGAAAGTAGATCTACTTTTGTTTGTTTTGTTGATTTTCAAAAAACTTTTGATTGGGTTAATAGAGATTTGTTTGTTCTCAAACTTCCAAAAGCAGATGGTAGGTTCTTTGGAGCCTTACAATCATTGTACCATTGTTCGGTTGCTTGTTTAGAGGTAAATCATTTACAAACTGGTTGGTTTAGTACTCAAGGTGACGTTCTCTCTCCCACTCTGTTTATGGTTTATATAAATGACTTGGCTCTTGGTATTCATCTGAATGATTTAACTCTGGCATCTGGTTGTATGCAGATGATATTGCTCTACTGGCTGAAACTGAGGATGAGTGACAAAATATGCTGGATTTGAATGGATGAAGCTGGAATCAAGGTCTTGGCAGGTTCAGCATGAAGAGCATTAGGGTCTGTAGTCAACAAATTAAAAATCTGTAAAGATCTTGGGTATTCCACGTACTCACAACTCTATGATGCATGTGCCATATTAAACTATGCTTCAGGCATATGGGGTTTCAGGGACTGTAGAATAGCTGACTCTATACAGAATAGGGCTGTGTGCTATTTTATACGTGTCCACAGGTTTGCTCCTGGGCAGCATGATGGTGTAGTGGTTAGCACTGTCGCCTCACAGCAAGAAGGTACCAGGTTTGATTCCCGGCTCGGTGCCTTTCTGTGTGGAGTTTGCATGTTCTCCTCATGTCTGTGTGGGTTCTCTCTGGTACTCCGGCTTCCTCCCACCATCCAAAAACATGCATGGGGATTAGGTTAATTGGTTAATTTAAATTGTCCGTAGGTGTGAATGTGAGTGTGAGTGGTTGTCTGTCTCTGTGTGTCCTGTGATGAACTGGACACTTGTCCAGGGTGTCCCAGCCCCCCTGCGACCCTATGTGAGGATAAGCGTTAGAAAATGGAATATACAAATGGAAAAATACAATTAAGGAAAAATGACTTGCTCATTTTGAGGTAAACTGGAGGAAAGATACATTATTAAAACCCAAACTACACACATATATTCAAATCAAGCATAACTTTGGTGTTGAATCTTACATTACAGCAAACTTATCAAGAGGTCAAAGGTCATTAGTTGCACAGCAACCTTTCCCAAATTATGATGATCTTAGGATTTCTATCTGTTTGTTCAGAATCCAGAAATGTTTTGGTGTAGGCCTACTGATGATGCAAAAATGGGATGGCTATTTAACTATAATGTTGGCTACCTTTGTTTCTCGTGCTTGGAAAAAGCAACAGGAGAGTTTATTTTGTCAGGTCTATGTGTAATTTATACTTTTGTGCAGGTTCCTATCTCTGCCTTTACACCTGTATTTCTTTTTAATGGTGTGTTGTAAGCCAATTACACACTGAAGGTGAGGGTAGCTTGTAATCAATCAAATCAAATCAAATCATATATGCAAAGACATACAGCCGTAGCATGGGGGTGGGTTCTGAGCAGAGGTGATGACACATGTGCAGAACAGATTAGACAGCTGGAACAGATTAGCTGCTGATGGTGGATAAATGCTGGAGTTACACCTTCAGTGTCCGTCACATGAGGCCATAAGGCCCAAAAGGCCCAATAGATTTTGTAGTGGCTAAATGTCGCTTATTGTGTTCCTAACATATCCAAGCAAGTAACCACTCTCAGTCAGACAGAAAGAACGAGTCCTACACGTGTTAATGTTTGAACGACGGTAGAAAACAGTGTGTTCGCCCCGTCTTTACTTAATTTCACACACGATGTAAACACACAGCATTTTACATTGGATAGATGCACGAGCTCCAGATGTCATTGCTCAGCGACAGCTCCTATTGGCTATACATCTTTGAACATTCTAAGCACCAAACTGAATACAAATTATACTAACTGCAAATTATAACTATAAAAATGCAATAGTAATGTAATCATAATCATACTATAATATGCAGATACTAAATATATTCAAATACTGATGACTGAATATGACCTTAAATCACTGAACAGAAAATGGCACCAATAGATTTGTTGGGAAAGAGATGTTTATAAATCAGCAGAATCTTTTTAAGGTAGATTAACCTCCCAGTACAGACTGAGCAGTTTGTATTTCAGTCATTAGGTCTGAAACTACGTAGCTTACTAATTCTGCCATGCTTTTTATCCTGCTATGCAAATTTGAATGCCTGTTCTACTCCTGTTTCTATGGCCTGGTCAGCATTACATTAGTGATTGTATGGTGATCATTAGTGGCATATGGTCACCTCCAGATTTCTGAAGAGGCACTGGAAACCTAAAATAAACCTGCACATTTTAGCAAACGAAGGCAGTGGGGTGTAGCCAGATCATGAGTGCTGCCTGGGGCTTTTACGGATAAGAAGTTCTTTTGTCTGGGTGCTTAGGGACTGTTCCACTTGACGTATTTTGTGGTGATTTTTCTAAGAGTTCCTCTAAGCCTCTGAGAGCTTTCTTGTAAACCACTGTGTTTTTTTTTCACTACACTCACCAAACACACTGTGTCCCTGCAGCCTGACAAACAAGCATTTCCTGCCACATAACCATCTCCTACTTTGTTTTTCATAATCATGTTAAATTTGTGCATCACAGAACAAAAGTGGAACATCACATTTTCTTTATAAAAGCTGAAGGATCACAGAAACAAGTCATGTGTGATAGCACTGATCTCCTCTCTGATCCTATACCAATCCAGGCTGGTATCAACGATATGGAATTTTGGAATTTTGTACAAAAAAATAATGTGGAAAATCTAATAAAAAGAAATATTCTCCATATTCTGGCTTCATAATGAACACAAGACATCAGAGTCCAAGTTCTTATAGTTTAATTATGAAGGATTATCATAGCAGAAAAACTGTCTTCCCAGCTCCATCACATCAGCATTTGTTGTTTGTGGAGCTGAATTATCTCCTCACATCGCTGAGTTCATGTTCAACCATCTCTGAATTCACTGAGAGAGCCTCACTCAGTGCAGATGATGACTGATTCATGCAGCTGGATTTCATATGTGACCATGACCGGGGGAAAAAGAAGTAGTTCCTCCCAACTGGTAGTCATTTTAGATCCTGATGGTTACTTTCTAATGTGTTCCTGTTAATAATGAACTACACATTTATCCCAAATTACGAGAATATCTTTAAAATAATGGGCTGTCGAAGTTACCATGTTAACCTGATTAATCTTCTGCGACGGTACCCTCTACCTAGACAAACTGCCTGAAATGCTTTGCCAGAGACGTGCTAGCAGGTCATGAAGCAGAACTCCATTCAAAAAATCAAGGAAACTAACAACACAGTCATAACTAATGATCAAACGTGCTGATGAAATTAAATTAACCATCTTTTCTGAATCTGTCCAAGCTTCTCCTGTAATTCAGCAAACAAATAATCCATCAAAGAGCGTCATTAAAGTATTAATTTGTAACAAGAACTGGACACATGGTCCATTTTATTTATTTATTTTTTTAATGTTAATGTGAGAATTGATTCTAGAACATACTGTAAATGTCTGGTGTCAGTAGTTTAATACTGATCCTAAAGCTACTGTCACGACTAATGGGATCACTTCACAAAGCTTCACTTTGCAAAGGGGAACTAGACAAGGATGTCCACTCTCTCCCTTACTGTTTGCAATTTTTATCGAACCATTGGCTGCAGCGGTACGTCAGAACAACAGTATCAAAGGTATCTGCTCTCTGAAGTCTGAACACAAAATTAATCCATACGCGGATGACATTTTACTTTATTTAGAAAAACCCAAAACATCAATGAAGGAAGTATGTAAACTCATCACAACCTTCTCACGCCTATCAGATTACTCCATCAACTGGTCAAAATCAATTATACTGCCATTAACAGAGAGCTCATGGAATCCTGCAATCCAAAACACTCATTACTCTTTCCCTACAGGCAACATTAGATATCTGGGCATAAATATTTCCTCCAAACTCTCAGATCTTGTCCACTTGAACTTCACACCACTTGTGGACAAAGTGTGTGGTGATCTGAGCCGTTGGAATAACCTTCCTATCTCACTGTTGGGACGAATAGCTACTGTCAAGATGAAAATATTACCCCAAATCAACTATCTCTTCTCCATGATCCCATTTAAACCCACAACAAAATGGTTCCAAACATTAGATTCAGCTATCGGTAAATTCTACTCAAAGAACAAAAAGGCTACAATCAGCCTGGCTACTCTCCAGAAGAATAAGTCTGAAGGTGGACTGGAGGCTCCCAATTTTCTGCATTACTACCTAGCTAATCAGTTACAATACCTTATCAAGTGGATCCATCCACAGGAAGAATATAACTCCTGGATGGAACTAGAACAGTTAGACTGCAACCATATTAAACTCGCTGATCTACCCTTTATCACCTCTGTTCTTAAAAATCATTCCTGCTTCAAGAATCCCTTGATTGCCTCCACCCTGTCTGCATGGTGGAGAGCCCTTGAAATCACAGGTTCACCACTTCAACCCAGTATACTCTCACCAATCTGGTACAACCCAGACTTTGTAAACAATAAAACCCCTCTCTATCTCAGTACATGGGCAGAGAAGGGGGTCACCCATCTCCATCACCTCCTCCAAGATAACATATTTATGACATACACAGACTTATTCCAAACCTTTGGAATAAGGAATGGAAATTTTCTCCAATACCTGCAGGTAAAGAAAACAATTACAAAGACAATCCCAACACTTCAGTCCACCTCTCAGTCACCTGATTTACAGCCACCTGAATTTATCAAATACATCACCAAATTGTTCCCCAAAAATAAGAAAAACCTCTCAAAAATGTATAGTTTCCTCTCAAAGACAGACTCTATACATTTACCAATCCGAAAATGGGAGAAAGATTTATCCATGCCCTTAGACCATGATTTTTGGACTCAGATCTGTGGAAAAACATTTAGCATGACAAAAAATACTAACCTACAACTGATCCAATTTAAGGTTCTCCACAGAGCACACGTAACGCAGTATAAAATGTATAAAATGGGTTTCTCACAGTCTGACTTGTGCACCCAATGCACTCAAAAAACTACTGATACTTATTTTCATGCACTGTGGCTATGTTCTCCTGTATTTCAATTCTGGGCAACAGTAACACAGAAACTCACTTCTATTTTGCACTGCAGGATCCCACAATCTCCAAACTTATGCTTAATTGGCGATTTTACTACAGCGACAGTACCAGTCATTCACCTCCAACCCACGCTTGTAGCTCTCGCCATCGCTAAGAAGTCCATCTTGGTTAATTGGAAGGATAAGAGAGCAATCAACATTACCCATTGGCTAAACCTCCTCTTTGAGCATATCTCACTTGAGAAAATATCTGCTTCCCGAAAGAACCAATTGACATCTTTTACAGAAAAATGGTCTCCATTTATTAGAGCTCTCAATATAAATCTATAGTCTATTCTTGTTTTTTTTTTTTTTTTTTTAAAACATTGTCCTACATTTTTTGGCAGAAGAAAAATCTCTATTTATTAGAGCTCTTAATATAACTTCATAGTCTGCTCTTGTCTGTTAGCATATGCCGACCCCCCTCATAAATTTGAGCTGTTCCAGAAAATATTCATTCTCTCTGTGCCTTTGTTCTGATCCCTAACTTGTCTCCTCTTCTCTTATATTGCAGTTGAATAACCATCTCTTCATTAAGGAATGATGGATCCAAGGAATCCAAAGGCTGGGTGCTGTCACAAGGGGATTACTTTTCCTCTTGTCCCTGGTGTTGCGCTACGATTCTGAGTGGCCTGCCCGGCTGTGGCCACTCCCCCCGGGGGTGGATGTGTCCGATGTCTCTCCTTTTGGGCCCTATGGCTTCTGGGCCTTCGCTGTTTTCCGGGGGTCCGGGGGGGGGGGTGGTTGCCCCTATCTCCTCGTGACGGTCTGGCTGGCTCTGGGGGTGTGGGGCAGGAGGGTGCTTCCCGGTTCCTTTCCTGCCCGCGTCCCCTCCTCTCTCCTCTCCTGCCTGCCTGCTCCTCCTCCCCCCTCTCCCGTCCCCGGGGTGTCTGGGGGTCCTCGTCGCTGGTGGGGTTGGCTTGGGGGCCGGGGGCTCTCTTCTGGGGGGGGTTGGGGGGTGTGGGTGCTCTGGCCCGCACGTGCTCAGGCAATCGCCTGGGCCCGCATATCACCACTGGAGTTCCAAGCTCAGCTTGCTCGATCCTCGATCCGGGTCCGACGCGTTCCTGGGCTGTGATGGGGCCAAGCCGGATGGGGGCTTGCTCCGTTCCCAGCGGAGCTTGTCTCCTCGTGCTGGGGGGGGGGTGGGGCGGATCAGTGTTACGGTGGGTCGGGGGGGGGGGCCTCCCCTCGCACACAAGGGGGCATCCCGGGGCTTGGGGCGGAGCGATCTGGGTCCGCCGGTGGGGGGATTGTTTGCCGGGCGGCGCTGGCTTGCGCATCTGGCTCCCGTCTGGTGAAGTGCGTATCGATCCTTTTCGGCTGTGCTGGTTGGTCGCTGCATCTCTAATTCTGCATGGCTGCTGGGGCCCTGCTCTGAGGCTGCAGCTTTCAGGGTCATGGTGTTGGTGGGGCCTGCTGGTTTGTGTGGGATCTCCCTGGCCCCTGGCCTCTTGATCCTGGGGGCCCAGTGCTTCAGGAGCTATGCCCATCTCGTCTACTCCCCTTGCGGCTCTGTTCCCATGGGCTGGGTCCACACCAGACTGCCTCTTAATGTGCACTTCACATATCTTGCACCTCACTATACATAGTCACATTTAGGCACATATAGGGACTCAACACATAGGGCTTTGAAGACAGGTGGGGGTGAGGACGGTGGGAGATTTGGTGGTGCGAATTGCAGTGCTCCAGGGCACTGTAGTCTTCCCCCTCTCCCACCCACTTGCCCCCCCTGCTCTTCAATTTTAATACAGTAAACACACTCACGCTTTTGGGGGGGTTTGGGGTGGCTTGGGGATTCGGATTAGGGTTGGCTGCAGGTACCCTTATCCTGCAGCCCTCTGTTCTTCCCCTGCAGCCTCTCCTGCCCTTCCAACTTTTAATGCATCACATTACACACAGGGTAGCACGAACCACGTTTTGGGTGATAGGCTTCCTCGTCTGGAACCGGGGAAGCCCATAAATAGGTTGGGATCACTAAATTAAATTAATGGCCATTCTGGTGGGACCCGGCCCCCTCGAATCTCGGGGCTGCGAGGGGGGGGAGGTTGGGGGCCTGGGGGGTCCCCTTGCAGCTATGGTGGGCCCCCTGATGCTGTGGCCTCAGTGGCGGTGCCACGGCAGCTGTGTTTTGGGGATGTGGCGGCTGGTCAGTATGGTCGGGGGGCTGGTGGTGGGCTCTTTGCTGGCCGGGGGTTGGGTGAGTGGGTCGGCGCGTGCGGTTGCTGCTCCCTGATTGGTGGATTCGGCCTGCTCTCGCCCGTGCTCTCGGTTGTCTCTGTGTGTGGGGTGGGGCTCCCTGTCGGATTCATGGTGGCGCTGGTCCGTCCCCCCGCTTTTCCCTCTCCCTTTCCCTCCTCGCCCACACTGGCCCCATGGGTTGCGTTCGGGCCCGGCTTCGGTCGCCTTCTGGATGCCGTCCGGTGATGGCCTGCTGCGTGCGGGCCCGGTGCTCCCTCGCTCTCTCATCCCCCCTCCCTACGGAGGGGAGCGCTCGGTTCGCGGGTCTTGCCTCATGGGCGGAGGTGGCCTCCTGTCTCCCCGGGTGTTGGGGTGGCTGGGGGGGTGTGGGCGGGGGGTGGGGGTTGGGGATGGGGCTGGATGGTGGGGTGGTTGGGGTTGGATGGGCCCTCGTGTCGCTGGCCCCTTGGACCTGTCCTGGCCTCCTGGGAGGTGGTGGTTTCTTTCTCCTCCTGGTCGTTGGATCTGCGTGGTTCTCGGTGGCCCGGGTGGCTCTCTGGGTTTGGCATCGTCGATGCTCCCACTTCCCCGGGTTGTTGTGGACACCTGGCCGATCTGGCCATGAGGGGTCGTGGTAGACGCTCTGGGTTTCGGTGTTCTACACACATGCATGTTTTATGCAGACCTTATTAACTCCTCCCGAGTCACATTGATAAGTACTGATGTGAACTGCTAGTATGTGCCAAATCATTCGTCCGACTTCTCACTAAGGTCATGTTTTCTCCACATACTTCTTTCATTTGTGTTCTTGGTAGCCTACTCTATACGGTTAGGTCCTCCACTACTCTGGTGTTCAATACTGTTGGGTGTTGGGATGAAGGTGTTAGGAATGACACAGTAGCTTACACATTTTTTTTATTCCAATAGCACTGCCTGTCTGTAAACTTCCCTTTTTGTTTTGTCTTATCTCCCTGTCTGTCATTTATTTCCCCCTCTTATCACCCAGGTGTAGCACGTCCCTCTCTGGCTTATAACAGGAAATTCCAATAAATAAAGTAAGATTAGATTCCAGGGAGGGCCGGTGATGGTCACATACACGCACCAAATATTAATAGCTTTTGCTGCAAGACTAAAATATGCATAATCTCATAAAAGGTCGACACTCTTTTGTGGTGTTGAACAATGAGAACAATGCAGACAAAGTGAAAAAAAAAAAAAAAAAAAATACTGATCCTCACACCACTTCCAGAAATATTCTTGTGTTTAGCTTCACTGTCAGGATGCCTCAAAGTTTCCTGGGTTGTGATTAGATTTAACTTTTTTTTTATTTTAAAGATTACAAAATAGCAGTGTGATTTTCCTCAGAGTTGCATCAGTGAAGCTGAATTTTGCGTAGCCTCATCCTGCTGTTAGTCAGCCGGTGGGTGACTGATTGTTTGGACTCCTGTTTGTTTGTATCATATGAGCAAAAAAATCACACATTGCACCTTTAAAGTGACGGACCCTTCCGCCTAACTGTGACTCTCTTTGTCTTTCCAGAGTTGAGTCTTGGAGCGTGGGTCGGTATCGTCTTCATCCTGCTCACAGTCCTCATCATCATCGTCACGGTGACAGTGCTCTGTTGCAGATGCTGCAGACATAAAAACATATCTCAGTCATCGTCACCTGTTTAATAGTGTGTGTGTGTGTGTGTGTGTGTGTGTCAAACACAGGGAGCTGGTCTTCCCTTCCTCCCCTCTCTGTCTTGAGGAACAACATTACTCCACAGTGTTACTTTACTATTACTTCACAGTGTATTCTAGTCATTATCATTATTTTATCTCATGTTGTAATTTACATTAAGAACAATAATTCTGGTTTTGAGGTATAGCAAGACTCATGTACACCTCCAGTTCCGGGTGGATTTTTAAAGATTTAAAACATCATATTTATACCTTTATACCATTAGATCGTGTGAGTGCACAATGTATCGCATTCCCTCACATATTAAGATAAGATGAGATAATCCTTTATTTGTCCCATGAATGTGGAAATTTCCAGCAGCAAAATGGAAGTAGAATAAGAAGAAAACATAATAAGTCAAAATAAGTAGGAAACAAAATTAGTTAAATGTAAGTGCAGGGCAAATAACTGATGTAGATTAATAAACAATATATACGTAAATGTCTAAATAAGCAACAAAACAAATGAAAAAGATGAAAAGTTATCATAGAAGTGAACACAATAGAAGTACTGCAAATGTTGCAAAATGAATTGCAGTGATATTGCACATTACTAGATATAAATTATTGCACATGTAGATTATGAGACAGTTGCAGCAACTTGTCTTATTGGGATGTTAATATTGCACATGAGTCTATGTGATTTTTCCACATTATTACTCTCAAATGTTACCTTATCCTCTTCTTTTAACATGTCATGTTGATCCAGTATGTATGTATGTATGTATGTATATGTACTTTTAGCCTCATGTGGTGGAAAATATTTGTTTTGATTGTTCTTTTATATGTTGTGTCACAAGAGTAACTTTTGTTGATCAAAAGGTTGGAAAAGCAATAAAACATAAAAAATGGAAACTTTTATATTTATTTCAGATCCAAGGGAGATCAATGAGCCTCAGGTAGGAGAATATCTACCTCAGAAATATAGCTCACCTTAAACAGAAAAGAGCTTTTTAGAAGGACTACACTGAGCCACACTGAGAGAATTTCATGCACAAAATATACAACACGTTATAATAAAGTGTCTAACAAACAAAAAGTCCTGCAGAGCTCCATTATAACTGAGTTCAGGTGAGCTCTGTGGAGATTTCATTGATAAATAGCTTTAGTCTGTTAGCTGTTAGCATCCCTCTGATTAGCTGCTCTAGCATTGGCTTAGCTCATAGCAGCTAACTCAAACAGGAAGTACTTCCCTGATATTGTAATTTTACACAAGGTGCATATTTAGGATTGATATCTCCACTGAGCCATCTGGGGTTTCAAAATAAAACAAACCATGCTGTTGTTTTTCAGCAAGAAGCTGCTCTTCAAGGTGAGCTGAAGAGATAAAAAAGAAATATTAATAAGTTATACATGAGTCTATGTGATAAACACTGACAGTCCTAAAATTTATGAAACATAAACAAAACACTGTTTTGCAGAAAAGTAATTTTCTCCTGACTTAAGACTGGTTCAGTGCTCATTGTTCAGGTGGTTTTTAGTGCAGACAAATGGACCTGGTGATTAAAACCAGTGAAATAATGAAAATTTAGGATTACCTGATGCAGCTCAGCAAACACAGCACACCCTGGAGGAGCCAAGCTGCTCCCTTGAAAAACTTTCATGTGGTTAAAAACCATCATCACAATGTAAGTGGATAAAATGTAAATTCATGACAGCTTCTAGCAAACAACCAACACTGAGGCACTGAGGCTCAAAATAGTCATTTGTTGGGTGAACATAAAAAATTATGGAAAGTATTTCCAACCAATTATAATATGTTAATGTAGCAAATCATTGTTTTGTTGAGTGACATAAATGTAAATATGCTGGGTCAACATAATGTGCTGGCGTTACTATTACTTAGTTATGAGGGGTAAATTGTGTAAAATAATCAGTTGTTGGATGAACATAGCAAAAAATATTGGAAAGTCATTTCCAACAAATTATAGTAATTTAGATAATAAGTATATGCAAATGCTAAGTAGCTAACCATAGCAACTAATGCTGCTATGGTTAGCTGCTAATGCTGCTATGATTACTGAGCACATTACGAAAACATTTGGTGATGAAATGAATTGTTCAAAATTATAACAAGTTATGTGATGTTTCTGTGCAATGGTTTATTTTGAATTCAAAGTTATTTTAAGTCATGTAAAGGACTTAGCTGACCGTCTTCCATAATGGTAAGCTAAGTCCTTTACTGCCGAACTTCAAAGAAGTAAAGTTTCTAAAACTCCCGGCACACTACTGCCGCCTTCAGTTGTACACACAATTTACTATCTTACCCAAAATGCATTAGGTTTTGTCAACATAAATGAATTAATATAATGTTCAGTTACTGTACATCATGCTAAAATAACATTACTTAATGGTGTTCATCCTCAAAACATGACTATATACGTAGTAGTGATGATCAAAAGAATCTTCATCAAGCACTTGATGTTTTCTGACTCCTCTAGATGGTGCTCTTGGTTTAAAGATATAATGGAAATTTAGTAATTTTCATCACACCATTACACATTACACTATATATGGTAGAAGCTAGAAGCTATGTTACACTTAGGGCGTATTCACACCAGGAAGGTCCGTTAGATCACTTGCATTGGTCTGCACCAGTTTTTTTTTTTTTTTTTTTTTTCTTTTTAATTCCGGTTCACTTTCACACTGTGATTAATTGCAACAGGACCAGAATTAACACGTGCTGACAGGTGACCAAATGTCACTTCAAATTACACTTTGTTTTGAGTTTGAGAATTGGTTTGGGATAATGTTAGAACAGATCCGAAAACAGAACTCAAATTTATAACACAGGGATAGATACTTAGATACTTTAATATGAAAAAGTGACATATTATACTGTATGTTTGCTGTAGTTCCAAGGTAATGATATGTTGTTTCAGGGTATTCAAAGAAATCCTTGAAATTCTGGATACAAATTAAAAAGTTAATGAGCCCCTTGTATTCCCCTCTAAAACAGAGACGCTACCTTGGAATCATTGATGAGTTTTAATTTGTATTTTTTCCAACACAGAACCTCACATTAAAACAGCAACATGGACAACATCTCACATTAATGCATTATCATGACGAGAAACCATGGCTTCACCACGGCAAAACACAAAAGTTCTTCTTAATCATGTCACTCAACCATGGCTTTTTAAAGTGCATACATCATAGAAAACACACACACATGAATAAATAAATGAATGAATGGAAGAAAAGTTCCAGAAGCAACTGAATCTTCCCCGTCTCTCGAAATAATATCACTGCTCTGACAGCTGCTTTCAGTAATATTCTGACCACATGACAAGCATTCTGGACATAAATAAATACAAACGTGAATCAATACAAAAGCAAATAAATAGATAAATATGTATGTCAGCAGTGAAAAATAATTAAAATCTGTGTAAATAAAATAACTTGCCTACTTGGCCATTTTTACAGTACATGAAATGAGACGTTCATTGTGCTCCATGTAGCTGTGTACAGTAAAACATTTTAGAATAGAGAAAGAAAGTTTTCATTAACAGTAACTCAGATGTGGAACCTTTGAGTTATGTTGTATGTATGTATGTTTCACTGCATCTGTGATGTTGAACTTCAGGTTCAGACTACATACTGAGTATTCTCAGTCTCATCTCGTCACATATGAACACTTGGACAGGATCCTATAGCGTCGCTTTAGGTTTAGGCAACAAAACTACTTGGTTAGGTTTGGTAGAACATCTTGGTTTGGGTTAAAATAAGCATGTTACATGAAGGGAAATACGTGGCCTGAATTACTTTGCATAACTTCAAATAAGTCAATGCTAACTTTAGGTTTCATACGACACAAAGAGCTGCCTCGAACATCCCGACTTTCTGACCTCCGCCTCACGTGGACTTTGTCTCGTTGGTCTGGTTTCTCACACTAAGGCACCATTATTTGCCAGGAGCTCAACAGCATGTGACTCTCTTCCTGTTCCTTTAAAGATGACAAATACACTCAACAAAAATATGAACGCATGAAGAAAAACATTATTTTTATGTCACAAAATAGAGTAACTAACCAACAATAACAGTACAATACAAAAAGGGGCTTTAATTTGCAAGTGTTAGCATCAGTTTTAAAGCAGTAGTCCCAGAGTAATGGCAGGAAGAACACAATGGGGGGTTGATGGTCCAAGTTCACAAACGTCATTTAACGAGTGTGTCCACCATTATCCTCGCGCAGAGCAGTACACCGGTGACGCATGGACATCATCAGATTGTTGACTGTGAACTATAGGATGTTGTCCTATTCCTCCTGCAGAGCCACTCAAAGTTGGCAGACATTCTGGGGCACTGGAATGCGTTGATGGACACACCTATCCAGAACATCCCAAAGGTGTCCTGAGGCGGCTGATATTCAGATGTGTTACCACTGCTCTAACACTTACTCCAGCATTCAGCATGCCAGTGGTACGCTCCCTCATGATTTGTGACTTCAGCGGCATGTTGACAAGTGAAAAAAGTCCACATTTTGGTGTGCCCTTTTACTGAGCAGACCGTAAGGAGTGTCTGTGTACTGGTCATGCATATTGACCACCACTCTGCTATGCTCAGTGACTCTCGTGAGTAGAAAAACTCAATCTGAAATTATAGTCAATAGGAGTAGCCAAGTGAAACTGGACCACTGGATTTGAGCAACACCAATCATTCAATAAACAAATACATCAACAATCTGAGCATATTTCATGACTTTCTATTTTTGTTCATCATTTAAAGTTTGTGCGTTTATATTTTTGTTGAGTATATATAAATGTATAGTAATGATGTGGTTGAGTTCACTATTCGACTTCAAAGCCTGGTGTGTCTTGAACAGATGCTGAAGGGGGTGACAAAGCAGTAGTATTTGACGCCTTGAGAATGAGACCATTTCTATCTACAAACACTTTATGGATTTAATAAAAACTGATATTTATCATTCAGACTTCCATTATTGTTTCAGGAAGAGAGTTTATCAGGGTATGATAACTGCATCATACAGACTATTAAACAAAATCAAACTCTCACTACGGGACCTAAGGACAGTAGTACTTGGCCTCTTGGGCATCACTTACTGTTACTAACTACTTTTCCTCATATCACATGTTCATGTTCATATCCTTTCATACACGTGGCTTGACTGAACAGAATGAACATGAATTGTCAAAAATCACACAATGTTTTTGCGTTCACAGTGTTGTCATGCAAAGTAGTAATGAGGTAGGAAACTTAATATGAACTGAGCCTGCCAAGTCTGGGATATGTAGATATATATATATATATATATATATATATATATATATATATATATATATTCATCATGTGCACAGGTCACATCAATATTCACATTGCTCATTTTATATAAGGATAAGCACACACACACACACACACATATATATATATACACGTGTATATATATATATATATATATATATATATACACGTATATATATATACACACTTCATTGTATTTGTATGAATGGTTACATGGTGTAATGCTTTGCAGCTCAGAGAGGATAACATGTCTTGGTTACACAGTATTTGTAGACGGTGTCTAACAGCAAGCAGAGACTTTATAGTGACTTACAGTGCATTGTTTCATTGTTCAGCTGCAAATTCATTGATGGCTTTCACTCTCACCACTCTCACAGCTTCACATGCCCTTGTTTCAGCTTAGATCGACAATATTGACCGTTGCTCACTGCGGACCACAGTGGGGCAGCCAGACAACCAGATATTTTGCTTACCAGTTGGTGGAGACCAAAAATAAAGCCAAAAGAGAGACTGATATTCACCAGATGGGCACAAAGAAATGAATGCCAAGGTTGCTCTGTCTTTGCTGCTGTCACCCAAACCCACTCAACACTAATTGCAGGTTTAATAAAACGTTTTACTTGATGCATTTCGATCCATTCAAACAGCAGGGCTAACCACTCTCCTCAACCATGTAAGATCGGAGACTTGATGATGTCTTTGGTTCGACGGGGTAAACATGTTGGAAAAGGTCCTGTCAGGCCTTCCTTTAAGCACCTGCCTGCTGGGTGAACAGCAGTCTTGAGGGTAGAAGTAGCATGTTACTATAATCAGATTACATTAGTGTGTAACGCAGTAATATAACAGGTCGCTGTTGTTAACTCAGTAATCACTAGTCACCAATCAATAAATCCTGTCACGACCCTACAAATATCTTCATAACAGGAGGACAGAGAAACAAAGACAATGTCTCTTTTCCTGTTTGATCAACTTTCATCATGACTTTGACTTTAGAGCTGGAGCTCATGAACAAAGATGGAGGAGCAGCTTAAGACATCTTTAGAGGGTGGAAATATGAACAATACTGAGAAGCTGTTCATCTAAAGGAACCAGAATAAGACAGTAAAGAAGAGAGAAGACTTTTACTGTGAAGGGCTGTTTGGACTGATGTTCACTACTTCCTGTCAGCTCTGAGATGTTAAAGAGCAGAAAAGAGGGATCTGGTGTCTGTCCTCCTTTTATTACAATGAGCAGCTTTATTTTGAAATGATCTAGTGTCTGTCCTCCTTTTATTACAACAGAGCTTTACTTTGAAATGATCTGCTGTCTGTTCTCCTGTTATTACAATAAAGAGCTTTACTTTGAAATGATCTGGTGTCTGTCCTCCTTTTATTACAATGAGCAGCTTTACTTTGAAATGATCTGGTGTCTGTCCTCCTTTTATTACAATGAGCAGCTTTACTTTGAAATGATCTGACGTCCGTCCTCCTTTTATTACAATAAGGAGCTTTACTTTGAAATGATCTGCTGTCTGTCCTCCTTTTATTACAATAAGGAGCTGTACTTTGAAATGATCTGGTGTCTGTCCTCCTTTTACTACAATGAGCAGCTTAACTTTGAAATGATCTGCTGTCTGTCCTCGTTTTATTACAATAAGGAGCTTTACTTTGAAATGATCTGCTGTCTGTCCTCCTTTTATTACAATAAAGAGCTTTACTTTGAAATGATCTGGTGTCTTTCCTCCTTTTATGACAATGAGCAGCTTTACTTTGAAATGATCTGGTTTCTGTCCTCCTTTTATTACAATAAAGAGCTTTATTTTGAAATGATCTGGTGTCTGTCCTCCTTTTATTACAATAAAGAGCTTTACTTTGAAATGATCTGGTGTCTGTCCTCCTTTTATGACAATGAGCAGCTTTACTTTGAAATGATCTGGTTTCTGTCCTCCTTTTATTACAATGAGCAGCTTCATTTTGAAATGATCTGGTTTCTGTCCTCCTTTTATTGCAATGAGCAGCTTTATTTTGAAATGATCTGGTGTCTGTCCTCCTTTTATTACAATAAAGAGCTTTACTTTGAAATGATCTGGTGTCTGTCCTCCTTTTATGACAATGAGCAGCTTTACTTTGAAATGATCTGGTTTCTGTCCTCCTTTTATTACAATGAGCAGCTTCATTTTGAAATGATCTGGTTTCTGTCCTCCTTTTATTGCAATGAGCAGCTTTATTTTGAAATGATCTGGTGTCTGTCCTCCTTTTATTACAATAAAGAGCTTTACTTTGAAATGATCTGGTGTCTGTCCTCCTTTTATGACAATGAGCAGCTTTACTTTGAAATGATCTGGTTTCTGTCCTCCTTTTATTACAATGAGCAGCTTCATTTTGAAATGATCTGGTTTCTGTCCTCCTTTTATTACAATGAGCAGCTTCATTTTGAAATTATCTGGTTTCTGTCCTCCTTGTATTGCAATGAGCAGCTTTATTTTGAAATGATCTAGTGTCTGTCCTCCTTTTATTACAATAGAGCTTTACTTTGAAATGATCTGCTGTCTGTCCTCCTTTTATTACAGTGAGGAGCTTTACTGTGAAATGATCTAGTGTCTGCCCTCCTTTTATCCCAATGAGGAACTTTACATTGAAATTATCAGGAATCTCAGGTAATGTTACAGAATAATCCAGAACTAATGGAACTAGTAGTGGAACTAATAAGTGAGTAATTTAGCAAGATAAGGGATTTCTTGACTGTTGGTTCCCTGTTGGTGAATACTGTGAGATACACTGATTTATTGATTGGTTACTGGACTTTTGAGACCAATTCTGATTTGAGATATTTATGGGAAACATATTTGACAGGAATCTCAGGAGTGGAACATTTTACAGTGTCAAAATAAACTTGGCAGAGTTCTCCAGTGACAGAGACACTGGTATTATACTATTTAAAAATATTCATAGCTTTTCTGTCTAAAGCTACTAATTGGCTGATATATATGCTAGTTTCTACTGTGTGTACATTTAATACTATGTTTAATACTTATGTGGTCACACTTAAAAAAGATTAAAAAAAATTTAAAGTTACAATATGTAAGAAATCTAAAAACAACTGGCCATAAAATCATCCTAAATAATAATGTTCATATAACATTTAACTCACCAACAACAACAGTACAGCCAAAATACTTGCATTCACAAAAATCTTTTGCGGACCGCAAATCATGTTTAGCCTGATGCGCCACCCTCCACCAATCTCCCAATCACCAAGTAGGTAGTGTTTCAGCATCCGGGTTGCCAGCTCTGCTCTTGTTACCACAGCTGCAGCTATGGACGTGTCGGATAAATAATGTCTAACTTTACGAAACCTAAAAGACCTCGTTATGAATCCGAAATATGTCGTGACAAAGCCCGAAATAAAACAAGGATTTGTATAGGAGATGCCTTTGAAAGATGGAGACGGCTGAAAACGGACGGGAGGTAGCACTCATGATCGGCCACTTTCACCGCATAATCTACCTCCGCTCTCTTTACCCCGTTTCTCCACAGCTCTCCTCTGGCACATTTCACTCCTTCTAAGTGACCATGGTGATGCCCAAGGTGGCTGCTTTTCATTCACTGTAACACTTTCTGTTCCTGTTGGATCCTGCAGCCGAGCTGGCAACCTCTAGTCAGGGGAGAGGGAGAGGAGACACTGCTCTACAGTAATTTGAAAGTGACTGCAGTACCAGTTTTGGCCACAATCCTACATACCGTTCCTTTAAATTATAAAAATAGAGACATTTCAAAATGATTTCTAATGTTTGGAGTTTGCTTGAATGTGGTCATATTTAAAAGTGATAATAAAAAATTAAAAGAACACCAACAGATAATATGTGTTGCGTTGATGGATACTCTTGTCCCATAATACAGCTGTTAATTAGTTGGACACAGAGGTGTGAAGGTGTGAAGACAGCCTCAGAAAACATCAACTAAAGAAAATATTTTTTTGATTTTGCTTATGTTACCTTATTTAAATTATTTAGTTTTTAATTTTTTATTTAGTCGTTAAAAGCCGCAGTTACATTTCCTTTAGTGTTAGTACCAGCAAATAGTTAAGAAAATTGTATTGTGTACCAACTACCAAAACAGAGCACAGTCCACTACACACCAGCTTTTACTTTGTAGAATTAGTGTATCACATGGGACTGGGACAGCGATGTGTACTAAAGTCTTAACACTAACAGTTTTCAGTGGTGGTCCATTTGTTTAGTGCCACTGATTTAATATCTGTTCTTTTGGCAGTGATGTACATGTGCACTCGCCTGGTAGGCGTGGTTACAGGTGTAGGAAAGCACACCTGGGACCACATGCTGAGAGCTGAAACAGGTTTGAAACTAAGATGATGGCAGTGAACCACTGCTTCCACGTCTGCTTGAAAGCTACTCTTTGAGGAGCATTTCAAAGGAACTGATGACTGAAAAAAAAAAAACACTGGTTACCATGGTGACGGTTTAACTATGTACTCGCTGTACAACTCTTTACAGCTCTCATCCAACTTAGACCTAAACTAATTGAATAGATAATCTGAAAACCACAACAGCTGAGTACATCATTTATATACATTTTATCTGAAGTCCACTTCGACATGCTCCAACACTACGCTCAAATGAAACAAGGAGAGATTCAGTTTTACTGTGGACTAATCAATGGGAAAGTCAGGAGGGACAAGAAGCTTAACTACGTAAGAGACTCGCAGGACAAAGGAGTGAGTTGGCACCTGACATTGTGAATAGATATCACTTATCCAGAGCTTGACAAATATATCAGAGAACTATGGAGAATCTAGCATCATCTCATCCACTTTACCTGGACTCTTTCTTCCTCACTGAGTTCACTACTCTTCACCATTTTGAACAGGAGTCAGAATTTCAGTCAGAACACTGGAATTTACTGAGAAGTCAGAAATGAATCCAGAATAACAGACAAAACTTATTTTTCTGTTCAGGGATGACAGCATATAACTGCAATTTAACTTCTCAGTCAAAAAATAACAAGAATGTACTTTGATATTTGTCTGCTTTTTTTGTTAAACAGTAAATTTTAAAATTCACCGATAACAATAAATATATTTTTGCATTAAACATATAATTTTGATGAAAGAGCTTGCTCACACTGCTGGATTAACCATTACAGAAATATTAAAATATTTTGATAAACAGTAATACTGTTAACTTAGAGCTGTGTTGGTAAAGGAATAATACTTTTGTTAAGCTCTGGATATTTGACCCAGTTTCAACATATCAACCGTATGACTGACTGACAAGCATCATGTGTTTAATTAGAAACTTGAGGGAATTATAGATAAAAACAGACTAAAGCTATGAGCCATGAGGTTTCCTTATGATGAACATTAAATTCTGTGCAGTCAATTAATCCCGCTGCACCTTGAAGCTTTTGATTGCAACCTTCTCATCCTCTCATTCTGACTTAAACTTGTCCCTTTGAAACTGAAAAAAAACATCTATAACTGGAATTATTGCGATATGTAACAGCAGAATGATCTCTCCCTCCTGTGTTTAATTATTCCTCCTTCTTTCCATCCCGTTTGGATCCATTTAAGTGCCTGTCCTCTTACTTATCTCCTCTTCCACTTCATCTTGTGTTGCTGTTGTGGTAATGGGAACCTCCGTTGTCATGGTAACCCCAGCATGAGTGTTGAATGGTGAGGGATCATTTTAGGTCGATGCCCTGAGTCTGGGACTGAGCTTTCTCCTTGGCCTAAAACACACATGAAAGACAACAGACAGGATATATACAAATGGAGCTGCCACTTTACTCAAAGCCATGTCCATTCATATACAGGCAAGGATCTATGTGCAAAAGGGCTGTTTGATAACGTAGAATATATGCACTTTAAATGCTGTGATGACTGTTGATGAACTAATTGAATGACTCATCTCTTAACACAATGGCGTATCACACGGATTTAAAGCAGACATAGTTATTTCTAGGATCATACATATTTCAGGCTTCTACTAGAACATGTTTCATGCTTTAATGTTCAAAACACACAAAACTTGCCTCATTTTGTCGGACAGAATGTACCCCCGCTCACCCTCTGTTTTAGCGCCTGTCTCTTTAAGACCGCCCAGTCTGCTCTGATTGGCTTTCAAGAAAAATATGGTTCCTCTTTGCAAAGGCATTTCTCCAGCTGTGGGCTAGTGTATACTGTGACACTAGCCTGACAAGCCAGATTGTAACATCAAATGTGTAGTCGGGGGGCAGTCCATAGGCAGAGCTGAAGCCTGTGGGTGGGACCGACTGTTGTCGTTCAAACTGCCTCTGCACGTAATAGGCCAGCGCAGTGACCAATCAGAGCAGTGGACAATGTGACGCTACCAGCGGAGCCAGCTGGTTTATTAGACTTTAGCCGTAACCGGTCGGCAAAACAGCAAAATACATCCTTCTTTAAAACGGATGACTTGGGTGCTTCTTTCTGCTCAACTTTCAAAGAAAAGCCCAAGTCTAACTCTTCCAAAATCGATGACAGAGCCGATTCAAACGACCACTGTTCATTAGCCACAGCCACCTTGGTTGTTTTACTATCTCCAGTGTCACGCAGCCCTGTTGTCATTGTGCTAAGCCCGCCCCAATGACTTGCTATAGCGATAGAGCGTTGTGATTGTCCGACAGACTCCTTGCTGGAGCCAGGATTAGCTCCTATGATGCACCACTAGACCATTCTGCTAGGCAAAAATATTTTCTGCCACTAGGGTGCATCTAATGCACATGCACAATGACAATGCTAACATGCTTTACCATAATAGCCATTATTATAACCGCCAGTCTTTCCAGAGGCTCCATACATTTTCTTGAATTTCCCTTCAGGATTAATAGTGTCATCTGTCTATCTTTACTTAGCTACTATTTTGATGCTAATGTTTTCCAATTAGCATTACATACAAAGAGCACCATCTTTTCAATATTATTTTGACATCATTAGAGTACCTTTATTATAATTTCAAGTAAAGAAAGTGATGACACTAGATGATGTGACATCAACCTTACTGATTACAACTCTTGTGAGGGACATGCTTCATTGTATTCCATTCATTAGACATTTCACTCAGTGTTGGCTCTTGGACTCTAAGAATTAAATGGATAGACTCAAAAGATGACCAAAGCATTACATCTGTGGGTTTTCCGACTCACCCTGAGGGAGGGCCGAGGAGGCCTGACCGGTCTGACTGGTCGCACTGGTTCTGCCACTGGGTTTGCCTGCCTTCTCTCCAGAGGCTCTAGGTCATCAGCTACATCAGGACAACCGATGTATCCTCCAGCCCCAAACACTGAACCAAGATCACCTTCTAACAAGTTCTGACCTGTGGTATTATTGGATGGTGCAATGTCCTGGCTGGCGGGCACGTTGCATATGGTTTTGTTGAGGGTTTCAGCAGTGTTTGTGTTTGTTTTGTCGGTTGTGTGGATAGCGGTGTTAGTGAGTCCCAGCAGATCTTCTGATGCCACATCGCTGTCTGAGCTGTTATTGGTTGGACTGACCTCAGGCTCTGGTTCTGCAGTGCACTGGTTATTGTTTGCCTCAAGAACATCCTTACACAACAAGTGGTTGTCATCAGTACCTAAGTCTAGCAACTCCTGATTTTCATTGTTACCAAGATCCAAGAGTTCCTGGGAACTGTGGCTACCTGAAACAAGCACTTCCTGATTTCCTCTGCTACCAAAGTCCAGTAAGTCTTGGGTGCTGTGACTGTCTAAATCCAGCACTTCCTGATTTTCAGGATGGGAGAAACCCAGCAGTTCCTGATTTCCATGGCTACAAGGTTCCAACACTTCTTGATTATCATAGCTACAAGGTTCAAGTAGTTCCTCGTTAGTGATATTGCAATAGGGTTCCACCACCTCCTGGTTGTCATGACTACACAGATCCAGGAATTCCTGGTTTTCCACTAACTCTGTGTTGTCAAGCCTATACGGTTCCAGCACCTCTTGGTTTCCATTGTCAAGCAATTCCAGCAGTTCCTGGTTACTGTGGCTGCAATGTTCAAGCACTTCTTGGTTTTCATGGGTATGAGGTTCTAGTACTTCCTTGTTGCCATAGCTAGGGGGCTCTGCTTGCTCGTTGTTGTCATAGGTGCAAAGGTCCATTGCCTCCTGGTTATCATGGCTACAAATGTCCAGTACCTCCTGGTTCTCTTCCTCGGGGCTGAGCTTAAAGCCGTAAGGGTCCCATGCTATTTGGGAGGAAACAAGGTCAAATTCATAGCCATTGAAGTTCAGCTGGTCTGGCTGAGAAGGGGAGGGCTCAGGGTCAAAGGTCAGATCATTTTCAGATGGTTCTGGACTCAGTTCAGCTTCATCTGGGTCTAAGAGTGTATGACTAGAATGTTCTGGGCTGAGTTTAAAGCCATACGGATCAAAGGAAGACTGACTGGTTGGCTCATAGCTCAACTCAAAGCTAAGCTCTCTGCTGTGATCCGAGTCGGGCTGCATGAAGATGTTCTGGGAGTCTAATGAGTTTTGGGGAGTTGCAGGGTTTTGGTGTTCCTCTTCAGTGGCACCATCCCATTCTGCCCTCTTCTGACTGGGTGTAACATAACTTTGCTCTGTCTCGTCTATCCAATCTGGTTCCAATGGGACTTGTTCACTGAACTCAGTGGCAGCTTCAGCAGAGACTTTTCCAGAGCCTGAAACAAAACAAAAGGGTTTATTAAATTGACACCATGATAACTTGAAACACCATGGTCAATCATTTAACAGGCTATTAAGAGATAGCAGTTGCAAGAAGTAGTTGTGCTCCACAATACATCATCAAGTTGGGATCAGACTGAAAGTCCACCCCGAGTGGAGTCGGAAAAAACTCAATCTGAGACGAAGACGTGTCCATACAAGTTGGTTAAACTTCATTGTAAAAATGATTCAATTTCATGAACACACCTCTGATTCCTGATTGCTTGTAAAAGCACACTATGGGCAGTTTTGATACAACCACTGGGGGTGTAGCAAAATCTGACTATGAATTCTAAACATAGTGGCGTCCTACTTGCTGATACGACCGGTCTGGTTCTGTCCGAGGTTGGGTGATAGTGTACCCCGGAGGGGTTGGGGGCTCAAAGTCCCACAAGGTCCCTTCATAACACCAGCATCCCTGTATAACTTACAAAATAATTTCATTACTCTACTACAAAAGAGTCATCACCTGAAATACCTTTCTGCCTCAGTCATCAAATATGCAATGGACTGGCAACCACTTGTTTTGAAGGGAAAGCAATATGTACAAGGAGGCAGAGTGTGACATCTAGTGGCTGATTATTATCAATGTTGGCATTTGCACCTGCAAATTGAGACTCATCAGCCCACACACTGAGAAGGACAGTAAAAATAATTAAGTGTAAAAATCCAGCATAAATTACTGGGTTTCACACCTGGTGTTGCCTTGGTGGTTTCCTCTCCAGCTAGAGATCCCAGACTCTGTTCTTCAATGTCAGAGGGAGGGGAGACAGCACCAAGGTCCAGTTCATACCCATTAGGGTCTGATTCCATAGAATACTGACCCTGGGACCTCCAGCCCTGGATGGGCACCGGCCCCAGCTCCTCTGACGAGCTCTGGATAGGTTTAAACCCGTGAGAATCATCAACCACAGCCATGGTGTCCAGGTCCTCTTGGCTGTAGCTAATCTCTATGTCGCTGTCTTCGTCTGGGAATTCAGACTCAAAGCACTGAGTTCCTGTCGAGGCTTTATTTTCAGCACAGGACAGACTCGTGTCCGCCTCCTTGCCAACATTTCCTGCTCCCTCATCGGTGCTGACGTTTGCCTCTGGGAACAAGATATCAGCTGCAAAGGGGTCGCTGCCTTTGAAAGGATCTGAAGCGAATCCACCTGGCAAATGATGTGTTCAACAAGGACTTAGTGACACATCAGATGAAATGCTGCATCCATCCCAATTATATTTAATTAACCAAATCATACAGAAAACAAAGACAAAAACATATCCAGGACAGGAACCCCTCTTAAAGTAAAATAAAGAGTAGTGTACTCACCAGATGAGTCCGTTTTAGGGAACAGGTCTTCGTTGAAGAGGTCATCTATAAATCAAGCAGGACAGAAATAACATGTAGTCCTATGACTAATAAATACACTAGCCCATGGGATCAGTAACCACTGGACTGTGCATCAACTGTGACTCCTTGAAGTAAATCATGGACAGCAACCAGCAACTTCATTGGATATAATGACATTTGTGCTGAGAAGGACAAAAAAGGAAGCAAAAACCACAGAAGGTGGTTCTGTGGCTAAAGAAAGCATAGAACTGTAGACTACAGAAAAAAAAAGACCCAACACCAACCAACTCACAAGTCATTGTGACATCACCCACTGACTTGTGGCTTTAAACAGGGTTCAAATTATAATCTGAGCTTTGTGGGGGTCTCCAAAATTGATAATGTTGTAAGCCGGGACACTGCCAGGGATTTAGGGCCCCATGAAAAGAAACCTTACTGGGCCCCTTAGCTGGTCGTTAAGCAAGCAGAACATTTTGATACTGTTTTACAAAAAACTAAGCATTTTAGTGATATTTTTGAAAAGTTGACTAATGGCTAACGTTCGAGAACTTTCCATCACATGAACCACTAACAGACTCACCTTGTCTATGAAAGAACTGGGTGACAAACTGTCGACCCTTCACTTCTTTCTCCTGTCTGAACTTTTTTCTTTTCTTTTTTTTCCTCCCTGACTTTTGAGGCATCCTGCCGTCTCCTCCTCCACTCTGTCTGTGAAGTTAGCTCTCTGCAGGCTGTCTGATATGGTTTGGTAGTAGTTTTCATGGTCATCAAATCCTCTAGACCTCAAAACAAATCATTTTACCAGTGCAGCTTGTTCTGTGATTTTTTAATGACCAAATCAAACAAATCTTAACTTAAATTCCATGTCTGATACATACGGTCACTCTGACAGTAGGCAAAGGGGTCAGCTTGGTAGAAGTCCAATTGGCTGAGAAGGTTTGAGTTTTGCCCGTCATTGTTGATCTCCCCCTCCTCTGGGTTATCCTCTATGTCAGATCTATCCATCTGTGAAACATGACAACAAGTTTGCATCATAAACCCATGAGGCTGACCACTGTTGACCAGTTTGCATGCAACATTAGACAGGCTGACAGTGTGCTCATGAACTGAAAATAATGCTATCAACTGACTGTATGACAACCCAAAATCAGTCTGCAAATCCACCCAGATGATGTGATGTACAGTCCAGCAGTAATGAAACTACCTTTGGTGAGCTGGTGCCACTGTCGTCTGCTTCCTCCCTGGTATCTGCAAGGTTATTGCAGAAAGACGAGCCGCTGGCCCTCTGGTGGAGTCACCGCACAGACACAGAGGACAAGACAGTGGACAGAAATGCCTAAATAATGTCCATTCACAGCAAAAAAAAATGGAAAAACGTAGTGACACCTGTGTTGTGTTAAAGTGACAGCTCCCAAGCTGTTTTCTGTAAACTGGTTTATAATGTTCCAGGTGTGCCAGAATGTGTGATACTCTTACTGAGAGGGGTTTTATCTTGGGAGTTGCTTATAAAAATACTGACAAAGAAAAGCTTCTAAACTATTGTACAGGTGAAGCCTTTTAAACACCACTGGTGTCACAATAACTTCACTGGATGGACATAAATTATTGACAACATTTTTAACTCTTTGAGTGCCACTGATGTATTTCAACATCAGCAAAATCTGACGCTTGAGTGATAAAATGATAAAACAAGAATGGAACAAGGTAAAAATCAAACATATTTTTTTCATGATGAAAAAGAGAGTCTCTTCTTTCATTTGAGCTATTCAGTGTTTTCAGAGACATAGTACAAAATATTCTGTGGGTCTTGAAATATGACTCCAAAGAGCTAAAAATGCTGGCACAAGGCACTTTCTATTTTATAAAATGGCTGTCACTCAATGAGTTAATGTACTAGCACTTTACTGCACAATTGGACTGTATAAACTACATTGGGAGGTGCTCTGAGTCTCATGTGACCACATTATAGCACAGAATTTCCTTCACAGGCTATAGCATATTAAAATATATCCTCTCTGTCAGACACAGGGAAGGGAAGGTAATTACTACCTGCTACATTTCCCAAGTCACAGAAACCACTGTGATGCCTTGGAAGTTAATATCATCCATAGTCCAGAGGTCAACAACAGTACTATTTTAGCTTCATAGAATGTACCAGAATTCATAAGCATGTAGGATATACTGTAACTACTGAACAGAAACTGAGACGACCTGCTAATAATTTAACTGTGTGGAACAAAAACGCCATCAAATTCACCATGATCAGGTCAGCGTAAGCCGGCAGTGACTGGCTCCTTCCCCAAGGTCTCATGGGAAGCGGATCATCCTCAGTGGTGTCTGCAGGAGAGGTGGACTCCTCTAGCTGGCTTTCTGGAGTCACTGCACTTCCTGACAGAGAGCACAGGGTATGCTCCTCCTGCAGGGGAGGAAGGAGTGAGGAGTCATGAAGAAACAGTGACTGACCTCTTTATAATGACCACACTGAGGTTTATCAGTTGTGAGAGCCTGTGTGCTTTTCATCAATGTTATTCTGCACAAACTACATCTATTGGTCATCTTTCTATCATGAAGAGGGATCCCTCCTCTGTTGCTCTTCCTCAGGTTTCTACCATTTTTTTTCTGAGGGAGTTTTTCAGCAGTCAATGTGAGAGTTGTTTGTGAAGGACAAAGGGATTCATATCCTGTACAGACTGTAGCTCTCTGAGGCTAATTTGTAATTTGTGAATTGGGCTATAAGATTAAAAAAACTAACAGCATTGCTGATTATCAGCCTTTTTTGAATAAGGCTACGTTCAGCCTGCAGGGCTTAATGCCCAATTCGAATTTTTTTGTGAAATCCAATTTTTTTGCGAGGTCGTTCACATTTCCAGTTAAATGCGACTGTGTGAGCTCCAGTGTGAACTGAAACACCTCACAAGTGTCCCACATGTGCATTGGAGGACATGATGACGTCACATGCAGTGTGCGTGCTCAGTGTTTATGGAAGTAAACATGGACGCTAGCGGTGGAGTGTAAACAGCCCGGTTCCGATAAAACCCCTCCAGTTTGGTCTGAATAGAGCTATCCCCTCAAATATGAATTAACTCAGAAACCTCGTTTTCCCTTCATTGACTGCTCTGCACTTTATCGTCCGCCATCGTTGTTGTTTTTCTTCCTGCAGCCGCCTGCAGCCGCCTACTTCCGCCGCAGAATAGTGATGTTTGTAGCTTGTTGATGATGTTTAGATCAAATGAATGTGACCTGGGGGGTATTCCACGAAGCTGGCTTAGCTCAAAGCATGGCTTATTTCGGTTAGCTTGGCTAATTTAAGTGAGAGTTCGGTTCCACAAACGAGGCTTAGGGCTAGCGTGGCTTGGTAACCATGGTAACTCAGCCAGTGCGACAAGCCTGGTCCTGGGCAAGTTTACGGTCAAGCTAAGCTTAGCTGCCTCTCAGAGAAGGTCCGACAGGCTTCCACAAGATGCTTTGTGAACTGTTTGTCACACAGTAATTTCATCTTTATCTGTAATGAATGATGCTCTTGTTCGGAAAAATAAATTGTGAGATTTTTAAAACAACTTAGGAATACATGAACGCAGAAAAGCCCTACGCCAACTTCAAAAACAAAGACATATTCAGTAGCTGAGTGGGTAAAGAGAAGTGCCGATAAAATCTGTTTTCAGTGCTCCGTGGGTTCGATCCCGTCAGCGATAACTATTTGGAAATATCTGATTTTCTTTCTTTTATTCTGTGACTCTCAATGTACTGTCAACACATAACAGAATAAAGGCACAAATGATCTCATCCAAAACACTGAAGGCGACAACAGCAACAATTTCCCATTAAAAAAAGCCTTCCTTCCACCGTTGGTCCATTGTGATTATGATGACGTAAGAGTGATGGCAAATGATGACATGACTACTCTGTGTACATGCTCTTTTGTCTTCTCTCTTATTTAAAAGTAGGGCGCTGTGCCACTATCATCACTACAAAAAAAAAAGTGTTGACAGTACACACGCAGAAGTGAGGAATAAAATTAGACAACCAAGCAGGCTGACTGCATCGAGACATGCATCAGTTGTAAAATATGTGTCGGCAATAACTTACGAATTTAAACGGTCCGCGATGCTTTGCCACGCCATGTCCATGGCTTTCACAATGGCAATGGTGTTGCCTTTCTTTTGAATTTTCTCCTTGTACTCCTCGTACAATTGCATGAGGAGGGTTTGCTCCGCCGGAGAAGGATTCTGCTCGACTTTTTTTTTCCACGATGTCGTCATTTCGACAATCGATACTTCAGGGCTTTTTATGTACCGTGGAGGCGTGCATAGCCGCAGCTTGGATAAGCCTGGCTAGAATAAGCCTTGATGAGAAACAGCTGAGCCTCGTTAGTGGAAAGAGTCGCGGCTAAGATTAAAGTGGCCGCTTATTCAAGCCACGCTTACCTGCGATAGCCCAGCTTTCTTTAGCCAGCTTCGTGGAATACCCCCCTGGCCGTTCAGACTGAAGTCACATGTCAAAAGATCGAATATGTATCGGTTTTAGGACCACATATCCAAGTGGCCTGGGTCACATTTGGAAAAATCGGATCTGTGTCATTCAGACTGTAATTAAAAGATCAGATACAGGTCACATAGGGGCGAAAAAATCTGATTTGGGTCACTTCAGGCTGCAGTCTGAACATAGCCTTAGACACTGGAAAAAATGTTTTTTGCTCGATTAATAATCAACTAATCAGCCGATTATTTGATAATTAATAAATTATCAAAATAATAGTCAGTTGCAGCCCTGCTGGGAACTTGTGAAGACATGGGAAAAAGGCTTTGGCGGGTGAATTAATTTATGCTTTTGTCAGATATATATATATTCATTTCTGACTGAAATGCACCAAAAGTTCTTAAAGGGATTCGCCACCCCCAGGCCAAATTCAGTGTCTCCCCACAGTCCCGAGACCTAAATAAGTGTATGAAAGCATTTTCCTGGCCACCCAGCCATTGTCCGAATGTATCAGAGCTGACCGCAGGTTGGTTCCGCGGCATAACTACATTCCTATGACCCCACAGAAATATTTCGGCCAAAGTGAATAAATGTACTCGATTCCCCCCCAATTACTTTCCGTGTACTGCACATTTACTTCTAGTGAATGGCGGTGCAGATCACAACGCAAAGGGCTTGTCTTGTTCATTTTCTTTTGGGAACTATTTTTCGGTGCTGAAAAACACAGCCGACGCACACCACGGAACGTCATTGGGAAACCCCCACCCCTCCACAACACTGCGTCGCTTACCTGGACCAGGCCAACAGCTTCCTTCCACTGCGTGGCACTGGCTAGCTTTTAGTTGCTCTTATAAGAGTTGTTGGAGAGGGAAGATTACATTGAAGATTACATTACGGATGAAGATGATGACTTGGACTTCCAAAATCCCAGACCCTATCTTTTTGAACCAGTCTTTACTGAAGAGGAGTTGCGGGCTTTGGATCAGAGAAGACTGGAAGTTCCCGTTACTCCAGGTGATCCAGATGAGCACAGGAGAGCACATGGTGTAAGTGTGGAGAATGCCAACCAATGGCTACTGAAATGGAGTGTTTTTGTTGTGCCGAGTGGGGCGAAACACTACGTTCGATGCAGAGGAATACTGAAGAGGATAGCCGCGTTTGTGTCACTACTACCGAGGATTTCACTGCAATGATTCACCCCGCAGTCCTCACTTTATTTTTGCGGCGCGATAAAGTGAATTGGAAAAGGAAAAACACACCAAGCGGGCCTAATGGGCAGCTGTCTACAGAGTAAGTAGCCTATTATTACACCCAGTACATGATTAGACGTCACTCTGTGGTCATGGTATTTGTAGCAGGAAGATGGTGGCTACGCAGTGTTGTGGGGGGAAGTGGGGGTTTCCCAATGACGTTCCGTGGTGTGCGTCGGCTGTGTTTTTCAGCACCGAAAAATAGTTCCCAAAAGAAAATGAACAAGACAAGCACTTTGCGTTGTGATCTGCACCGCCATTCACTAGAAGTAAATGTGCAGTACACGGAAAGTAATTGGGGGGGAATCGAGTACATTTATTCACTTTGGCCAAAATATTTCTGTGGGGTCATAGGAATGTAGTTATGCCGCAGAACCAACCTGCGGTCAGCTCTGATAAATTCGGACAATGGCTGGGTGGCCAGGAAAATGTTTTCATACACTTATTTAGGTCTCGGGACTGTGGGGAGACACTGAATTTGGCCTGGGGGTGGCTTATCCCTTTAACAGTGTTGACTGGCCCTACAGCCCCCAGTACTGAGGGCTATAGGATAGGAAGGATAGCATAGGATAGAAAGCTCCAATCTGAACATACGGCACAACAAAATGACGGCTAAAAGCCTCTATCAAGCATTGTCAACTATATGAATCAATAAAATCAATAAATCAAACCCTAAGTAATTGTTTATGGTGCTAGCTAGCTTTAACGCTAACACAGAAACAGCACACATCTCTTTTATTGCTTCTGCTACGATCGCCACAATAACCTAACCACACCAACCGGATACTGCAATGAAAGCAGAGGAGCTCACTCACTACTGTGTGACAAAACTCTGAGAGCTGGAAGCCTAACAGTGCAGGAAATATCAGTCGCAAAATCATAAACTGTCTTTGCATTGCCGCTTTGTGATCAAAAGTCATATTCTAGCTCAAAAAAAGGATTCTAATAGTTTCTCCTATGACTCTGTGTCAGCTTGAAATGAACCATAGAGGCTTTATTTGTTTACAGAGAGATGAAGAGCTCTTTCAAAATGGAGTGGTGATTCAGCCTGAGAAATGATCTCTGACTTTACTCCCCTCTGGAACCTCATCGGTGTTTGAAAAGAGAAATTTGGACGCAGCTTTCATTTTCCTGAACTCTGATTGATCAGTTGAGGTGTCAGTCATTAAAATTGACCAGTGGGTTGTCGAGATATTGTGCTGCATCACTTCCCTTTGTCAGCTTCACTGAAGGCTGCCTTTGACGCAGTAGCGCATCTATGACAGCAGATGGAGCCAGAGCTCCAAAAATAGTTGCACTTGAGTTCAACTGAATGACAGGTCTTTAGGTCATTTTACCTAGACTAATATATTTTTAAAAATGTTTAGCTTCACCTTTTTAACATCTACTTATGTACAGTAACTGGTGAGTTACAATATCAATTAAAATTTGAATTAGTTTACAATACCATGATTCAGGGGTGATTTTCACTGTAAATATTGTTTCTTTTTTTAGGCGAGAACAAAAATCTACATTTTCTGCTGACAGGTGTTTGTGTCATAGCTGACAAAAATTATTCATACAACCCTTGTCGTTGTGAAGATATATCTTATTTATTTTGGGTATGCCATTTTTAGATAGGAGGCAGAAAAATAGGCCCAGTGATCAAGAGATGATGAAAACATGAATGAGTTAGTGCACTCCAGCCTCTTGTGGCCAAAATGAGTATTACATCAACAAACTCCTTGTAAACACAGATATATATGTGTGTGTGTGTGTGTGTGTGTGTGTACATATATATATATATATATATGTACACACACACACACACACACATATACACATATATACGTATGTATATATGTGTATATATATATATATATATATATATATATATACGTATATATATATACATATACAGTCATGGAAAAAATTATTAGACCACCCTTGTTTTCTTCAATTTCTTGTTAATTTTAATGCCTGGCTCAACTAAAGGTACATTTGTTTGGACAATTATAATGATAACAACAAAAATAGCTCATGAGAGTTTAATTTAAGAACTAAGGATTATTCATTTTCCATGGTTTTCTTGATAATAACCAAAATTACTTAAATTCTTACATCAATAGCTATGGCATTGTACCGCCAAAAACACTACTTTTAAGCATTCCATGTTTTCTTTTCTGTTTGCTTTAAACACATGATACACACAAGAGTTAATACTTGATTGCATAACCATTGTTTTTGATGACTGCAGCCATGCGTCTTGGCATGCTCTCCACCAGCTTCTGACATTGTTCTGCTGTCACAGCAGCCCATTCCTGTTGGACAAATTCAAACAAATTTTCTTTGTTTTTGGGCTTGTGGTTCTCCATTTTGAGTTTGATGATTTTCCACAGGTTTTCAATTGGATTAAGATCTGGTGATTGAGCAGGCCAAGGCATGATGTGAATGTTGTGGTTCTCCATCCAGGCTTTAACTGACCTTGGCGTGTGGCAAGGGGCATTGTCTTGTTGGAAAATCCAGTCATTCGAGGCAGGAAAGAGTTTTCCAGCTGATGGAAGAAGACTGTTTTCAAGGGTAGTCCTGTACTTGACCTGGTTCATTCGGCCTTCACACAATTGCATTTGCCCTGTTCCACTCAGACTGAAACAACCCCAGATCATGACTGATCCACCCCCATGTTTTACTGTAGGGGCAAGACAGTCTGGGTTGTAAGCTTCTCCAGGCTTCCTCCTAACCAGTAAGTTGGCTGGAGTGGGCATCAATTCAAAATTGGATTCATCACTGAAGAGAACCTTAGCCCAATCATCAACAGTCCAATCCTTGTGGTCTCGAGCAAAGAGTAACCGGGCCTTCCTCTGCCTTTCATTGATGAAGGGCTTCTTGCGTGCTCTGTGTGACTTCAAACCAGCTTCAACAAGTCGGTTTCGAACTGTCCTTGCCGAGTAAGTCACATTTCTCGACAGTGCCCACTCATTTTTAAGGTCCCTGGAGGTCTGACGACGATTCCTGACACAGGAACGGATGAGTGCACGGTCATCTCGTGGGGTAGAAAGACGTTTCCTGCCACGGCCAGGTAGCAATTTGGTAGTGCCATGTTCAGCTTGTTTTTTTGTTGTAATGAACGGCTGTCTTGGAGATCTTCAGTTTTTTCGCTACCTGTCTCTCACTCATGCCAATTTCCAGCAGTGCCAAGATGGCTGCCTTTGTTGCTTCACATAATTCTTTTGTTTTAGGCATTATGTGAGAGCTGACAACTTCTGAGTTGTGCTACGGCTTGAATGTAAGCAGGAAACCACTCTAGGCCTTTGCATGTGCAGTGCTGCTTGTGACATGAAATGGCCTCTTATATACCCTGGGAATCAATTAAGCTTAAGAATGTCAAATAGGACATAAAGTATTATGTGACCAGCTGCATTTTTTGTTGTGTTCATTGTATTATACGTTTAGTGGTACCAGATATTAGAATGAACAAGAAATTGAAGAAAACAAGGGTGGTCTAATAATTTTTTCCATGACTGTATATATATATATATATATATATATATATATATATATATATATATATATATATATATATATATATATATATATATATATATGTAAAAGAACTTTGAAGCTCGAACAGATATACAGTATAACATACGTGCAGGATCTCTTCATAGGACTGTCTGATGGAGTCCTGCAGAGGAGTGTTCCTCTCTCCAGCCTCCTCCACCTTCCTTTTGGCTTGCTTCACCTCATCTCTGAGCTTCCTCAGCCTCCATCGGACTCTGGCGAGTTCCCTCTCGTACTCCTCCACCTGGCTCTCCTTCTGCACCTCCTCTGCCTGCAGAGAGAGGATCTAGCGAGAGAGGACATAGAGTCTCAATGAAAAAAAAATAAGAATGGGCTTTTATTTTTTTTTCTAATGATATAATATAATATAATATTTATATTTTAGCATGAAAGATATCATTTTGATTAAAGAGCTGCACATACTGGTGAGTTAACCATCACAGGAACATTAAAAATATTGTGGTCATCAGTGATAATGTTAATTTAGGGCAGTGGTGGTAAACACCTGACACTGGGTGGTGGACTGATAAATCTGTTAGTAGTATACTGCTTAAATACAACACATTGCTTGTTAAATAAAAAAAGAAATGAAATACTTTCACAGATTATTTGATGCAACAAAAAAGACAACAATAAAAAAAGAATGCTAGTTACTCAAGGTTTCATCTGACTAGACAATGAAAGTCTAGCCCTGAAGGAAGCAGCAGGGTATGTCTCTACCTGCTGACTCTCCTCATAGCACTGCTGTCTGGTTGCCTTGATCTGCTGCACCAGCTTCTCTTTGTGCTTCTCTAATTTAACCAGAGTCTGCTCCAGCTCCTTGCGGTCTGACTGCTGCTCCTGAAGCTCTAGGTTCTCCACGGCCACGGCGTTCTCCAGCTCCTGCAGTCAAACACACACACAGATGCACGCACACACACACACACACACACACACACACACACACACACTTAAACACTGTTTACGACTCAAGAAGGACACTCACATGTGGGATGATGAAACATACATGGAGATGTGCACACAAACAAATTCATTGTGGATTGAGCTGTTGTTCCTATTTTCATATTGATTTTGATCTGGCAGAGATACATATTAAGTATGTGTGTGTGTGCGTATATATATATATATATATATATATATACAGTCATGGAAAAAATTATTAGACCACCCTTGTTTTCTTCAATTTCTTGTTCATTCTAATATCTGGTACCACTAAACGTATAATACAATGAACACAACAAAAAATGCAGCTGGTCACATAATACTTTATGTCCTATTTGACATTCTTAAGCTTAATTGATTCCCAGGGTATATAAGAGGCCATTTCATGTCACAAGCAGCACTGCACATGCAAAGGCCTAGAGTGGTTTCCTGCTTACATTCAAGCCGTAGCACAACTCAGAAGTTGTCAGCTCTCACATAATGCCTAAAACAAAAGAATTATGTGAAGCAACAAAGGCAGCCATCTTGGCACTGCTGGAAATTGGCATGAGTGAGAGACAGGTAGCGAAAAAAACTGAAGATCTCCAAGACAGCCGTTCATTCCAACAAAAAAACAAGCTGAACATGGCACTACCAAATTGCTACCTGGCTGTGGCAGGAAACGCCTTTCTACCCCACGAGATGACCGTGCACTCATCCGTTCCTGTGTCAGGAATCGTCCAGACCTCCAGGGACCTTAAAAATGAGTGGGCACTGTCGAGAAATGTGACTTGCTCGGCAAGGACAGTTCAAACCGACTTGTTGAAGCTGGTTTGAAGTCACACAGAGCACGCAAGAAGCCCTTCATCAATGAAAGGCAGAGGAAGGCCCGGTTACTCTTTGCTCGAGACCACAAGGATTGGACTGTTGATGATTGGGCTAAGGTTCTCTTCAGTGATGAATCCAATTTTGAATTGATGCCCACTCCAGCCAACTTACTGGTTAGGAGGAAGCCTGGAGAAGCTTACAACCCAGACTGTCTTGCCCCTACAGTAAAACATGGGGGTGGATCAGTCATGATCTGGGGTTGTTTCAGTCTGAGTGGAACAGGGCAAATGCAATTGTGTGAAGGCCGAATGAACCAGGTCAAGTACAGGACTACCCTTGAAAACAGTCTTCTTCCATCAGCTGGAAAACTCTTTCCTGCCTCGAATGACTGGATTTTCCAACAAGACAATGCCCCTTGCCACACGGCAAGGTCAGTTAAAGCCTGGATGGAGAACCACAACATTCGCACCATGCCTTGGCCTGCTCAATCACCAGATCTTAATCCAATTGAAAACCTGTGGAAAATCATCAAACTCAAAATGGAGAACCACAAGCCCAAAAACAAAGAAAATTTGTTTGAATTTGTCCAACAGGAATGGGCTGCTGTGACAGCAGAACAATGTCAGAAGCTGGTGGAGAGCATGCCAAGACGCATGGCTGCAGTCATCAAAAACAATGGTTATGCAATCAAGTATTAACTCTTGTGTGTATCATGTGTTTAAAGCAAACAGAAAAGAAAACATGGAATGCTTAAAAGTAGTGTTTTTGGCGGTACAATGCCATAGCTATTGATGTAAGAATTTAAGTAATTTTGGTTATTATCAAGAAAACCATGGAAAATGAATAATCCTTAGTTCTTAAATTAAACTCTCATGAGCTATTTTTGTTGTTATCATTATAATTGTCCAAACAAATGTACCTTTAGTTGAGCCAGGCATTAAAATTAACAAGAAATTGAAGAAAACAAGGGTGGTCTAATAATTTTTTCCATGACTGTATATATATATATATACGCACACACGGGAGACTCTGTTAGCTTAGCCTTTCAACAACCTCATTCAGGCTCTGAGACAGTGGGGTCCTTATTGTATATAACATACATATATCCAAGCATTATCTTGTACGGTGGGATACTGCTGGCTGCACACATGCTGTCTGTAGTACATTATCATTAAACCAGCAAAGCTGAAACATATCTATATCTGTCCGTTCCAAAAATAAAGACAATAGGTCCACCCAATAGGTGGGTGAAATGATTCAGCAAACACCTAAATTCCTTCTTACTTCTGTCTAACGGAGAAAATAAATGGCCGATGGATCCATAATTAAAATACTCAGCAGCAGCTCTGTTCTGGGATGCCAGATCCTGCCCCATAATCACTGATGTTTTGCAGTGGCAAAGTAATTCAGTGCCCAAAAAAAACCCTTTAAGGCTCACCTTCTCTGTGGTTCTTGTGTCTCTGTTTTATACATACAGGGGCTGGACAATGAAACTGAAGTGCCTGGTTTTAGATCACAATAATTCATTAGAATGGTGTAGGACCTCCTTTTGCAGCCAATACAGCAACTATACGTCTTGGGAATGACGTATAGTTGCTGCACAGTGACCAGAGGGATTCTGAGCCATTCTTCTTGCAGAATAGTGTCCAGGTCACTACGTGATGCTGGTGGAGGAAAACGTTCCCTGACTCGCTCCTCCAAAACACCCCAAAGTGTCTCAATAATATTTAGATGTGGTGACTGTGCAGGCCATGGGAGATGTTCAGCTTCACTTTCATGTTCATCAAACCTCTCTGTCACCAGTCTTGCTGTGTGTATTGGTGCATTATCATCCTGATACACAGCACCGCCTTCAGGATACAATGTTTGAACCACTGGGTGCACATGGTCCTCCAGAATGGTTCGGTAGTCCTTGGCAGTGACGCGTCCATCTAGCTCAAGTATTGGGTCTAGGGAATGCCATGATATTGCAGCCCAAACCATCACCAATCCACCCCCATGCTTCACTCTAGGCATGCAACAGTCTGGGTGGTACACTTATTTGGGGCTTGTCCACACTGTAACTCTCCTGAATGTGGGAAAGACAGTAAAGGTGGACTCATCAGAGAACAATACATGTTTCACATTGTCCACAGCCCAAGATTTTCACTGCTGGCACCACTGAAACCGACATTTGGCATTGGTACAAGTGACCAAAGGTTTGGCTACAGCAGCCTGGTCATGGATATTGACCCTGTGGAGCTCCAGACGGACAGTTTTGGTGGAAACAGGAGAGTTGAGATGCACATTTAATTCTGCAGTGAGTTGGGCAGCTGTGGTTTGATGTTTTTTGGATACAATCTGGGTTAGCACCCGGACATCCCTCTCAGGCAGCTTCCTCTTGCGTCCACAGTTCCTCCTGTTGGATGTGGTTCGTCCTTCTTGGTGGTATGCTGACATTACCCTGGATACCGTGGCTTTTGATACATCACAAAGACTTACTGTCTTGGTCACAGATGCGCCAGCAAGACATGCACCAACAATTTGTCCTCTTTTGAACTCTGATACGTCACCCATAATGTTGTGTGCATTGCAATATTTTAAGCAAAACTGTGCTATTACTCTGCTAACTGAACCTTCACATTCTGCTCTTACTGGCGCAATGTGTACTAAATGAAGTTTGGCTGCCAGGATGGTCACATTTAGCCATGAAACCTCCAACACTAAATTGGCCAGTGTTTCAGTTTCATTGTCCAACTCCTGTATATACATACATGCATATGTGTGTGTGTGTACATACACACGTGTATATATATATATATATATATATTATCAACAAAATGTTAATGAATATAAATTAAATGTATAAAGCAAGAACAAAGCAGAGAATAAACAGAGATTAATCCAGACCAGCACTGAGCACCATGTGTGTCCACATGGTGTCCGCTGCATCCAGCCTCAGACAGGCGTCACAGCATCGTGACATCACATGAGAGCATCATGGGAAATGCAGTGATGGAAACACACACACACACACACACACACAAATGCTTCACGTCTTTTACAAAAAAACAACAAATGAAAAAATGAACACATTTGTGCAGATGTGTGGGAAAAAGAAACACACACACACAAACATGCACACACCAGCGCTAGGTGCTGCGGTCTTCTTACTCTGATCTCGGTTGCCTTGGCGAGGACCCGCTCGTCAGTTTCCACGACATCGTTTTCCCTGGGAGAGGACCAGCAGAGGAGACAGGAGTGTTTGAGGAAGGAGGAGAGGGAGCACTCGCTCTTCCAGTCTGCCTTCCCTCCGCCGTGCCCTCCTTCCCATGATCCCTCTGTCTTATCCTGCTGCACTGCTGGCTCCTCCATGGCTGCCCTCGCTAGCTGTCGCTACACTGCAGAGGAGGAGCTAGGTGCTGTGTGTGTGTGTGTGGTGTGTGATCAGAATGCACCAACATGAGAATGGAAAGAGAGCAGAGGAGTAGGCTGAGCCATCCACAGGAGAGCTGATGTCTCCTCCCTTCATGTCTTTCCCCCTCCTCCCACCTCCTCTATAGTCTCCTCCTCCTCCTCCATCATCACCACTGCAGTATGCATCACACACACACACACACACGCACACACATACGCACACACACACACACACACACACACACACGCGCACTGAACGCCGTGACTGAGTCATTCATAAAAATCTTAGAGAGCACAGAGCAGCAGTCTGCATAAGCGAACAACCAATAACCCTGCATTTTAAATATGTGTCCAGATGATTATGAACAACTACTTTATGTATGTATTTCCACTTATCCTACTCAGGAATCAGGTTTAAATGCATCTGTGTTTATTAGCTACCCTGACCATTTTGGTAAAGCATGGATGCTTTCTCTAAATGAGACAGCAGACAGAAGAGTCACTGTGAATGGCAGAGCCTCTAGATGACAGTCACCATCGTCACGGTCACCCACTGGTTTGTGGACTGTGGTTTGGCAGTCGTCATCTTGGCACTGAACACATCAAGACATTTTGGCTGCCAAAATGTGACAAAAAATGTTCACAAACTGAAAACACCATGATAACAACCTCTCAATCACACCAGGCAGCCGTACCCTACTAGGTGTGTCCCAATCCGATATTGATATTTGATATCGGAAAAATATCAGCAAAAAAAACAAATAAATATAGTGGCCTGCATCTAAAATCTCTGATACCTTCAGTCCATTCCAGACTCCACTCCTGGGGTCCATTTCACAAAGCAGGTTTAATGAAAACTCTGAGTTCCCTTCTCCGAATTGTTGGGCAATACAGATATACATTTTCTCAACATGCGGTAGCCTATGCAAAGTTGTGCATTACAATGCAAGGAAAGGACTGAATTAAGGTATTGATACGCAATCAGTGCAGCTGGGGACAGAGACATGCGTAGGCTACAGTGCATACTGCACATGCCTAATTTGCATACCGGGCACAAGATTGACTGGCTCCACTTAGCAAAAAATATTTTGTGAATATTGAATTCTGAATATTGGACATTGTGAGCTCAGGAAACATTATAGTAACCATTATGTCAGAGATGTGTTAATAGACTACCATTCAAACAGGTTTCCCTCTCTGTTGTAGCTGCAGCGGTGTTTCACTTCTTTCTAAAAACAGGTTCAAACTCGCCATATAATCGCATTAAGATTTCCAATTCAAGGGGGGTGAAAAGCGCCGCCCTCTGCTTCCCCGTTGCCATGGTGACTCGTCGAATCGGGGCTCCATTGATGCTGGCTTTTTTATTGTGGGGTGTGCACATAACTCCAGGTGAAACTACTCTGAGTTGATTAAACCAAATCAAATCAGCTGCTCTGGAACCGGAAAGTCAGAGTTTCCTATCTCAAGTATACACACTCAATTGGATCAACTCAGTTTTCAGGGTTACACTCAGAGTTTGTTGAACCTGCTTTGTGAAATGGACCCCAGCTCTTCAGTCCAGCAGCAGAGCCGAGTGATCACAACAACAGCTGTGCTAAGGTGCTAACAAAGTCGAAGGAGGAGGAGCGATGTCGGCCCTCTGGCAGCTTTTTTAGTTAAAGTCTGAAAAAGACGTTGCAGCTGAGAGCTGAGCTTGGGTGTCCAGAAAACCAACCCACTAAGGTGACCACCCATCCCAATTCAGAAGTCCCACAAATTGAGACCGTGTCCGCATAATCAATGCTTGCTCAAAAAAAAAAAGTTGGTCGCTCTATCTCCCTAAGCCCCAGGCAGCCAAACAAACATTTCCTGACAGTACCTTCTCTTTGATTCTCATCCCCCTCTGCAGCACAAGTTAGGGATCATCAGGACACTGAACCACCAAGCCCAAAACATCCAGGACAGAAGGACAGGTCAAGGAGCAGAAACACATCAGGAAGACATGTGGCTATCCAAACTGGGCCTTTGTCAAGACAAACAAAACCAACAACAGACACAACAATGAACAGGAGAGGGAAGACAAACAGAAACTTATTGTCATCCCTTACATTGCTGGTGTTTCGGAAAAATTCAAGACAATTTTCAGTAAACATCAGATTCCCATGCACTTCAAACTCGGTAACACGGTAAGACAGAAGCTAGTCCACCCAAAGGAAAAAATCCCACGCCACAAACAAAGTAATGTAGTCCTCCTTTGAGGACAGCAATGTCCAGGTTTTAGCCAGGGAAGACAGATGGTTTGAGAGAGGAGTTAAAGAAGCCATTTTTGTCAAACTGGAGAAACCATCTTTGGACAGAGGAGGAGGACTACGACACCATCTTTCAGCTACTCACAACTCAGTATTGACCTCCATCCCCAGAAACCGCAGCATCCATTCACACCTGAGTGCATCTCACCTTAACGACTCCCACATAAAAGGTAACGAATCCTAACGAGGCCTATTGTTCCGGTGGTTTGTTTGTTTTCTGCTCCTACAGGAGAATAAGTTTCTGAACTCTCTACCAGTCAGTTAGACCTGAAGAGTCCAAGAGTCTCCCTTGGATGAGAGGCGAAACGTATTCAACCAACCTCAAGCAAGTCCAGTTGACTCTTTTTGATTTACCTCGAACGGGATGACTGAGAACCCACACAGCCACTGCTGATTCATCCAGACCAGGATCAGCTCCTTGCCCCTCCCTTGCTCCTCCCCTCATGACCAAATATGGTCTATAGAAACTCTGTTGTCATAAAACACAACATTTCACTGCCCAGTGATCTAAGCTGGCCAAAAACTATGGGCTTCATTGTCCACAAACCAATGAGTGACAACATGATGACTCTGTCCACTATATACTGTATACAGTCTGTGTATACAAGCAGAGGAGTCGCCCCTGCTGGCTGACAGAAGTACTGCAGCTTTAAGGCATTCTTCTGGGTTGATACACCGCACTTTCACTTTCAGATTGTGTGAAATCAACATTGATTTATTCATCGTGTAACTTTCAGACTGCATAAGCTAGGCCACTGATCGCTGAATATCTGGAGCACCAAGCATAATATTTATTAATTTCATTATTAACTCTTGGAGTGCCATTGATGGCTTTTGCCGTCAAAGTGTTTTTTTCTGCAGGGGGTCGCTGATCACGGTCTCCTGCAGCCTGTGAGTAATTTTGGGGCCTCTTTGATTTGTAATCGGGACATAAAAAGTTAATAAAAAGTCACAGAAATCAAAGCAGGAAGTGGAGACGATCACATTTAGAGAGCAAAACAGAATCTGGACAAAAAGTGGTGATTTTGGTGAAAGTGTCCTCTACTCTACCTCTGATAAAACAAGAATGGAACAAGGTAAAAACAAACATTTTTTTCATGATGAAATAGAGAGTCTCTTCTTTCATTTGAGATATTCAGTGTTTTCAGAGACATAGTACAAAATATTCTGTGGGTCTAGAAATATGACTCAGAATGGGCAAAAATGCTGGAACAAGGCACTTTCTGTTTTATAAAACGGCTGGCACTCAGTGAGTTAATGTGCAACACACCATTACATCATTGTGCTCACTAATGTTGCATATTTGTTGGCTTTCTTGTTTTCATTTTGTTTGTTGCTGACTTAAATGTTGTTTAACTGTTTACTAATAACTGTTCACTGATCTATATTAAAGTCCTGCACATATTTTTAAGGTATGTATTTTCCTTTGTTACTTGCTTGTTAGATAGGTTTTTCTACTTATTCTACTTGTTTACTGATGTTGTTTGTTGTTGTTTACTGTCTCTGCTTCTATTTTTAAAATAGGTCCTTATTATCATGTTGCTCTATTCACCTTGCTGCTGGAATACCGGAAATTTCCCCTTTTTGTGAGATGAATAAAATATTATCTGATCTTATCTTATAGAAAAATAACAAAATTGTTTTTGTAAGATATCATACATATGATGTTTGACGACATATATGTAGCTCTTGTTTAGCCTGGCTAGGCTTCACAATGCCCACTTCACAAATCAATTATCTAGTGAATAGTTAACTCATGAAGCAGCTCATTGTTTTCAGCCCTAAAATGTACAAATATGAATTAAAATGACCAATATTATAACCCACTGGGGTTATAAACACAGCTCACAACTGAGACGTGATCGGTCTTTTTAGCTTGACAGTGTGAACAGTTCCTATCGTACAGCTCCTGTGTCAGCATGATTTGAGCCGCTATCTGTAACACAGACCTGCACAACAGAACTGATGTTAACCCAGTTACTGCCTGTTAGCGAGGACTCCTTCATGTGTTCATTCATTCATGCATTCATGCATCAGTTGGCAATCAATTCAACTGAAATGGATCTGAATCCCTCCATCAATAGTCTTAATTTTAAATGCTTTTATTTGTGATTAGCGTGATGCTTCCAAACACATGTTGTAACTTCAGGATACTCTGTAACAGAGTTAACTCAGCACCTGAGGCTACAGACTTCAAGCCAAGTTGTAAACTAATATTGTTTAAGCACGCCCAGATTGGCAAATTCCTGCTGACGCTATGAATAATTAATTGACCATAGCAGAATATTGTGCAATAGCATGCTGAGGTTAAAGCATTGAGATTTTACTGTCTGATCATTTCAAAAGGGAGAATAAGGGATGAGCGTAGATACAGTTTACAGCATATATACATTTCATTTCTATAAGATTAAAATCAAATGACCATGAGTCTGTGGAGGATTATCAGCCAAATGCTGCTCTGCAGAGCCTTTAAATCAACTGTCCTGACATGTATACTGAACACTGTGCTCCCTGCCGTCATGCAGCTACTTTCTCTGAAGTCGTTGGAGACCAAACCAGAGCTAAAAGAGAGGAAAACATTTGCCCGTACATTCATTGGCTGCATGCGAATGAAAATGTCAGAGTATGTGAACATGCAATTGTTTAGAATCAGCCATAGCAGCCCCAGAAGGTTGACGATATGTAATAGATGGCTTGTCAATAATTGACTAAAAAGTAAATCTCCTAAAGTACAAAGTACCTCAGTGATCCAGGAAAAGTGCCAAAAGTACGCAGAATGGTCCATTTCAGAGCATTATCTTCATTATTTCAAGTTGTCTATTCGAGCTACTGTGTATGATATGATATTAGCTTTCTGCAGACATATAACAACATATGCACAATTAACAAATTGCATTCCAGAAATACCGAACTAGATTTGAGGCCATTAAAAACAGTAAAATATCCCCCTCTGTATGAACAGTATATAATCACAAAATATGCAAATGATCCACATGAAGCTTGTTTATGTTTTACAATAGGCTGATGACTTATTCACCTGTCAAATATTGATGTCATTATCAGCTGGGTGTATTTTACATTATATTGTTGCTTATTATTGCAGGTACATGATGTGGCTGAAATAAAGGACATTTAAAGATACTTTACAAACATGAATGCATGGTATTTAATATAGATAATTTAATCTGTGCACAATGTGCAGTAACTGATGTTAAGAAGTTCCATCTGAACTGCTGTGGAGTAAATTAGCATGACATAGGATATTATTTTGTTATTTAATATTGACATTATTACCATTATTATTACCATTATTTACCATACTGTTGTAACCATGGATATTATTTACCATAAACCATGGTTATTATTGACCATAAACTGCTGTAACCATGAATATTATTTACATAAACCATGGATATTATTTACCATAAACCATTGATATTATTTCCCATAAACTATAGTAACCATGGATATTATTTACCATAAACTATAGTAACCATTGATATTATTTCCCATGAACTATAGTAACCATGGATATTATTTCCCATAAACCATTGATATTATTTCCCATGAACTATAGTAACCATGGATATTATTTCCCATAAACTATAGTAACCATTGATATTATTTCCCATGAACTATAGTAACCATGGATATTATTTCCCATAAACCATTGATATTATTTCCCATAAACTACAGTAACCATGGATATTATTTACCATAAACCACACTAACCGTGGTTATTATTTACCATAAACCATGGATATTATTTCCCATAAACCATGCTTATTATTGACCATAAACTGCTGTAAGCATGGATATTATTTACTGTGGCCATGGTTATTATTTGCGTTAATTGTTACCCATCATCCTTGGGATGTCTCGCTCTCGGGGTCCTCAGGCAGTCCAGGATAAATCGCATCATTGCTGCGGTGCTCTGGCTCTCATCCTCCGTCCTCCGTTCACCGGCAGGACAAGCAGCGGATCCACGGCCCGTCCTTCAACCCTCCCGGTCCGCTTGCTCTCCGGTCACCACCGGGGAGAGAGTCTCGTTAAACAAACCGTCCAGTCGGCGTGACAGCTGCGGTGCGGTGCGGTGCGCTCTAGCTGCGGCGAAGCGAACACCACTTCCTGTCCAACCTTTCACTGTAAAACCCAAGTCACAGCGCAGCTTTTATTTCTCAGAGAGTTAAAACCTCATAACACAACCAAGATGACACCTCCAGACAAATGACAGCGGAATAAACATGCACCGACATGTGCAGTTTCTCATTGTGTCCTGCTTTGTCTGCTGCTTTTATTTCGAAGAATCAACAGGATGGTCTCTCTGCTGTGCTGACGTAGGCAGTGATCCTCTGCAGCAACCCTGTGCAGCTTTTTCATGGACATAAAGACCAGCGGACAAGAGGAGCTGCATATGCAGGGTAAGAAGTAATACGTGAGGGCTGCACTTCACCTGCTTAACCCTGATCTTACCAGCTCAATCAATCAATCAATCAATCAATCAATCAATCGCTGAAGCTGAATGCTCCACCATTATCCCAATACCCAAAAAAGCCTCCATCAAAAGTTTAAATGACTACAGGCCCATCGTCTTGACATTTATGGTCATGAAAGACTGGTGTTAACCCACCTGAAGGACATCACAGGCCTTCTGCTGGACCCCCTGCAGTTTGCCTACCGGGCAAAAACTTCAGTGGATGATGCAGTCAACATGGGACTGCATTACATCCTGCAACACCTTAACTCCCCAGGGACACATGCAAGCATCCTGTTTGTGGACTTCCGCTCGGCGTTTAACGCCATCATCCCGGACATCCTCCACACCAAACTCTCCCAGCTCACTGTGTCGGCCCCCACCTGTCAATGGATTGAAACCTTCCTGACTGACAGGAGGCAGCAGTTGAGGCTGGGGAGCATCACATCCAGCATACGGACATCCAGCACTGGTGCCCCCCAGGGGTGTGTGCTCTCCCCACTCTTCTCCCTTTATACTAATGACTGCATTTCAGGAGACCCGACTGTTAAACTCCTAAAGTTTGCAGACGACACAACAGTCATCGGCCTCATCAGGGACGGCGATGAGTCTGCATACAGACAGGATGTGGAACAGCTGGCCCTCTGGCGTGGTCAGAACAAACTGGAGCTGAACACTCTTAAAACTGTGGAGGTGATAGTGGACCTCAGGAGAAACCCCTCATCTCTGCTTCCCCTCTCCAATCTGAGCAGCACAGTGTCTGCTGTGGAAACCTTCAGGTTTCTGGGATCTACAATCTCCCAGGGCCTGAAGTGGGAGGCCAACATCAACACCATCAGGAAAAAGGCCCAGCAGAGGATGTACTTCCTGCGCCAACTCAGGAAGTCCAACCTGCATCAGGAACTGCTGATCCAGTTTTATACTCTGTTCCTCCATCACTGTGTGGTTCGGGTCGGCCACCAAACAGGACAAGAACAGACTACAACGGACTATTAGGACTGCAGAGAAAATCATTGGCTCCAGTCTGCCTTCCATCCAGGACCTGAACGAGTCCAGAGTGAGGAAACAGGAAGCATCTCTGCAGATCCATCACACCCTGGTCATTGTGTCAGAACAATGCCTGTAGAATCACAACCTGCTGTTTATACTGAATATATTACACTGTAAATTACACCTGTTTATAACGTCTATCTATTTATCAAATTCCTAGTATGTGAAAACATGCCTGGCCAATAAAACTGATTCTGAGTCTGATTCTGATCAATCAATCAATCAAACTTCATGTACAGTGCTTAAATTATCATAAATTATCAAATATCAAAAATCATAAATTAACAGCATTTCTGATTACTAAAATAATGTTAATGTTTCTGTAATGGTCAATCCACTAGTATGTGCAAGCTCTTTAATCAAAACGATATCTTTAATGAAAAATAGAGAATAGAAAGTGTCTGAATTAAAGCTCCTGTTAAAGTTGCCCTTGTTAGGCACACAAGTCCCACATGAATTGCATGTCCAAGTGTTGATTACAAAAAGTTCAAGACATTATCATAATTATAATTATATCATAATTTATTAATTAATTACACCTGACTAAATCAGGTTATTATAATTTAGGGAAATTGTGTATAGACTATTGTTTAAGCTATAAATTCAAATAAATGAAAATTTGAAATAAATTAGATATAACATATTAACAGCTACGCTCAAGTAGCGTAGATATTACAGAATACACAGACTTTTGGTGTATCATTTCAAAATAGCACTTTCAACGTACACAAAAAGTGTCGTTACTCAAGGGCAGTATAAAGGCATGGCAATGCTCACAATGCTTATATGACAAATACACAACATTTAGTCTCAATATTTAATGATGTAGTGAACATGTTTTAGGAATTACTTTGAACACAAAAGGAAAAGAAATGCAATATCCCCACGATGTGAGAAAATATCAATAATTCACTGTTGTTGAGTCCAAAAAGGTAAAAGGCAAAATTAAATATTTTTGTTTTATGCCCTCTAGTGGTCACTGTGAAGAACTGCAACATTAAATTAGCACCAATGCAGCCATGCTGACACATGCTGCTTCAGCACACCTAAGGCCTGTAAAAGGAGAAGGAAGGAGTGCTCATGTTGTTAATAATTATTATATAAATATAAATCATCATTAGGTTTGAAGTCATTATGTAGACTGACTTTCTCCTGATGCTCATCTTTGTGAGTTCCAGCTGTCCTGATAAACAAACCAACCATATGTCAAATCCCCAGAAAGCCAGCCAGGTTGTGAATCCCTTTTCACTGCTTAATTAAATTACTGTCATATATTTGCATAAAGGCCTCAGCTCAGGGTCACGACTCTAAACAGACATCAATATGGCACAACATTTGTTAAAAAATACAGCCACTCATCTCTTTCTGTCAGATAAATACAAAAAATAGTGAATAACTATGAGGCCAGCAGTATTCCTATTTTATTTGGCAAATAATAACTACAGTGTGTTAGTAATAACAATTTTCTGGCATTTTCTTAAATAAGATCTTCAAAACCCTTTTAAAATATTTTATTTTATTTACTACCCATGTTCTTTCATTACATTCATGATTTACTTCTTTTTCTTTTTAACAGAAAAAACTGCTTGTAACGTGTAATGTCACAATATGATTATATTATTATTATTATTATTATTATTATTATTATTAATAATGAAATAAACACACTAATATTCTCATATTCATTACACAGATGGATTGTAAGTTCAGCACATAAATGTAAAACTGAACTGAGTTTAATGAATCACATTCAGCTCCAACTGAATTCTAATGGACCATGTGACACACTTTTATTATGTTATTGTTAAAAGACAAACACAAATGTGATGAAGCAGCATCTAATAATATATCATATGCTTATAAGATAAGATAGGATAAGATAAAATAAGGTAAGATCAGACGATCCTTTATTCATTCCACAAACAGTTAAATTTCCAGTGGACAGAGCAGTATTACAATAAGGGCCGAAATAAATGAAAGAGAAGCAGTGGCATCAATAAACAAGCAGAATAAGTAGAAAAGATGTCAATAGGGAAGGAAAATGTGAAAAACACAACATACAGTATATGATTAAAATAAGTGGACACAGTGTACCAGCTGGTGTATTAAAGATAACAGACGTATTGCACAAATATAGAAAAAATGATGACATACATATATGTAATGGTAAATGGTGTTGCATTTGTATAGCGCTTTTCCAGTCTACCGACAGCTCAAAGCGCTTTTACACTACATTTCCCATTCACCCATTCACACACACACATTCATACACTGATGCCAGTGGCTGCCATGCAAGGCTCATCAGGAGCAATTTGGGGTTCAGTATCTTGCTCAAGGACACTTCGACAGTGTGTCCTTGAGCTGCACTTCACCTGATAATGGTGGAGCATTCAGCTTCAGCGATTGATTGATTGATTGATTGATTGAGCTGGTAAGATCAGGGTTAAGCAGGTGAAGTGCAGCCCTCACGTATTACTTCTTACCCTGCATATGCAGCTCCTCTTGTCCGCTGGTCTTTATGTCCATGAAAAAGCTGCACAGGGCTGCTGCAGAGGATCACTGCCTACGTCAGCACAGCAGAGAGACCATCCTGTTGATTCTTCAAAATAAAAGCAGCAGGACACAATGAGAAACTGCACATGTCGAGGAAGTACATCCTCTGCTGGGCCTTTTTCCTGATGGTGTTGATGTTGGCCTCCCACTTCAGGCCCTGGGAGATTGTAGATCCCAGAAACCTGAAGGTTTCCACAGCAGACACTGTGCTGCTCAGATTGCAGAGGGGGAGCAGAGATGAGGGGTTTCTCCTGAGGTCCACTATCACCTCCACAGTTTTAAGAGTGTTCAGCTCCAGTTTGTTCTGACCACACCAGAGGGCCAGCTGTTCCACATCCTGTCTGTATGCAGACTCATCGCCGTCCCTGATGAGGCCGATGACTGTTGTGTCGTCTGCAAACTTTAGGAGTTTAACAGTCGGGTCTCCTGAAATGCAGTCATTAGTATAAAGGGAGAAGAGTGGGGAGAGCACACACCCCTGGGGGGCACCAGTGCTGGATGTCCGTATGCTGGATGTGATGCTCCCCAGCCTCAACTGCTGCCTCCTGTCAGTCAGGAAGGTTTCAATCCATTGACAGGTGGGGGCCGACACAGTGAGCTGGGAGAGTTTGGTGTGGAGGATGTCCGGGATGATGGCGTTAAACGCCGAGCGGAAGTCCACAAACAGGATGCTTGCATGTGTCCCTGGGGAGTTAAGGTGTTGCAGGATGTAATGCAGTCCCATGTTGACTGCATCATCCACTGAAGTTTTTGCCCGGTAGGCAAACTGCAGGGGGTCCAGCAGAAGGCCTGTGATGTCCTTCAGGTGGGTTAACACCAGTCTTTCATGACCATAAATGTCAAGACGATGGGCCTGTAGTCATTTAAACTTTTGATGGAGGCTTTTTTGGGTATTGGGATAATGGTGGAGCATTCAGCTTCAGCGATTGATTGATTGATTGATTGATTGATTGATTGAGCTGGTAAGATCAGGGTTAAGCAGGTGAAGTGCAGCCCTCACGTATTACTTCTTACCCTGCATATGCAGCTCCTCTTGTCCGCTGGTCTTTATGTCCATGAAAAAGCTGCACAGGGCTGCTGCAGAGGATCACTGCCTACGTCAGCACAGCAGAGAGACCATCCTGTTGATTCTTCAAAATAAAAGCAGCAGGACACAATGAGAAACTGCACATGTCGGTGCATGTTTATTCCGCTGTCATTTGTCTGGAGGTGTCATCTTGGTTGTGTTATGAGGTTTTAACTCTCTGAGAAATAAAAGCTGCGCTGTGACTTGGGTTTTACAGTGAAAGGTTGAACAGGAAGTGGTGTTCGCTTCGCCGCAGCTAGAGCGCAGCTAGAGCGCAGCTGTCACGGCGACTGGACGGTTTGTTTAACGAGACTCTCTCCCAGCTCGGCCCGGTGGTGACCGGAGAGCAAGCGGACCGGGAGGGTTGAAGGACGGCCGTGGATCCGCTGCTTGTCCTGCCGGGAGCCGGGATTCGAATCAGTGATCTTTCGATCACTAAACGACACGCTCTACCACTGAGCCACAGCCGCCTCTGTAGATGAAGATGAAGATGGAGTGGAAATTTAGTAATTTTATATTACACTGTCCCTTTCTTTAAACCAAGAGCCCCATCTAGAGGAGTCAAAAAATATTAAAAATAAAGTCAAAAAAGTGATTTGTCCATCACGACTGCTTGCCAGCTGTTTAGAAACTACACTTCAGAAGGTCAAACTCAAAGTCAAGCGTAGTAACGTGGTAAGGTGTGGTAACATGTAGTAACGTGTGGTACCGTGTGGTAATGTGTGGTAACGTGTGGTAAAGCGTGGTAACGTAGTAATATGTGGAAACGTGTGGCAAGATGTGATTACATGTGGTAACATGGTAACGGGTAGTAACATGTAGTAATGTAGTAACGGGTGGTAACGCGTGATAATGTGTGGCAATGTGTGGTAATATGTGGTAATATGTGATAACGTGTGGTAACGTGTGGTAATGTGTGGTAATATGTGGTAATATGTCATAACGTGTGGTAATGTGTGGTAATATGTGGTAATATGTCATAACGTGTGGTAACGGGTGGTAACATGCGGTAACGTAGTAATGGGTGGTAACGCGTGGTAACGTGATAATGTGTGGTAACGTGTGGTAAGATGTGGTAATGTGTGGTAACATGTAGTAATGTGTGGTAATGTGTGGTAACATGTAGTAATGTGTGGTAATGTGTGGTAACGTGTGATAATATGTGGTAACGTGTGGTAATGTGTGGTAATGTGTGGTAATGTGCGGTAACATGTAGTAACGTGGTAACAGGTGGTAACGCGTGATAACATATGGTAATGTGTGGTGATGTGTGGTAAAACGTGGTAACGCGTGGTAACATATGGTAACGTGGTAACGTGTGGTAATATGTGGTAACGTGCGGTAACGTGTGGTAATGTGTGGTAATATGTGGTAACGTGTGGTAACATGTAGTAACGTGGTAACGTGTGGTAATATGTGGTAATGTGCGGTAACGTGTGGTAATGTGTGGTAATATGTGGTGACGTGTGGTAACATGTAGTAACGTGATAACACGTGGTAACGTGTGGTAATATGTGGTAACGCGTGCTAATGTGTGGTAATATGTGGTAACGTGCGGTAACGTGTGGTAATGTGTGGTAATATGTGGTAACGTGCGGTAACATATGGTAACGTGCGGTAACATGTGGTAATATGTGGTAACGTGCGGTAACATGTAGTAACGTGGTAACGTGTGGTAATATGTAGTAACGTGCGGTAACGTGTGGTAATATGTGGCAACGTGTGGTAACATGTAGTAACGTGGTAACGCGTGGTAACGTGTGGTAATGTGTGGTAACGTATGGTAATGTGTGGTAATATGTGGTAACATGTAGTAATGTGGTAATGGGTGGTAACGCGTGGTAACATGTGGTAACATGTGGTTAATGCTGCATTGAAGCTCAGTGTGCGCTTGGTGGAGTCAAAGACAGTACAGGAAAGTATAAAGCAACACAGTGTACACATGAATTTAACTAAAATCTGTGAAAAAAGTTTTTTTTTTTTACATTTTTTTCTATGCCAAAGCCTGGTCACATGGTTCAGCATGCAGAATAGGATGGAATACTACACCCCCCCCCCCCCACACACACACACACACACACACACACATACACAGACACTTTTTACACTTTCTTTCTATATTGTAAATATGTCATCCATAAACTATACTCATCATATATACAGTGGTCACTTAAAATTTTACATAATCTCAAATATTAACATGAAATATTTGTGGAAAAATCATTACACAGACACAAACAAATACAAATTACATTCTTTTTTTGATTGTTTACAAGAAAAAATAACAAAACTTAACCCTTTGGGTCCTGAGCCTATTTGGCCGTTTTTGAATACTTTTGAATTTGTCTCTACATATCACATAAAAATGTTTAACATGTCCATGCTTGGTAGCTTTCTTCCAGCACAACTTCATCTATATGAATTCACTATTTCACTATAACCTAGTTCATTAACATATTGGGCCAAAAAATAATCAAATCTGAATTGAATAAAAAAATTGTATTTATTACAATACAATCCACAAACATGCTCAATCAACTATTTTGGAACTTGAAAAACTAAATATAGGTTGCTAATATGAATATGTAAATGTAAAATTGAAATAAAGTAATGCTATATACAAATATTTGCAATAAAAAATCTGATCACACCGGCGTGATCATAGGACCCACAGGGTTAAATCTTGACAGTTTCACTGTCAGTTCTCAGCATTTTCAGGATGAAAGTCACCAAATAACAGAGAATATGTTCAAAACTGGACAAAAAATAAATCAACCATCACATCATCAAATCAATATTTAGTATTCCTTCCATTAGCATACAGTAGAGCTCTAATCCTGGTTGGCATGTTCCCCATGAGCCTTTCACACTGCTGAGGGGTTATCTTGTCCCATTCTTCTTGAATTACTGCTGTTAATTCTTCTAAATCTTTGGTCTACACTTTGAAACAGACCTTTTGATAATCCACCACAGTTTGTCAATGGGGTTCATGTGAGGACAGGAGCTTTATCCTGATGAAACATCCAGTTTTGACCTTGACAGAACAGAGAATGTGCAGAAGGAAGCATGTGGGCTTCAAGACCGGCGCAATACTTGGCAGAGTTCAGAATGCCGTCACAGACAGTGAGATGATCAACACAAGCAGCACTCATGCATCCCAGACCATGATGCTGCCTCCACCATGCTTGACAGTAGATACTGTACATGTTGGAGTCAATGCTTCGCCTGGGCTTCTGCGTACCCTCACATTAGCAGGAGGAAGATAAAGCTTCAGTGGACTCATCTGACCACAGACTCTTCTTCCAGTTCATGCCTGTCCAGCTCTTGTGGGCTCATATATATATATATATATATATATATATATATATGTATACGTATACACGTATACACGATGAAAGCAGCAGTCTGTCTGTCCGTGTGTCCGTCTGCCTCTCTCTCTCTCTCTCTCTCTCGCTCTCCCCCTTCTCTTTCTCTCTCTTCCCCCTCTTTCTCTCTCTCTCTCTCTCTGTCTAAACTCTGCTGACTTGACCATTGTTCTTGATCACAGATGGTCTATTGTTCTGTCAGTGTGGTCTGAACGGATCAGTGCCTCGACAACAAACACTAAACAACAACAACAACAACACAGACATGCACACAAATTAAAATCCACTTTGCCATTATCTATTATTGATTTTTATTGTTGTTTATTATTATTATTAGCATGATTTATTATTTATTATTTGCTGTGTCAACAGAACATTTATCATCATTTAAATATCTGCATATTCCACTAATACAAAGACATTCTAAAAAGTGACAGTTAATAGCTTCCAAGACTGAGAGATTGAAGATTCAAGAGTGTTTATTGTTGTGGGAACAGTAAGGAAACAATAAAATAAAGCAATAAATCAAAGTGTAAAATAAATAAATGAAGGCAGCTTAACGACAAATAAGGACATTTAAGGGCAGTAATGTTAGAAAATATAGAAAAAATAGTAAAGCAACCATAAAGAGAAAAAAAAACACAAATAAAAAACAAAATAAATTCAGCTAAGAGTGATGCATGTCCATGATTAATATTAAAAGTCATTCAGGAATAAGTGGGAAGAACTGACCCAGATATTATTTAAGGAGCCATTTCATGACAGTCTGTTTTTTGTCTTATTGAAAGAGACTAAGACAATAAAGGACTCCCATGACTAGGTCTTGCACAGGGTTTAATGTGTCAATATACACCAAATTTCTACACAATGTACCTTTAAGTAATGAATAATGAATAATGCACCGAAACCACATGTATTTATGTATGTAATACATATATTCATCTAATACCACATACAATATCAAAACAAACCAGTATCCAATGGTGTTACTATTCCATCCTATGCTGCTGCTCAATGTATACTTCATATTTAGAATTTACATTATGTAACCTATTCACTCTGAAAATAAAAAAAATAAGAAAAATCATACAGGAGGTTGTCCAGTTAGCTTACCTGGTATAACACGTGTTCCAGGTATCAAGGCTGACTTCTTACCACAGCAGTCTGCATTCAGATCTGGTCTATAAGGCAAATAAAGCCATAAACATAACACAAGTTAACTTTTAAATGTCTCTGGTTGTTTACAGGATAAAGGCTGGAGGCTCCACTGGTGGTGATGCTGGACTCTGATGTGGCCAACAGAGGGAGCTATAAGAGCAGGAAACACAGAGTCACGTATTAGAGAGAGTATACCATACACCGACCATAGACATACTTTATATACCTATGTAGGCTACGTAGGCCATATATGTCTATGGTACCAACAACTGTGTTTCGAATGTTCAGGACAATTCTGTCATGACGCAATGTTTAAGACATACAGTAAGAGTAATCAAACCATGGTTATAAACAATGCAAGTGCGACAGCTCACAAGAGACAAGTACATTATACACATGTAATGTCGTTACTTTTCGAATAAAAAATGCCGTGTTGTGCAGCCTGTGGTTGCTGTGTTCAGCTTGGACGTGGTAGGCGGTTGCATTTTTACCCTCGGTATCTTATTAGGAGGAAATAGTGGGAGCGGAAGGTCAGAAGGATCAACTGGAAGATTACTTGCTTACTTTTACCGTAATATTCAAGATCTGTTTTAATGGCCCTCTTCTGATTTTACTGCTGTAATTTAAATATGTTTTTTCCTCTTGGAGGATCTTCCTGAGAGTCTTATTTAAATGTTGTACAAATGATTGTGTTCTGCTAGGATTTGAATGCAAACATGCTGTAGTGTAAGAAGTAACCAATTATATTGTCTCATACATCATGTATATTTTTACCGTAATATTCAAGATTCAGATTATTGCTTTCACTTGCACTTTTGTATATTATTCTATTAAGTTATTTTTATGTTGCTAATGTCTGATTCGTTTTTTTTTTTTTTTTTTTATGAAAGAGAAAACAACTCTTGAATTCCCTCCATCCATTATCTACCGCTTATCCTCATAGGGTCGTGGGGGGGCTGGAGCCTATCCCAGCTGTCTTAGGGTGAAAGACAGGGTACACCCTGGACAAGTCTCCAGTTCATCACAGGACACATAGTCAAGTCAAGTCAAGTCAAGTTTATTTGTATAGCCCAATATCACAAATTATGAATTTGCCCCATTGGGCTTTACAATCTGTACAGGATATGACACCCTCTGTCCTTTACAAATGACTCTCGCATCGACTAAGGAAAAACTCCCCCCCCAAATAAACCTTTTAATAGGGAAAAAGAAACGGAAGAAACCTCAGGAAGAGCAACAGAGGAGGGATCCCTCTTCCAGGATGGACAGACGTGCAATAGATGCCATGTGTACAGAATAACAACAATGAAAACACATTAACACTAACATGCAAAATTGTATGGGAATGTCCAACTCAATATAACAACAGATAATATACAGTGTGTATATATAGAATTGTATGAGAGTGTCCAAGGGGATGAAGAGTATCATCAAGCTATCAGCAAAGGATGAGAAGCATGTCTTCCTCTCACCACACCAACCAGAAGAAGCCTGGGCAGCACGTCTTCCTCTCTCCACCACGCCAACCAGAAGAAGCCTGAGCAGCATGTCTTCCTCTCTCCACCACGCCAACCAGAAGAAGCCTGGGCAGCACGTCTTCCTCTCCACCACACCAACCAGAAGAAGCTTGGGCAGCACATCTTCCTCTGCACCACGCCAACCAGAAGAAGCCTGAGCATCACGTCTTCCACTCCACCACACCAAACAGGAGAAGCCTCCGCAAGATGACCTCATCACCACCACGTCGCTCAGAACCAGAAGATGAAGCCTGACTGGCCTGCACAACCACTACTCCACCAGGTAGACTGGATCCATGGATACCTGTGAGATGAGAATGCACAGGGACTACGAGGCACAAAACTAATCTGCAGCATGTGTTAAAGGGAGGAAGAGTAAACACATCCTCTTCTCCACTACCCTAACAGATACAACCTGAGCAGCATCGCCTCTTCTCCATCTCACCACCATCAGGACAGACGAAGCCTGGATGACACCACCTCCTTCTCACCAAGTAGCCTCAGCTCACGGACACCTGGGAGCTGAGAGCACAGGGACTCCGGGGAAGAAGATGAGTTAGTAAAATGACTTAATGGAGGCATCGAAATGGAGAAGAAGAGAAGCTCAGTGTGTCAGAGGAAGTCCCCCGGCAGTCTAGACCTATAGCAGCATAACTAAGGATTGATCCAAGGCAGCCTGAGTCAACCTTGGATCAGTCCTAACTATAAGCACTATCAAAAAGGAAAGTCTTAAGCCTACTCTTGAATAAGGGGATGGTGTCTGCCTCCCGGACTGAAAGAGGGAGTTGGTTCCACAGAAGAGGAGCTTGATAACTGAAAGCTCTAGCTCCCATTCTACTTTTATAAACCCTAGGAACCGCTAATAGTCCTTCATTCTGAGAGCGCAGAGTTCTAGCAGGATTATAAGGCACTATTAGCTCTTTAACATAAGATGGTGCCTGACCATTCAGTGCCTTGTAGGTGAGGAGGAGGATTTAAAATTCTATTCTAGATTTTACAGGGAGCCAGTGCAGAGAGGCTAACACCGGAGAAATATGGTCTCTTTTCCTGGTTCTGGTCAGAACACGTGCTGCAGCGTTCTGGACCAGCTGGAGAGTCCTGATAGACTTATTAGGGCAGCCTGATAATAAGGAATTGTAGTAGTCCAGCCTAGAAGTTACAAAAGCATGGACTAATTTTTCTGCATCGTTTTGGGAGAGAATATGCCTTATTTTTGCAATGTTACGCAGATGGAAAAAAAGCTGTTCTAGCTGTTTGTTTCATGTGGACGTCGAAGGACATATCTTGGTCAAAAATTACCCCTAGATTCCTTACAGTGGTGCTCGAGGCTGGTGCAAAGCCACCTAGAATAAATACGTCATTAGATAGGTTATTTCTGAGATTTTCAGGGTCAATTAGAATAACCTCAGTTTTATCTGAATTTAACAACAAGAAATTGTGCGTCATCCAAGTTTTTATATCCTGAAGACATGTTTGGAGTTTAGCTAACTGGCTGGAATCGTCTGACTTAAATGACAAATATAGCTGAGTATCATCTGCATAACAGTGAAAGTTTATGGAGTGTTTTCTGATAACATTGCCTAAAGGAAGCATATATAAAGTAAATAGAATTGGCCCAAGCACAGAACCTTGAGGAACTCCATAACTGACTATGGACTGCATGGAGGACTCATCATTAATGTGAACAAACTGTGATCGATCCGATAAGTAGGATTTGAACCAGCTTAAAGCAGTTCCTCTGATGCCAATTAAATGTTCCAATCTCTGCAACAGGATATGGTGGTCAATAGTATCAAAAGCAGCGCTAAGATATAACGAGACAAGTACTGAGACGAGTCCATTGTCTGACGCAATTAGCAGGTCATTAGTAATTTTCACCAGAGCGGTCTCAGTGCTATGATATTTTCTAAATCCTGACTGAAAGTCCTCAAATAGATTATTGTTCTGGAGGAAGTCACACAGCTGACTGCACACTGCTTTCTCAAGGATCTTAGAGACAGACAACCACTCACACTCACATTCACACCTACGGTCAATTTAAATTAACCAATTAACCTAATCCCCATGCATGTTTTTGGATGGTGGGAGGAAGCCGGAGTACCAGAGAGAACCCACACAGACATGAGGAGAACATGTAAACTCCACACAGAAAGACTACGGGCCGGGAATCAAACCTGATACCTTCTTGCTGTGAGGCGACAGTGCTAACCACTACACCTCCGTGCCACCCAACTCTTGAATTGATAAACAAAATCATACTACGTGTATCTGGTCTTTTTTCCCTTGGGCATAGTCATCAGTTAGATATTTATTCACAAACAGTCTGATCATCACACCTAAGCAGGCTAAGGGAAGGGTTAATTTGATGTTTAGGAGGAATATTTATAGATTAAACTAAATTATTAGGCTACACAGTGACTGCTATTGGAGAAGGTAAGGTCCACTGATTAAGTGATTCAGGAATATTTATGTCTCCTCCAAATGTTAAATATTTGTAAAAGTGTTTATACTTTAGCAAAGGATGATAAATATTTCATCATTCACAGTTTAAGATGATAATACGCGATTTGTTGCAACATCCCATCTTCGTTCCATTGAAAGACAGTGCTGAACGCTCTGACTTATGTCTTAAAGATGGCGCCCATGATTTGAGTTGTCACAACTCTCTCTATACGGCACTGAGGAAACACATCACCAGTCATTGGTGCAGGGCATTTTAGTCCAGTGGAGAGAAAGTTTTGGACATTCACAGTTTGTTGTCATCAAGTTAATCCAGTATCTAAATTGATAATGCTTAATCAAACAACTGATAAATAAATAAATAAATAAAAATAAATAAGTGAATAAACCAATTATTTTAGTGATAACAGTTTTTAATTTAGTTTAGACTTTTACATTTCATTTTAGTCCATTTTCAGAGCATGTTTGTTAGTTTAGTTTCTGTATGCAACCCTACAGGGTCTCAGGTTCTGGACTGACCTGGATCCTTCTAGTCTAGAGGGTCTCAGACTTTGGTCTGACCTGGGTCCTTCTGGAAATCAGCAAATCTCAGGGTCTAGTCTGACCTGGATCCTTCTGGAGTCTACAGGATCTCAGGTTGTGGTCTGACTTGGGTCCATCTGGAGTCAAGAGGGTCTCAGGTTCTGTTTTGATATTGGTCCTTCTGGAGTCTAGAGGGTCTCAGGTTCTTATCTGATCTGGGGCTTTATGGAGTGTAGATGGTCCCAGGTTCTGGTTTTATCTGGGTTCTTCTGGAGTCTAGATGGTCTCAGGTTCTTGACTCACCTGGGTCCTTCTAGTCTAGAGGGTCCCAGGTTCTGGTCTGACCTGGGTCCTCCTGGAGTCTAGAGGGTCTCAGGGTCTGGTCTAACCTGGTCCTTCTGTGTAGAGTCTACAGTTCTGGTTGGTTCTTTCTTGGTTCAAAGATTCAAAGTTTTTTTTCTCTCTAGGTTCTCTCTGGTTCTCGATGGTTGTAGCTCCACACACATGCTTTGTATTACTATGTTATGGGGACATCGTATTGACATACATTCATTTCCTGGAGACTTACTCTAATCCTAAACCAAAACCTAACTTCACCCTAACCTTAAACCTTCACCAAATTCTTCACCCTAAAATGTAACAGTTGACATTATAGGAAGTGGTAATGAAGTAGAGTCCTCACAATGTGACTGTGCAAACAGGTTTATGTCCCCATAACACACACACACACACACACACACACACACACACACACAGCTCAGACTTGTCTGTTGATATGTGTCATTGATCCTCCATTCACTCCTGCAGAGACCCAGCTGTCAGTCACTTCCACGTCACTGCATCTCCAACGGCTGCACGGTGTCACAGTGGAGCTCCAGACACTTATCTTGGATCAGTTATGCAATTTGCCTGCTCACTGCGACGAGGCATCACAGGTCACAAAACACCGACCCTGAATCAGTTCCTGGTGGGACACTTGGCTGTAGGAGACAGAAAGACAGAAAGGGCCGAAAGAGGGAAAGAAGGAGAGACGGGGGTTGATGTTTTTGCAGGAAGGAAGGACAAAGGGAAGCCAGCAACCAGGGAGAAGAAGCCTCGGTGTGTCAGATCAGCAGCATCAGTCAGACAGAGCAGATCTGCTCTCAGAGAGATTTAGGTTTTGATTAATTAAAAAAATAGGAGCATATTGTTTAGCCCCCAGGGCAGACTCATACAGTAGAGAAGCTACGCTAGAGGAGACGGGGGTGGGGTCACGTCTCCAGCCAGCGTCACTGAGATCCAATAGAGGCTGGAGGGGTGGGTGGGGGGGTGGAAGGGTACAATTCCTCATCCAGGGATTATGCAGCTCAATCAGACTCTGGCAGATTATGTCTGACCAAAACAGACTCCACCACCGGGGAGGGAGATTAACAACTATTTTTCTAAATAGTTGAGTTGAGTGGAAACAATCAGCTTTGTGATTAAGGGGAGTGCTGCAGGCATCAAATGGCCCACAGATGTAAAAGCAATTGTTTCAGAGGATGAATCTGCCCCATAAATCCTCTCAGAACCATTGGTTTCAATATGTTAGGAGGTTATATTGTAATTGGCTTGATTTTACTAATCCAAAAAAATATTCCCAGACAGCTTTCCAAAACCCAATTAGAAGCAGCGAAAACATGTCTCTCCATGGGGTATAATTAGAAACCCCCATAGTGTCATAAACACTAATCCAAGTTTAAATGGATGAAATGCACAGATTAATTATTAATACGTAGCTACAACATTGTGAGGAATTACTGATAAATTGCCTGGATTTCTATTTATGCTGGATTGTCTAGATACATTGTTTCATGTGTACTAGTCCTGTAAATTTAAACAATTTTAAACATGTGGTTAATGCTGTAAACTGAAACAACACTAAAAATACTAAAAAATACATTTAAATTAAACCACATTTAGTGACGGTCATGTGCCTGTTTGACCCATCAAACACCCACACCTCCTTTCTACACAAACTAAGACTAGAGACACAATGCAGACAGATTTTTTGGGATAAAGGTGAAGCAAAATGTTATTTATAGCACAATTTATTTAGACACAGCGTTGCTCCCTCTTGGCGACACAATCACTACGCTGCCATGGCGTTGCCAATATCACTCTGCAACCTTAACTCTTTGAGTGCCAAAGATGTATAGTCTTTTGTTTTTCAGCAGCTAGCACAAGAGGGCGTTGTCACACAGCCTGTGAGTAATATTGGGGCTTGTGGGATTTATAGTCATAAAGAGATGGTATACGCCACAGAGATCAAAGCAGGAAGTGGAGACGATCGAGATTAGAGGGCAAAAAAGAATCTGGACAAAAAGTGGTGATTCTGGTGAAAGTGTGCTCTACTCTGCCTCTGATAATACAAGAATGGGACAAGATAAAAAACAAACTTTTTTCATGATGAAATAGAGAGTCTCTTCTTTCATTTGAGCTATTCAGTGTTTTCAGAGACATAGTACTAAATATTCTGTGCATCATGAAAGATGACTCAAAATGGCCAAAAACACTGGCACAAGACACTTTCGGTTTTAAAAAAGGGCTGGCATTTAATGATTTAAGAGACATTCACTGGAAACAGTCTGGAATACCATCTAGATAAGAACAAAATTCTTTCATATAATGATCCCAGATTTCAGGAGTGTCCTTGGGTGAGTGTGTCCAGCAGTGGTATTCTGTCCAGCAGGTTTCCAGAAAGACAGACCTTTTGACCAAAGATTACACATTTAAGTCCTGTTGCAGGTAAAACTGCTATTGATACAGTCTACAGCTTCTGCAAGATGCTATTGATAATGTTGATAACCTGACTGGACACAGCAGTCTATCTTGAGTCCTTCTGTTTGTATTGATCATGCAGTGATATAACAACAATAAAAAGTTAGAATAAAAGTAAAAAAAAAAACAACTCACTGCTAAATATAATTTTGAAATAGAACACAATTACAAAACCAAACTGCTTGGAGGAAATCCATGTCCATTATTGGAACATTTAAAATGAAATGAGTGCTAGTGCTAGAGTATCATAATGCACGTTTTGTTTTTAAGTCACTTTAATCAAAAGTGTGAGTTTTTTTTTTTACTGAACATAATGCAGTGGTTTTGTTGTCTGAACCTAAGTCATTCTGTTTTGTTTCAATTAACCCCATTAATCACGTGAAATATATGTTTGCCTCAAAGCATATTTTTGTTGAGCAGCTTAATAGTTTAGGACAGGTTGTGGGTGACAGAGTTGCCGTACGTCACTAACAGAAATTAGTTTGATCAACTAGCAATGATCCCGTCATTAGGCATGTTCAGTAAAGTGGTTATGGTGTAATGAAATGAACCTCCCTGTTAGGAGGGTGCAGCCGGCCTCTGGGGAGTGTGGGATGGAGCTAAAGGCTGATGATGAGTGACACCCTGAATGTGCATTCCACTTGATTTTCTCTGTGCTTCACTTCACTGATGGTAGTCCTTTCATCCTATTAGCTCCAAATTCCTATAACCGGGTCTCTAAATGCGTGGGCCCCCATATCAGGGCCGGCCCCTGCTGGGAGGGCATATGGGCTGCTTTGTTGACAGGAAGGCAGTGTGTGTGCTGGGCCCACCAATCACTGCCCTCGCCTGGGGAGTTAAACAAATTGATTGGCAGGCTAGTGGTGGCCAGTTCCAGACACTGTGGTCCCTATTCATCACCACACAGAGAGCTCTGCAGAGGATGAGCTGAAAGGCAACGGGCCCGAGGCGCACTAAGACGAGTTTAGGGGATCAGCTTAGTCTTTAAACATACACTTTCACATTTGGTTACAAATCCTCAAGTTAACACCTAGTTCAAAGTAGAGGGGGATTTGGGAGGCACAGTTGGGTGCTATAGAGCCCCATCCTGTTTCCTGCCTCATGAGTGCTCACCTTTACATCTAGTACTGTCTCCTAATAATAGGACAACCACCCGCCTAACTGGTCCATTTATATTCAAATCCAAGTTTTTAAGCATTTTTTTCTGAAAAAAGTCAGGAATAAAGTGAAGAAAGAATGTCAAATCTCTATCTTCCACACTTCATGGAAAGGAAATACAAATATACAGTTGTTTAAGTTCATCAAACAAATAGAAATAAATAAGGGAAAAATATTCTATTGGACTACCATCAGCACTACACAGTAACGGTACGGCATGACACGGCACGGCCCAGTTTTGTTGCTTTTCCATTACAACTGAGAACCTCCTTGGCGTGGGTCGTCATACGGCAGCGCGAAACTGCCATAACTTCATTTGCATGCGACACAGAAAATTTGAAGAAGAAGAACAACAACACAAACAACTGAGGACAAGGAAGCAATCATATATTTGTTGCTCACTCTGTGACTTTTTGTCACACAAAGTGATAGAAAAGAGACAGAGAAGACTTCAGGAAGTGTAAACATAGCGAAGCAGATGCCGGTTTTAAAGATGGCGGAGTCGATTTGTTTTTGGCTTTTACGGTCCAATCGGATGTCCCGCATCCAATGACACTTCCAGTGACGACACTCGTTGGCCAATCAGTGGAAGGCAGTCGGCTGACGTTGCGTTTTAGTATCGCTTCGGCTCGCTTGGAACCAGGGCTGAGGAGGTACGGAAAAAGTACCTAGTACCAGGTACTAGTGGAAAAGCACCACAACCGTGTAGAGCCATACCGTACCGCGCCTGTGGAAAAGCGCCATATCGGCTTCAAATCCAGACTTTGACTGTGCCACTCCAAAACCTTCACTTTATTTTTTTTAAGCCATTCAGAAGTTGACTTGCTGCTGTGTTTTGGATTGTTATCCTGCTCCAGAACCAAAGTGTGCTTCAGTTTGAGGTCACCAACTGCTAACCAAACACTGTCCAGGGTTTGTGGTAGCAAACAGAACTCATGGTTCCTTCAATCACAGCAAGTCATCCAGGTCCTGAAGTAGCAGAGCAGTCCAGATGATCACACCACCATCATGCTTGACTGTTGCTCTGGTGTGCTTTTTCTGAAATGCACCTTCCAAAAAGTTCAACTTTTGTCTTGTCAGCCCATAGAATATTCTCACAGAAGTCTTGGGGATCATTCAGATGTTTGTTGTGTTTGGTCAGCAGTAGTTTTGACCATGGAGCTCCGCCATGGATGCCATTTTTGTCCAGTCTCTTCCTTATTGTTGAGTCATGAAAACTGACCTTAACTGAGGGCATGGAGGCCTGCAGTCCTTTAGATGTTGTTCTAGGTTCCTCTGGGACCTCCTGGATGAGTCCTGGTTGTGCTCTTGGGGTAATCTTGGGAGGCTGGCCACGGCCAATGGAGTCCTAAAGCTTTAGAAATGACTTTGTTGCCCTTTCCAGACTGATAGATGTCAACATTTTATTTCCCATCCATTCTTTAATTGCTTTGCAGCATTTTCTTGTTGCTTTTTGAGATCCTTTGGCTGACTTCATATTGTCAGACAGATTCCATTTAAGTGAATTGGACAGGATGGAAGTGAATTCTTGATTGAACAGGTCTGGAGGTAATCACACTTGGGTGTGGTCAGTGAAATTGACTGAAAAAAATTATTAATGAACAGTTAATTCATGATTTAACAAGGGGGACAATTACTTTTTCACATAGGGCCAGGTAGGTTTTGATCACAATTCCCTTAAAACATTAAATCGTAATTAAAAAAAAAAAAAAATACAGTTTTGTCTTTACTTTGGTTATCTTTGTCTAATCTTTATATTTGTTTGGTGGTCTGAAACATTTAAGTTTGGGAAAATATGAAAAAAATGGGAATTTGAGAAGAGGCAAATACTTTTTCACGGCAGCTTCTTATCAGTGTTAGTATTCCACATTGAAATGTATTTTATAAAATCCTTTTCCACCAAAAATAGCACATATACAGTTTTATTAACGCGCCAAAACCCTCTTAAACAGGCTGTAGCCTCTTTTCCAACACCAGTAGTAATATGCCTCTCTGTTCATTTTTTCCTTTCCATGTCACAAGCTCCAGAAAACAGGGTTTACACTACAGCACTTTATACCTCACTCACACTTCCTCTGGATCAATTTAGGGTTCAGTATCCAAATGCCCAAGAACACTTCAACATGTGGACTAGTGAAGATCGAACCACCGTCCCTCAGACTGGTGGACTCTACCTCTGCACCACATGCAGCATGGATGGCAGTGAACATGTTTTTGTATTTATTACTTATTCAGTCTGATCCTTGTCCTCTCATGACCCTGTCTCTGGTTGACCACCGCTGGTCCTTCCTTGGAACACTTTTGATAGATCCTGACCACTGCAGACCCACCAGAGCTGCAGTTGTGGAGATGTTCTGATCCAGTCCTCTAGACGTCACTGTTTGGTTCTTGGCGTCAAACTCCTGAAAAATCCTGATCCTGCTTCTAACATCAACTCTGACGACACTGCCTGAAGTCAAATAGGAGCTGCTCATGTGCCACCTTCATATTTAAAACATTAGACCAGAATTACAAGCCAACATAAAGGTTGTACTGCATAACAACAAATTAACTACAAAACTACGTAAAGCACTGATGATGGCACTAGGAAATGTTCAGTAGCATGTTCAACTGCATTTTTTCTGCAACAGAAAACTGTGCAATACCCACACATATTTTCCAGAATTTGCCATGACAACGCGATTCAGATCCCAAGATTTCAGGACGGGCTGATGGTAGCGTTGTTTGAGAACTGCTCATCATTCATTGACTCGCTGAGGTTAAGTGGATTTGGGTTATAACATTAATATATTCAGCATCCTGCAGCAAAAGTCAACTGCCTATAAAGGGCTGTGGACGGCATGCTGTACTCAGCCTACAAAGCATGGAATATTGAATGTGTCCAAACTGTACCATGTTTGGCACCACACACACTTCAGCAAAACACCCAACAAGTGTGAAGCTGATTGGATGAATGGTTCTTCAGATATGTGGAGAAAGGACATTCAGTAATAAAGGTTGGACAGTTGGTAGGATGTTGCATCATTATCTCCTCCACTTCACTTCCCTGGTGCTCTTCAGGTGGCCTGCAGCACACTGGGGAATGATGATGAAATCCCAGCCAGATAGGAGGTCATCTGTTGCTGCCAAGGTAAATGGCTCAGTGCCCACACAGATTATGCAGACCAGCAATTAGCCAGGACCAGTCAGCCAGCAAGACACCACCACATGGCCAACAACTACGACTGGCCAACCAAGTACAGCATAGTGGACAACCCAAACAGCACACACACAGATGCTCAGCACTAATCTCTGAGTGGTTTGTCCCGTTGTTTCTTTTGTTAGGCCTGTTTATGACGCTCTGTCATGCCTCTGACTGCGTCCAGTTACAGCATTCACACACTCAGCCTCATGAAGCGTGACTTCTGACACTGGCTCAATTGATTTTTCTTTCCCTCCTTTTTTTATTTCCCCTTTCTTTGCGTTCCACATCGTCGTTTTGCCAACCTGAATGAAAGCGGGTGTTACGGAGGCCTTTGTAGCCTCCGCTGTATTGAAAAAAAGGTTCTGGACTCCTTCCAGCAGAGCCAGAAAAGATCCCTTTCAGGTTATGAAAAGTGGAGATTTTCCTTTACTCGAATATGAACTCTGCTCACAAAACAGCGCTGAAGTCTTTCAGACTGAATGAAACCGAACTGACAGAGACAGAAAGTGGAAGGATGAAAGGGAGACTGTCAGAATATTCTGAGTATGAGGTGCTAAAAGGTTGGGTGTGAGGCCTGAAGTGCTCCTGACATTTCCATTTACATCCGGTTCATTAGCCTGAAACTAAGACTATGTTTACCAAACTGTGGCGTTTCTGGGATTATTAACTCCCAACTCTTAATATACTGCTGCTGGGTCAATGGTCCTATGATTCAAACACAAAAAGTAAATGCACAATAATTAATAAACACACAAAAACAATTTCTATGTAGTTATGTAATTGTAAATAAGGAGGTATAAATATCAGCAAAGCGTTGGTGGTCGGAGTGGATGGCATGAGTTCAAAAGCACCAGAGTTTCATCTATGAGACTGGAGTCCATGTGAAATTGTTGCTTGGCTGAACTTAATCACAATCTTTTCCTAGTTTTATTGAATAAACCTAACCAAGTTATTTGCTAGTAGATAATTTATTTTGGAAAGACAGGGAAATACAAAAATGAGGACTAACTTTTCTAAAGATTTTATACAAACCATTGACTTGCAACTGTGCGTACCTCGGTTTTAAAGTGACTGTTCGTATGTATTAATTATTTTGACATATTTTCTATTTATTCTAATTTTTATATAGGCCCTTATTATAATCTTGATCTGTCTATTTGAACACTGGAAATTTAACTGTTTTAGGGATGAATGAAGGATTATCTCATCTTAGCTTGAATAAATATTCATCTGTAACAAAGTGAATTCAAGCACAGGACAGCATTAATGTATGATTATGGTAAACTAACCATCATTGTAGCTTTAAAGGTCTCCAATTATACACTTTTTCTGCAATTTTACATAGGTCTCAGATGTCCAACAATATTGTATTCAAAGTGTATTAGCCCAAACTCAGCCCTGGTCCTGAATTGCAGCCAGTTAAAAATCACTGTATTGATCTCTGCTGAGAACAGGCTGTTTCTGTGTCTGTACCTTTAAATGTTCATGAGCTGTATCTGACCACGCCCCCTCTCTGGAGAGAGGAAGTGTCTCTCTCTCCCCTTACATGCATACTGGCACTGGCTAAAGATGCTAACGTCACTCTGCAGTGCATGGACAGTACTGTTAACAGTAGTCAGAGTCACCCAAATTACAAATAAGTGTATAACGTTTCAAATGAGCCTTGTGCTCACAGAGCTTATGTTGAATATCTTCTGAAATTAATTACTCAAGGACCACCAGAACTTCCCAAAGTTTTGCATGTGTGCACCCATCATTTCACAGGGGACTGTTTTGTAAACATAGAGTTGAGCTTGGCTACACAGCTGAAGCTAAAGCATGCAGCGTGATAGCCTGTATACATGTCCCTGTAGTGTTAGCACTGCAGCTACCAAAGGTCTGGAGCTGAAGCTATTGCTGCGGTGCTGAGCAGAGGTCCGGAGCTCCGGTTAGCTTGAAGCTCGGTTAGTACTGCAGAAATAGCTCTGGTTAGCTCACTTAGCACTGCAGCTATTGCTGCTAACCGGTGCTCCAGGGGTACTGCTGCAGTCCTAACCAAGCTAACCAGAGCTATTTCTGCAGTACTAACCGAGCTAACCAGAGCTATTGCTGCAGTGCTAACCGAGCCCCAAACCTCCAGACCTCTGGTAGCTGCAGTGCTAATGCTACAGAGTAAAAACAGATTAAAAATAGCCTCCTGTGCTCATTGAAGCAGCCAACACACAGAGCAGCTGCCGTGCTTTGCTCCTAATTTTCTCAGGTTTGTTTGCGAAAGTTAGCGAGGAGAAACAATGGTGGCCGGCCACTTGGTAACTTTAGAGGAAGGCTCATACCTGGGGGAGGCTCAAAGGCAGTGTCCTCTACTGGAGGGAGGGACATTTCACCGTTCTACATCAGTAGGTAAAAAATGTTCAACTGGCCAGTTTCAGCACACAGGCTAAGAAGGAGTAAGCAGGAGAAGGAGGTGACAGACTTTTTTCACTCCTGGGACCTCATTCACAGGCTATGGGGACACATACTACTGTTAGAACACTTTTATATAGTCAATTTTTCATAAAAGGTGACCTTTAAAATCTGGGTTCTCAACAAGTATGGTATACAAAACTTGCTGTTGCTATAGAAACAACTTGATTTTTGCTTTTGGTGATCTGAACGACACGGAGGGTCTTCAGTTAGCATCCTGTTAGCTTAGCATCCCATTCGCTAGCGCTGCAAAAGTAAGAGTGTTGTGTAAATTGTCACTGCTGTAAGTAAAGAAAAAACAAGCTGGTCCCGACAGCATTTCAATGGGCTATGGTGTTTCCATAGCAACATATCTGTTCAGCATTACTCAGTGTTACTGAACATGTAGAAGGTCTGAAGTTTCTAGTTCAACACTGACAACACACACATTAGCAGACCGAGGTGCACCTCTGGAATGTATCATGATGACTCGGTACGAGTACTGTATGTGGATTGTTACACCCCTATAATCATGTTCTTCAAGGTTCAAACAGTGAGTGACGCGACACCTCCTGTTAAGTGTCTAAAGTCCTCTAAAATCTACTTTGCTGTTCCATTGCATGTTTCAATGGAATATTAGTCAATAGTCAAATGGAAACTCAACAACTACAAGCTCACTTTACAGGAGTCTCCTTATCTTGCTCAACAAACAGCAGAATACACACAAACACAGCATCAATCTGTGTGTGTGTGTGTGTGTGTGTGTGTGTGTGTGTGTGTGCGTGTGTGTGTGTGCGTGTGTGTGTGTGCTGGGGGGGTGGACAGGCCCAGCTGCCAGTGTTGGCCCTCTACAAAGCACTGACCTGAGTGACATCCAGCACCAGTGTGATGCATATTCTCCACCTCAAACAAACAGACCCCCTGAATTAATCTCTTTGTGTCTCATGTACTGGGACCTTTCAAAGAGAGGGAGGGAGAGAGAGGGAAATTATTATTTGGAAAGTGAGCTGTTCCTATACAACTCTCTCCTTCATATGAACTTCTTCATATGATGATGTATGGCTGGAAATACAGTATAAAGGTGTATATCTTCAGATGTTCAATGGCTTTTTTTGCGAAAATGACAGAAATAGTAAAAAAATGATGGAGGAGTTGTTTCTTTCTCAAACCCACAAACATTATTAGAACATGCTTTCCCCTAAATGCTGTACACAGCTCAACGAATTTCTGCCCTGTTAGTCCCAAATAGCCTCCAGCGTCATTCAGAGCTTTAAGTAAAACACTGCTTTCAGTCACCAGTGGCAGTGGCAGTCAGGACTGACCTAATCATTGTGAAATGAGTTGACTAATCCTTACTTTGTTATGATCCTTTACAGAGCCACTGCGGATGGTTCAGTGATCTTATTTAGTATACTGCATGTGGGTGTTAATCATCTATCCAAATAACATTTTTTTGGTAAATTACATTCATTATTTTTTTGTGTCTATTCATGTTTATCCAAGACTGATACCATGAAACATGAGGAGAGGCAGCCACAAATGGACATAATAGTTTCCTTTAAAGTGGGTTTACTTTTAAATAAATAAATCAGTTTTTATGATTAAAAGGTATTTTTAGCTGACACTTTCATAATAGAAATTTTCTTTTTATTTAAAAAAAAACATGTCATTTTTTTCCCAAACAGAAAGTTATTACCCCACATTGCATCAAAAAAAACCAAAAAAAACCAAAAAACAGGAAATAAAAGCAATTAACTCATTGAGTGCTAGCCATTTTATAAAACAGACAGTGCCTTGTGCCAGCATTTTTGCCCATTTTGAGTCATATTTCAAGATCCACAGAATATTTTGCAATGAAAGAAGAAAACTCTCTATTTTCTTCATTAAAAAAAAAAAAAAAAAGTTACCTTGTTCCATTCTTGTTTTATCAGAGGCTTTTTGTCCAGAATCCGTTATTTTCCCAACCACTTCTCCAATAAAAACAGATTAAGGGTGATGAAGGATCTCTATTTTTAGGGCTATATGTTGAGTTTATTTCATATTTTATTACATATTACATATTATCAGAGCAGCAGCTTCACCTTCAGCACTATGTCCTTCACTTTAACTGGACTCTTTCTTCCTCACTGAGTTCACTACTCTTCAATATTTTGTACATGAGTGAAGAATTTAAACTGAATTCACCTTTTTAGACCAAATTTGAGCTTGAGCTTCATTGAGAAGTCAGAAATGAATCCAGAATAACAAACAACCATTAAAACATATTTTTTTCTGTTCAGGAATGACAGGAAATAACTGGAATTTAACATATAAACCATGACAGAAACATAAAAAAATATTTTTGGTAATTAGCAATACTGTTAATTTCGTGCACTGGGTGGAGGGTGTGTATTCATGCCCAGATACATAAAGGGAGAGGTGGCACACTCAGTGCAGGTTGTGTTTGACAACACTTGTGTATTTGACCACTGTCGGACAACGTGTGGGAGCTTTCTGAGAGAAAACAAACAGTATACAGGTGGATTCACGGCTTTCAAGGGTCTCTTTATCTAGCACAAATGTTTGACTGCCATTTAGTGTGCTTATGTAACTTGGCCAGCTAACTGAAGGGCTCCGGTAGTAATGCTAACAAGACTAATATACACCATATCTGTCAGTGATTGATGAGTTGTTCACACCAGGGACAGCCAGTACCCACTCCAGTATTTGTCCTCTTCTTGAGCCTGATATTGTGGGTGTTCATTTATTGCTGCTGCTCAAGGGCCTGTTGTGGTTTCACTGACCCCCATTTTCCCTTTTTTATTGTGTGTCCGATTGACTGCTGACTCCTCTCTCACTAATCTTAACTGGCCCCCGACTGGTCCCCCACAGTCCCCAGAAACAGTTTGCCCAGTTTTATTGTTTTGGAAGGTCTATCAGCTAACAGCTATTAAAGCACACACACTTTTCTCACTTTTCTGTTTTGGATGGTGGATTTCACTTTCAGTTATCAGTTAAAAGCTGATGAAACAAGAGCACACACAGCTGAGCGCATCGCTGCTGTTAATGCTAACATCTAAGAGCTAACTGAACCACACGCTGTGACCAGAGGCATACTGTAGTTCTAATTGTCAAATAAAATGTACTTGAAGCCTAAATAAATGCTGGTTGCTTTCACTGCACAGAGCTCAAATTAATGTTTAACTCTTTGAGTGCCAAAGACATATTTGAACATCTCTTAAAATCCAACGCTTGAGCGCTACAAATGTCTATATACATCAAAGAGAGCATGCTCACACAGCCTGTGAGCAATTTTGGGGCTTCTGGGATTTGTAGTTGGGACATAAAGAGGTACTATACGCCACAGAGATCAAAGTAGGACATGGAAACGATCAAGATTAGAGAGCAAAACAAACAGAATCTGGACAAAAAGTGCTGATTTTGGTGAAAGTGTCCTCTACTTTACCTCTGATAAAACAAGAATGGAAAAAGGTAAAAACAAACATTTTTTTCATGATGAAATAAAGAGTCTCTTCTTTCATTTGAGCTATTCAGTGTTTTCAGAGACATAGTACAAAATATTCTGTGGGTCTTAAAAAATGACTCAAAATGGACAAAAATGCTGGCACAAGGCACTTTCTGTTGTTTGAAAAGACTGGCACTCAACTAAATGTGTTGCTGTGAACATTCATGTTTCTAACCAGGTGTCTTTTGTTCCATTACATGGATTGATGCCAGTAGTAGTGATTTATAATACTCAGTAGTTCACTATTCCATTTAAAGCATATTAGCACATTAGCCTGGATGAAAACTCATGCTGCCATTGGTCCTGGTGGTCATCAGTGGACTTGAGGAGTATTAACCTCCCATTACCAGCTCAGGGTGCTCTGTGTTAACCCAAGAAAATGTCAAGTGAAAAGGGAAGCAAAGCGCTGCCTTTTTATACTAGTGTGACGAACTTAAGGAGCTGGATGCAAACACTCACTGGAACTTTGAACTCAGTGGTCTGGAGGTCAGAACACAGTCAGGACACTGTCAGGACCAAGTGGGGCCCTCTGTGTTCATAAGAAAACACCCCAAGTGATCAAGCACAATGGGGTTTGGACACACACACACACACACTCACACAGACTCAAACTCAAACATAACCACAACCTCCTTTCTGTCTGAAACCCCTTTCACCCCAAGACGAGGCTCAGTGCTGAGGTTTAGACCATCCAGTGACCCATGTCAAGATCAGGGCACGGCCATCAGCCAGTAATGATCAGTGATGTTTGGCCTTTAGCTGCATAAAGAGTGATTAACAGGCTGACATATACGGCATGTGATGTGCTCCCTGTCTGCAATGTTTACTGAGGGAATAAATCAAGAGAAAAAGATGAGTCACTCCTTGCTAACCATTAGAAATAAAGCATGTCTAAAGTACCTGCACACTGTCAAGATGTGGGGTTGCTGTCTGGTTAAAAACAGCGATGCAGTGGCGGGGGTCTGATGTTTCGTGTGCCATGGAGGGAAATGGGTGATGGATCCTGTCCTGGTCTCTCTGGGGTCTGCTAGCGTAGTCTGGCCAAGCTGCCTTGTAAACCGATTTCACAGAGGGCGGGCTTAACCCACATCTATCAAATGCCTCTGTGTGCTACTGGACGAAGCTTCAACCAATCAGACCACTCTTTCCTCTGACTTATGCGTAACAACGAAAACTGCTTGATCCAAAGAACTAATGCGTCATTGCCTTAAACACACCTCAGTTGAGCCGTTTGAAATGCTAGATTTTCATTGGTCCCCATTTGAAGTGAATCTGAAATTGAAGAGAACGGCAGCTTGGTCAGACTGACTTGCTCACGAAATTTTGTGAAGCGTCACAGGAAGTATGGGCGGGCCCAGGCTAGTCTCTCACCAACAAGAGGGGTTCCTGGTCAAAGGTGTCAAAGTGTTGTGGTCACAGCTCCTGTAACAATCCTGCCACTGTATCATTTTTCTATTCTAAAATTAAAATAATTGTTTAACTCATTGAGTGCCAGCCATTTTATGAAACAGAAAGTGTCTTGTTCCAGCATTTTTACCCATTTTGAGTCATATTTCTAGACCCACAGAATATTTTGTACTATGACTCTGAAAACACTGAATAGCTCAAATGAAAGAGGAGACTCTCTATTTCATCATGAAAAAAATGTTTGTTTTTACCTTGTTCCATTCTTGTCCTGTCAGAGGTAGGGTAGAGGACACCAAAATCACCACTTTCTGTCCAGATTCTGTTTTGCTCTCTAATCTCGATCATCTCCACTTCCTGCTTTGATCTCTGTGGTGTATACCATCTCTATATGTCCCAGCTACAAGTCCCAGAAACCCCAATATTACTCAGGCTGTGTGAGAGTTCCGTCTTGTGCCCGCTACCAAAAAAACACTTTGACGTTAGATTTTAAATGACGTATATCTATCTATTTATATATATATATATATATATATACGTATATATATATATACGTATATATATACACGTATATATATACGTATATATATATATATATATATACGTATATATATATATACATATATATCTATACATCTATATCTATATCTATCTATATATATATATATATATTCGTCAATGGCACTCAAAGAGTTAAATTACGTCATGTTTAACATCACACCCATGCTGGCTGCACCATCACATACAATTTAAATATTCGCCATGTTCATGTAACATTTTCAAAATAATATTTGGCTTGTATGAAATCTCCCAAGTGTGAAAAACAAAGCACCTTTTTACCTTGGTGGTGTTCGTGTTTTTTTGTCGTCATAGATGTGCTCTGTTTGCTTAGCGTCCAGCCAGCTAAATAATGAGAAACAAACAGCTCCAGAGCAAATGGCAGCATTTTAGAAGACGATGCGTGAGTGAAAGTTCACCCCCACCTCGTGTCTCACTCCTTATTTGCACAACCATCCATCAAATACAATAGATGCCAATAGATTTGAGGCTGTGTGCTCCTGTAAACCAACAGGCGAGTGATGGAGAGCCACTAAATGGCTTTATTGGATGCTATCAGCCATCTCTAAGGCAACACAGAGCTTGTTAATGATTGACGCACTGAGATGACTGAAACACATGGTGAACGGGTGAAGGTGAGTCGTAGCTTTGAACCTTTATGATCTGGTCTTGTAGGTTCCCGGCAAGTCAACAGCAAACACTGATAAGGAGTTAAAAGTATACTGACATTCTGCGACAGTCCTGATGTGCTGATTGCACAGTTTTTATTTTTGTTTTTGTTTTATTCCTCGCTTTCTTTTACTTATACTTTTACTCTGTGTTGGAACTAGAGTATGGTTATTGTTAGGGAAAAATGTGGTTATGGCAAACTGAGCTGGCAATCAAAAAATAGAATCAAAATTTATTGTCAATGTAGATTGTATAACGAAAATGAAATGCAACACTTTACACAGTGCATACAAGATGCATACAGCTTTAAATGAGTACGAACAGGAAATAATTCTATACATACAGAACACAAATACTGTAAATACAGTACATGCACCCAGCATTGTTGCACACCCAATTTGCATTTGAACATAGTTCTAGTCCAGCAGTATTTTGTGTTAAGGGCTTTTGGATAGAAACATTTTTTAACCTGTTTGCTCTAGATTTCACTGTCATGTACTGTATGTTCTGTAGCCCGATTTATAAAACATTTTATGGCAAAAATGGATATTTATGACTGTTTTGTGAGCAAAAGAGATTCCCTCTGTAAAATCCTTGACTCTAATATGTCAAGAACATGATTCCTGATCTGAAAATAATAGAATAGAATAGAATAGAACTTTTTTTTTATTTATCCCCCAGTGGGGGAAATTCACTTTTCCACAGCAGCAGACAAAATTACAGTAATAACAAAACAATTAACAGCAGCAAAGACATAATAGAATAAGTTATAATTATAGATTATTATTACAATATGCACTGAATAACAAAGGAGGAAAATTTATTTTTATTGCAAATGAAATGATAAACACAATTATTAGATGAATAGAATGTATTTTTACTATTTGTTATGTAGATGTGACCTGCAGAAATAAAATAAAATAATATATAGTAGCACAAATGTTTCTTTGCCAAAAAAGGTAGTGTCGCCAAATATATAGTATCATAATGACTCATTTGCATGTTTAAATTTACAATTTCAGGAAACTAGTAATTGACATTTTATGGCGATATCTTTTTCTATATATTTTTTTATCCCCACCAGTAGTGTCTCACCTTAAAGAATACAAAAACTGGCCTTCAACGCTCCACATTGGTTTAACATGGTCCTCATATTTTGTTGTTAATTGGTGTTGCAGACAACTCTTGAGAATCTAACAATGAAAAAAAGATACTTTAACAGCTTCTCCGGAAAACATCACTGCCGTCCTCTGTAGTAGGGCTAGTAGGGCTGTTGTGCTTTCTGGTATATATTTATTCCTCATTTGCATTATTTATAGTCATTTTAGCCACTCTCCTGGGACACCTCCAGCACCAGTGTTTGAGCAGACACATCCCCCATTTGCAAACACGGAGGCATCATTGAAAGCCTGAAAGAGGCCACTTCAGCACACAAGTGTCCTGACCTGACCCCCCTCTCTTATAGGACACTATATGGTTCAGCAGCAGTAACATGTCAGCTTTGTTGAACCATAGATTGCTTCAGAAAAGAAACACATTTGTCATTCAGTGACGTAAAATGATAACTGAGACATAGAGAAATCGTTTTAATGTTTATTCATAGTCATAAACTAGACTATATCTATTTTTGATTGTGTGTGCAAAGTCAACATGAAAGCAATGGGAAACAACAAGCATTGCCCTGCCATGCTAAATATGGATATCATCATCGGCCTCAAAAACTCCATATTGGCTACAATAAATTGGCTATTTTCTACCAAAGAAATTGTTACAACATTTTTTGGTCTTAAATTATGTTTTTGAGGTCTTAAAAAGTATTAAATTCGACTTTTAAAATGGTGGACAAACCCTTGTTTTTGCCCAAGAAATGATTTATTGTGTCATTTATCTGCCATTTGGTGAGACCAGGCTAGTGTTACTAGTATTTTTTTTTCAAGCAGTCTAAATACTTCTTGGACCTAATTGGACCTAAACATTGCTATGCAGAATTTTTGAATGCTGGCACACAATTTAAAAATCTTCATTTTCCAATTTGAAGAAAACCTGATGGTAAATAGAAAATAGAAAGAGTTTTAAAATTTCTGGATTATGGCATATAACCTGGGAGTCTATGGAGTTGGGACATTTAAAGGATTTTTAAGGTCAAAATAAACATAAGATATGAGCAGCTACCAGTGCAGACCCGTCCAGTTACTCATCATGGCTAACAAATAATTCAACATATCAACCCATTGTGCAAACTGCAAATTATAACCTTTATGCTAAGCTAAGCTAACCATCATTTTTAACATTTCAGTCAGTCCTCTCAACACTCCATTAACCACCTTCTAGTTGTACCGGTTGCTTTTTGTACTTGAGACATCAGAGTTACTCCCATCAACCGAGATATGTTTTGTTAATTTAGTGTTTATTTTTTTTTAAAAATTAAACAGGTCATATGGGGAGGTACTGCATGGTGCCACAAGTCAGGGGCCCTCTGGGGTCTTTACTCTGGTGTCCCTTGACCCCATTTGTACAGCCACTGTTTGAGAACACCTCTTCAGAGGCACCTGTCAGAAAACCCAAACAAGGCTAACATCAGAGTTGTCTATTAGGGAACAATATGGCTACACTCTAAAGAGAGCTGGTTGGCGGCTGAATAAAGAAGAAATATAAAATGAAAGCAAGGGAGCGTTTTTCTTCACAGCTTGTGGGTGGAAGAGGAATTCACAATAATAATAGGAAATTTATTTTCCTATTAGTATTGTATAGTAGTTTCCCAATTTGGCTTAAGATCAGTCGTGCTATTGTCACCACAAGAATCAGTCCACTTATTATAAAGTGATGGATGCATGGACAGGCACACAAATTGGTGGAAGGAGAGCTGGGTGGACACACAAACAGACAAATGGATACATGCTAGTGGAGTCAGTATATAGGATATAGATGCAGATGTTGGCTGCAGCCTCTGTTGGTGGATGCCCCCTTGTTGTTATGTCTGCTAATAAAGCCCTTCACCACTTCACCAAAATCCACCTACAGTATTGTTTCCATTATACGTAGTTCCTCTGCTTTGTTGTTGCATCTGTTCTGTTTCCACACTGTGGCATGGCCTAAAGTGTGAATAATAGGGTGGATGCTGTGTGGCTTTTATAAACAGCTGTATTGATTGAAATACACTGGTGGAAAAAAAGTTTTCAGACACCCTGTGCATTTGTGAAATATTGCATTTGTGAAATATTGCATTAAAAATCTTCAAGTTTTGCTCTACTGCATGCTAATGGAAGGAATACTAAATATTGATTTGATGATGTGATGGCTGATTTATGAAATGAAATGAAGAGCTTGCAAAGTAATGACAGATGACAGTAACTATTGTCCATATTGTAAGTGTTATTGCCTGAGGGACAAAGCTGTTGTAGAACCAGGTGGTCCTGCACTGGATGCTGCAGAACCTCTCACCAGAGGCCAGCAGGGTAAACAGTCTGTGGAGGGGGTGTGTGGACTCACTACAGATCTTCCTGGCCCGAGATACACAGCGGTTCTGAGGAATGTCCTGGATGGGGGAGAGAGAGGTCCTGATGATCCTCTCTGCTGTCTTCACTCTCCTCACATCCTTCCAGTCAGAGGCCCTGCAGCCTACACACCACACAGAGATGCAGTTGGTCAGGATGCTCTCTGTGGTGCTTCTGTAGAATGTGGTGAGGATGGGTGGGGTCAGGTGGGCTCTTCTCATCCTACGCAGGAAGTACATCCTCTGCTGTGCCCTCTTGACCAGTGATGCAGTGCTCACAGACCAGGTAAGGTCGTCTGTGATGTGCACCCCCAGGAACTTTGTGCTATTGACCATATTCTCTGTTATTTTTTGGCTTTGATCCTGAAAATGTTGAGAACCGACATATTGAAATTGTCAAAATTTAAGTTTTGTTATTTTTTTCTTGTAAACAATAAACAAAAAGAATGTAATTTGTATTTGTTTGTGTCTGTCTAATGCAGCCACACCTCTGGAAACAGTAAAAAAAATTCTACAAATATTTCATGATAATATTTGAGATTATGCAAAATTTGGTGTCCGAAAACTTTTTCCCACCACTGTAGAAGCTTACCTGTCGCTGAAAAGCATCCCGGTCAGCCATGCTGGCAGTTGGTTTTGACTGGGTTTAGAGACAGCAGTGCTCACTTCCACCATCTCACTTTAATGCCACTAGTAGCAATAACTACATGGCTCCAGCATTGACAAAGTCTGCACTGTATATGCAACAGTGAAATATATATATCTCAACTGATAAAGTCAAACTGTGACATGATTTAGGACATGGATGTACATAATGTGGTGTCAGTCTTACTGTACTGTAGATACAGTGGACATAATATAATTCCAATGCTGCCTCGTTGCACACTACTTGTGCGGTCTATTTGCACATAAATGGACATTTCTGCATCCTTGCATACTATTTGCACAATTAGTCTATATTTTAGGATTTTAACTTTAGTATATATTTGGTATAGTCAAAGTCATAGATTACAGTCACAGTTTTTAACGTGCGGTTAACGTTGTAACTACTTGGTTACTTTTCAGTGACAGAACTACTTGGTTAGCTTAGCAAAACGTTTGTGTTTTGTTATGTTAGTTAGGTTACAGACATGTCCTGGGTGAGTGTTTGCACACCAACCTCCACACTATGACTAGAAATATATTTGTGAGACGTGAAACACAAACATAATCTGACAAGTTTCATGGTGTTGATTGATTGATTGATATACTGTGTCTCATTTTAGTGGACCAATCAGGAAGACAAGGACCACGACAACACTAGACTGAACAGTTTATCTTTGAAGGTGTACACTTATAATAACTTATAACAATACTGGGGATTACATATCATTATTCAGAGAAGGTGTTTGTGGGATGAACCAAACAATAATGGCAGTTTCTTTCTGCAGAAAGACAAGCAGGTGCAGTCTCTTAGCTCTGGACTATCTCTGGGCAATGCTGCCACACAATATCGTGTTGGACCTTTGTGTGTGGTCTCAATGATGGGCCTCTCAGTCCCTATGCCCAAACAGATACAAACAAAGCTATAGCAACCATACTTTGTTGACAACAATGACACTCAATCTGTTCGATAATCACTGCCCTGCCTTCCTTCATCTTGATTTTTCATAGAAACCTGCTTTTTGAGTTGGCTCAAGAGGCTCTTTCTTAAGTGAGAGAGTAACCATGCACGTCGTTAAAGATCTCTGCAATCACTCATCATCATGCGGAGGACAATAATAGGGCTGTGTTCAAAGAAGTGGTCAGTCTCTGTAGGGCCTTAGCGTGAGGCTTTGAATGCTGCTTTTTACCATGACACAATTGTGACGGCTTAATCAAAAACTGGTAATGATGCATTACTGCATCTTTGTAGGTGCTGGGTGCTCACAGTGAACACCACCCATGAATAAAAGGAAATACAGGATTACCGTGAGCCATATTTTAATAAAATGTTTCACTATTAGGTAATGTTCCTTTTCATAAATGAATTTATACCTTTTTTAGACAAATGCACTAACAAAAGAACAACTGCTAAGTGAAGGTTATTCATATTTCTAAAACTGAACATGGCACGTTCATAACAGGACTATTATTGTACTTGTAATGCATGCTTGGGGAGGCAGTGTTCATCTCTATGGAGCTTTGAGCTAAATGGTTTGGTTTTATTGCATTAACTGTACCATGGATAGATAGATATAACATGATGACTTCTAGATATAACATGATATCTTCTGTGGTATCCCTCCATTAGAAAAGACATGATAAAATACCTTCTAGGGTGTCCTTCCATTAGAAAAAAAACATGATAAAATGCTGGCCATGGTATCCATTAGAAAAGACATGATGAAATGCCTTCTATGGTGTCCCTCCATTAGAAAAGACTTGATAAGATGCCTTCTAGGGTGTCCCTCAATTCGAAAAGACATGATAAAATGTCTTCTAAGGTGTCCCTCCACTAGAAAAGACATAAGATGCCTTTTAGAAAAGACATGATAAAATGTCTTCTAAGGTGTCCCTCCACTAGAAAAGACATAAGATGCCTTTTAGAAAAGGCATGATAAAATGTCTTCCAGGTTGTTCCTCTATTAGGAAAGACATGATGAAGTGTTGGGCATCTGTCAGCGCTTGTCACAGTTTGTTGGGTCGATGTGACGTTGGACAGCTGAGTTCAGGCTGAGGCAGGAAACGTGCCCTAGTCCAGTGTTAGCATGTCACCTATGGCCTCAGCGACAGGAAGGTTAAAGTCTGTCCATCTCTTAAATGCTCAATCAACAACACCTCGGAGCCTCTGATCTCAGCATTAGTGCTATCAGACAAAGAGAAAACAGACAAGGGCTGCACATAAATACGGCTCCTGCAACTATCGATTTTTAGTTAATGTACAACCGCCGGTTCAGCACAGAGTCAACAATGAAGTGCATTCATCAGGATGTCCACAGCAACACTTATTACCAACAACAGGAATGTGGATTTACGCCAGATGACCTGAGAACCTCTAAACAGCATCAGTTCGGCATGTCCCCTTCCTACATGATAATCTGAAATATACACAGACCAGCTTGTCTTGTTTTTGACAAAATATCTTGACACCAGATAGACAGAAGAAGGAGAAGCTGTTTAAACTAAATGGCAATGATCTGGATGAAATGGAAAACCTTGGATGGAGATGGTTTTTATTTCAATGTTCAAAGTTCACATGAAGATCAGTCGATAGAGGAAATACTTATAAAGTAAAAAACAAAAGCCTCTCTTACTGAGGAAAATATCTATAATAGACGTAACAACAAAATACTCTGGATGAGGAAAATGTCAGAATATCCAAATTACAGGAGCTTTACTTTGAAATGATCTAGTGTCTGTCCTCCTTCTATTACAATGAAGAGCTTTACTTTGAAATGATCTAGTGTCTGTCCTCCTTTTATTACAACAAGGAGCTTTACTTTGAAATGATCTGGTGTCTGTCCTCCTTTTATTACAATGAAGAGCTTTACTTTGAAATGATCTGCTGTCTGTCCTCCTTTTATTACAACAAGGAGCTTTACTTTGAAATGATGTGGTGTCTCTCCTCCTTTTATTACAATAAGAATCCTTTAAGTCAAGTCAAGTCAACTTTATTTGTATAGCCCAATATCACAAATTATGAATTTGCCTCATTGGGCTTTACAATCTGTACAGGATATGACACCCTCTGTCCTTTACAAATGACCCTCGCATCGACTAAGGAAAAACTCCCCAAAAATGATTTTAGATCATTTACTTTGAAATGATCTGTTGTCTCTCCTCCTTTTATTACAATAAGGACCTTTACTTTGAAATGATGTGGTGTCTCTCCTCCTTTTATTAAAATAAGGGGATTTACTTTGAAATAATCTGGTGTCGGCGGCACGGTGGTGTAGTGGTTAGCACTGTTGCCTCAAAGCAAGAAGGTGCCGGGTTCGAATCACGGGCCAGGGGCCTTTCTGTGTGGAGTTTTCATGTTCTCCTCATGTCTGTGTGGGTTCTCTCTGGTACTCTGGCTTCCTCCCACCCTCCAAAAACATGCATGGGGATTAGGTTAATTGGTTAATTTAATTGGTTAATTGACTGTAGGTGTGAGTGTGAGTGGTTGTCTGTCTCTATGTGTCCTGTGATGAACTGAAGACTTGTCCAGGGTGTACCCTGCCTTCTGCCCTAAAACCCCCCCCCCCCGCAACCCTATGGGGATAAGCGGTAGATAATGGATGGATGATCTGGTGTCTGTCCTCCTTTTATTACAATGAAGAGCTTTACTTTGAAATTATCTGGTGTCTGTCCTCCTTTTATTACAATGAACAGCTTTACTTTGAAATGATCTGCTGTCTGTCCTCCTTGTATTACAATAAGGACATTTACTTCGAAATGATGTGGTGTCTCTCCTCCTTTTATTACAGTAAGGAGCTTTACTTTGAAATGATCTAGTGTCTGTCCTCCTTTTATTACAATGAGGAGCTTTACTTTGAAATGATCTGCTGTCTGTCCTCCTTTTATTACAATGAGGAGCTTTACTTTGAAATGATCTGCTGTCTGTCCTCCTTTTACTACAAGAAGGAGCTTTACTTTGAAATGATCTGCTGTCTGTCCTCCTTTTACTACACTAAGGAGCTTTACTTTGAAATGATCTGGTGTCTGTCCTCTTTTATTACAAGAAGGAGCTTTACTTTGAAATGATCTGGTGTCTGTTCTCCTTTTATTAGAATGAGGAGCTTTACTTTGAAATGATCTGCTGTCTGTCCTTCTTTTATTACACTAAGGAGCTTTACTTTGAAATGATCTGCTGTCTGTCCTCCTTTTATTACAAGAAGGAGCTTTACTTTGAAATTATATGCTGTCTCTCCTCCTTTTATTACAATAAGGACCTTTACTTTGAAATGATGTGGTGTCTCTCCTCCTTTTATTAAAATAAGGGGATTTACTTTGAAATAATCTGGTGTCGGCGGCACGGTGGTGTAGTGGTTAGCACTGTTGCCTCAAAGCAAGAAGGTGCCGGGTTCGAATCACGGGCCAGGGGCCTTTCTGTGTGGAGTTTTCATGTTCTCCTCATGTCTGTGTGGGTTCTCTCTGGTACTCTGGCTTCCTCCCACCCTCCAAAAACATGCATGGGGATTAGGTTAATTGGTTAATTTAATTGGTTAATTGACTGTAGGTGTGAGTGTGAGTGGTTGTCTGTCTCTATGTGTCCTGTGATGAACTGAAGACTTGTCCAGGGTGTACCCTGCCTTCTGCCCTAAAACACCCCCCCCCCGCAACCCTATGGGGATAAGCGGTAGATAATGGATGGATGATCTGGTGTCTGTCCTCCTTTTATTACAATGAGGAGCTTTACTTTGAAATGATCTGCTGTCTGTCCTCCTTTTATTACAATGAACAGCTTTACTTTGAAATGATCTGCTGTCTGTCCTCCTTTTACTACAAGAAGGAGCTTTACTTTGAAATGATCTGCTGTCTGTCCTCCTTTTACTACACTAAGGAGCTTTACTTTGAAATGATCTGGTGTCTGTCCTCTTTTATTACAAGAAGGAGCTTTACTTTGAAATGATCTGGTGTCTGTTCTCCTTTTATTAGAATGAGGAGCTTTACTTTGAAATGATCTGCTGTCTGTCCTTCTTTTATTACACTAAGGAGCTTTACTTTGAAATGATCTGCTGTCTGTCCTCCTTTTATTACAAGAAGGAGCTTTACTTTGAAATGATATGCTGTCTGTCCTTCTTTTATTACACAAAGGAGCTTTACTTTGAAATGATCTGCTGTCTGTCCTCCTTTCATTACAATAAGGAGCTTTACTTTGAAATGATCTGGTGTCTCAGGTGATTTTGAAGAGTAATTCAAAAGTAATGGAGCTAGCAGTGTAACTGATTGTATGGTAATAATTATAATAATAATAAAGTAAGAAATTACTCTAACTTATTACTTTTTTGGAATAACTACCCTAACATTACTTATCGCCTGTAACCGCTGATCAAAGTATCACTCCATAACATATATAACTGGTTAGTTTGAGATTCTTGTGTACTCTCAAGAATGGGCACTTCTTTACATTGGGATCACAGATTGTGCCTATAAACTTTAGCAGTGAAAGCACATCTTTTTATCCCATTGACAGGCCATTAATGAAGCACCCAACGAGTGGTATCAGCCAGAGATGTGAACATGTGGCAGCTGTAGGTTTCTAACTAAGCAGGCAGATGATGCTGTTTGAAGTCGATTGTCAGTGACAAACACCTACACATTTACTGTCTTGTCTCGATGCACAAAGAGCATCATGGACCGGACGAGCAGGAGGTCTGTCTCGCTTTCTTTCTCCATTTTGACTCGTCTCTTTCTTCTGTCCTCTCAGACTGAGAGAGAGATTTTCCCTGTCGCAGGCTCGTCTCAGCCAGACCAAACACACAGTGGCAGAAAGACGCCCACTAACACTCCCAACCATGGCTAATGTGACAGCCCAGGCTACTATTCATCCACTCATACACACACACACACACACACACTTCCATACACACATATGCATACACAAATGGAGTCACAACCACCCTCACACACTCATAGTCAACACCCCAGTGGCACTCAAAGCCTTTTTAACACATGCTTTGACTTGATAATGTGACAAGAAGCTGATGGGAATCCCTCCCACACCACAGCCTTTTATACTGGGACTATTCTCATTGTTAACTGGAGATCTGGACAGAAGTGAGCCTGCACTACAGATATACTAGCACTTTGTACTGGCTACTTTGTACAAGCACTCTGTGTTTACTCATATAATTCTATTGTCATATTTCTCCACAGGAACAATTTGCATAAATCAGTTGCCAACGATGATGAAGAGTAAAATGAGTCAAGCTGATGAATGATTTCCTTTAAGGACATCTGTATGTGGTGATGATGATGCATTTTAGACTCTTCACATATTGCCACATCAGTACAGTTTCCAAAACCACTTTCTTAGCTTTAGGGAAAAAAATCATGGTTGTGCTTAAAATAAGTATGTGAACTCAGTAAAATATGCAAGTAAAGTAAGAATGCATGTAAATAATGTGACAGAAACAAACTATGGAAGAAAAAAAAACTCGCTAGACACTTGTGTCTCCTGGTTAAGTCCTAGGTTGGGTTGATGTCACCCCAGCGGGCACCTTGAGGTCAATTTGATGTTGAGAAATAGTCAAGATTTTGACTACTATCATAAGTAGTCTGCAGAAGCTTTGACATTCCTATTGTCGTATAGACGTCCAACAAAGGGATCAATCCTACATCAGGTTACTGTGCTATACGTTGTTAGTCAAAATACTTGACATCAAATCAACGTTGCTGCTCAATACCTGACATCAAACTGCCGTTAATTTGGTGTCTGACCAAAGTTTGACATCATGTTGAATTACATTGTTGACCAAATCAGGATATAATTTTGATTCAACATTTGATATCATCTTGATGTTGCATTTACATCAGATGCCCGCTGATACCAGTTCAGTGTAGCATATTCAGGTGTATCCTTTGATACTGCAGTCTGTATGAACTACAGTAACTTATTATTGAATGTTTTAGTGTAATTAATTCAGCAATATTAGTGTTAATCTTGTTTCCAGATGATTACAGAACACAGGGAAAGACAGGAAATTAGCACCACCTTGGTTCCCCACTGGATTTTGTTCAAGATAGTCTCCACACATGACTTCAAAGTGAAGGACTCTACACTGGAGCAAGACCTGGAAACTACCTACTGCTACACCTGTCCTGGCATTGTTATTCAATGGGACCATTTACTTAGATCCAGACTGAAATATCTCATCAACCACTGGTATTTTGAACTGACATTTGGTAGCTTTTGTTTTGGTTTTGTTTGCTCACATTTCCCCAAATATTGGATGGATTGACAAGGAATTTTTCATGGATATTCATGGTCACGAGAGGATGGAGGTCAGTGGGCCTCATGTGCAATCATTCAGTTGAATGTCTCTTAATTTTCTGTGAGACAAAAGTCAAATCGGGCGGCACGGTGGTGTAGTGGTTAGTACTGTCGCCTGGCAGTAAGAAGGTACCGTGTTCGGTTCTCGGCCCGGGGCTTTTCTGTGTGGAGTTTACATGTTCTCCTCATGTCTGTGTGGGTTCTCTCTGGTACTCCGGCTTCCTCCCACCATCCAAAAACATGCATGGGGATTAGGTTAATTTAAATTGTCCGTAGGTGTGAATGTGAGTGTGAGTGGTTGTCTGTCTCTATGTGTCCTGTGATGAACTGGAGACTTGTCCAGAGTGTACCCTGTCTTTCACCCTAAGACAGCTGGAATAGGCTTCAGCCCCCCCATGACCTTATGTGAGGATAAGAGGTAGAAAATGGATGGATGGACAACTCCAGATGCACCAGATGTTCTCAACTATCCAAACCTGCTCTTTTCCAGGTGGATTAATCCCACTTGATCAGAAATTTGAGGTATGTGGCTAATTGTTGATTATTAGCATAGCTAACACATGGACACATTATGTTAAACATGCAAACAGATGCTATGCTGTGTGCAAATACTATGACATGCCCAACAGTTGGAGAGGTGGCTCCAATAATATCTCACTTAGAAACATTTTTTTCATTTTGCAATGGAGAGGAAGTAATTGCAAGTTTTTGATTTGTGTGTCCAAATTAGAATTCCTTTAGTAGAAAGAAGAGTGGAAATACTATGTATGATCTGGCTGAACTGACCCTGTAAGTGACTTACTCTACATCATGTCTGTGTGACAGTGCGCCGGCTGCCTCGGCTTCCTTCCTAATGGTCATTACGGCTTCATCTATGTGACTGCAGGCATACTGAAGTAAATCAGATGTTCCGGGGTCGACCTCTACTGCCCTGACCTTCACCTGCTTCTCTGACCACAGGCTTTAAATCAGCCGCTGCTGCCACATTCACAATACTGGCCGAAGGTCCTGAAGAAAGGCCAGCATGCCCATTCACAATGCAGGACCATGGGACCATGAGAAAGGACAGCGCTAGCCAGGTCAAGTCAGGCACTGAACACATAAATGGTGCCTTTCACTGGGTGGAGCCCGAGAAAAGCAGAAAAACACACAATGGATTTAAAGAAACACACAAAGCAACGCCTCCTTAATCAGTATGTCGACTTAACTTGTTGTGAATGACGTCTTCACTCAGCCACATGTGATATATTGATTTGTCATCATTAGACTTGCCAAAACACCACAGTGACACTGCTCTTTGGGATTTTGAGTGACTGGACTTTAAATACAATAAATACAATTAAACACAACACAAGTAGCTCTAACGTAAATCCTATTCTGGTATGAGACAGTCAGAGTGACTGATGTGGTATAAAGTCCAATTATAAAGGTTGGATGGTCAGACAAACACAGGACAGGAAGTTTAAATGCTTAATTTACATAATAAACATATTTTTTTAAACTTTCCTTTCTTAAACCTGAGTACTTTTATTGCTTCAGTGAACTTATTGCAGATGTTTATTCTGAAAAACAGACAGCGTGCAGGTAACTGACAGACCATCCCTGACACGTCCAAAATTGACACCACTGATCAAGTGCTGGTATTTGACTAGTCTGGACTGAGAATGTGTTGGACATAGAGCTTCAGCTGTAACACTTGACTCTCTGACCTCTGACCTCCTCAGACACATGCAAAGTACCATTTGTTTAAATAATTTCCAAACCAAAATTAAAAGCAAGAAGCATGAAGATGTGAGGGAGGATTCACAATTAGACAGGGAAAAGCAGACAGTACACACATATTAAAGCATTTTTTTAATCTCTTGCTTTTATTTTGTCTCTTCGACACTCCCTTACTAGCAGCTTCCTGCTGCAGTCATGGAGAAAAACGACAGAGATACGATTCTGAATGGTTGGTTATATTTTTGAAAAACTCACAGACAACTCAAATGTAATATGCATCTTGTGTAAAAACCTCAGGAAATACTTCCTGTTTTTGTTACCTGAGGCTCATCAATTTCCTTTGGATCTGAAATAAATCCAAAAGTTCATAAAGTGACTTTCTTTGTATTAATTTGATTCCTAAACAAGATACTCTGGTACTAATTTGTGTTGTTCATGTGATCTTAATGCAAAATAATTGAATTTTAAAGGTTAAAGAAAACGATTAATCACAATTACTAAAAAGATTCTTGTGCAGCCCTGAAACGTTAAAAAACACTATAAATCTTCATCATCATATTCCCCTCTGTGTGAACACACATAAATATTCAGTGATCTCTTCATTTTCCTCCACTTGTTTTTCACTTCAGGACATTTTGATTTGAACAGATCAAGGTCACCAGGTGCTCGTCCTGTTAAGCCCTACTCATCTCCTCAGCTTTTCACTCATTCAATGAATATTCATACTGTCGATCCATGAGCAGTCATTCAGTGAAAGATGAAGAATTCAAACTGTGCTGTTGTTTTTTTTTTTTGGTTTAAATAATTAATTTAAAGACTTCATGAAACGTGAAAAAGCTCTCAATTCTTTGACAATTAATTAAAGTTTCTTTGAGGCATGAGGATTTGTGATTGAACAGTGATGCATCCTGTAACATTAAAACACTATTCTCTCTTCATATCCATACATTTCACCTTATAATATACAAGCAATGTATCTGTGTCTTTGTCAATGTCAGATACAAAGATGAAATGTACAGATGGGATAATTTACTGTGCTTCTTGTTTGTAGCCCTGGAGCCTCTTGAACCAATCCAGACCTTTTGTCAGAGCTGCAGCATGTTATATATTTACCTCCGCAACCTAGCGGTGTCTTCATGGGGCTGTGATGGAGTGAGAGAAGAGCAAAGGTCATGGCTGTGTTTCCTGCTCAAGCTCCTGATCAGGAAGCTGAGACTTACAGCGACCTGACCAGCTGAGCTAACTGCAGTAATCTGCAGGCTTCATATTGACTTGCTGATAATTGGTCTGGGAGCTTAATGAGCTTAGCTTACACGACCAGCACAGATAAGTCTGGGGGGGGGGGGTGTTTAAGCCCCCTGTCAATATGGAAGCTAACACCCCAGACTGAGCTATCAGATGCACAGAAGCCAGCTTATTAATTATACCATCATTAACAGATTATATCATTGTTCTTAAAGAGACAAGGATTACATTATAAGATGTGCATCTCCTCATCATGGCGTCTTGTTTAAACAACATATTGTTATTACCTGTGTTTGAATCATATTATGCGTGGCTTTTATCTTAATATAGGACCATGTTAAATATGTGTCAGCAGTGCAAACTATTGTTGAAATTGTGATATACCATGATTTGTTTCTAAGCAGTTAATGCTTTATATATATATATATATATATATATATATATATATATATATATATATATATATATATATATATATATATATATATAGAGGGGTGGCACGGTGGTGTAGTGGTTAGCACTGTCGCCTCACAGCAAGAAGGTACCGGGTTCGAAGCCCGGCGCGTGTGGAGATTGCATGTTCTCCACCATCCAAAAACATGCATGAGGATTAGATTAGATTGATTGGCTAATTTAAATTGACCGTAGGTGTGAATGTGAGTGGTTGTCTGTCTCTATGTGCCCTGCGATGAGGTGGCGACTTGTCCAGGGTGTACCCTGCCTTCCGCCCTAAGACAGCTGGGATAGACTCCAGCCCAACCCCCGCGACCCTATGAGGATAAGCGGTAGATAATGGATATATATATATACAAATGTGAAATCTCAAACTTAAATATTTGAATTCTTGTTTTAGACAAGGTTCACATTACATTACATTTGATGTCTCCATCAAATGTAATGGGAGTTTTTCAAAGTAAAATCAACCATTCAGAAGCATATTGCTATCATTCTTCTTCATGACTACAGCAGGAAGCAGTAAACTGCTAGTGAGGGTGAGATTAACAGATTAACAGGATTAAAAACATTACGCCTTGACTTTAATCTCATGACCAGAGTTTCACTGGTGTCTTTTATTTGTGCGTATGCTCTGAGATGCTTCTTGGCTCTCTGAACATTGACTTAGCAGTAAGCCTCAGGTCCTCTGTTGGTCCCTCCCTCCACATCCACACACTCTGAAAGGAGTATGAAAAGCTCAGCATATGTCCAACCATCTATCATTGCATCCGTCCTGAATGTGAACACTGATCTGTGCCTTCAGATGCCCTGAAAGAGCCAAAGTGCCCCCCCCCCACACACACACACACACCCTCCCACACACACCACCTCCACCACCAGATTTGGGGAGCCTCGTCTCACCCTAGTCCACATACAATCACACACTCACCCACCATGACTTGGCCATGTGTTCCCTGGCCACCTCTAGCCTGGTCCCAGTGCCCCCCCAGCCCCTCTCAGCTCATAGATCACTGCTGACACATCAGTAATTGAGCTGAGACAGATAAGAACCAGTGGACAAGACCCCAGGGTCCTGACACCGCTGAAAAGCCGAGAACAAACACTGTGTATCACAACACTCTCTGCTTTCCCCTGGTATTCTGTTGCTCGGCCATTAAATCCAGAGAGGACTTTGGTCCGAGCTGCGCTCATCGTTTCGTCTGTGGCAGCAGTCCATTGATTCATCACACGTGTCGTGAAGCAGAGACGAGCGGACCGCTAAATACTCCAAGGCTGATGATGTGCTTCACCTTTTGTGTATGTTTTAGTGAACTAAAAGTAGTCTAGTTTAGTCTCATCTTATGCGTGTCTTCTGTTCTGATGGTGTTGCAGTGGTTAGCGCTGAGGGTCGCAGCTGGGATCCTGCAGTCACAGCTGTTGCCATTTTTGAAGAGTTTACCTTTGGCTCCGTTGATTCAGGCTCTGTGCTGTGTGTTGTTTTTTTGTGAGGTTGCAAGTTGAGAAACTCATAATGATATATAAACCTTGTGTTTGACGAAGCCAGGCCACACCAGTGCTAGAAAAACAAAGTCAATATCTGGAGAAGAAGTGACCTTGTTTTCAGGGTTTGGGTTAGGTTGGAGAAATAATACCTCAATTTGAAGAGTTCAACTCATCTATACTCACCAGCTAACATCACTCAACTGCTGCAGGTTTGTCAGCCGATCATCATTGATGCTGATCCATCCCAAAGCTGCTCTACTGGTCTGAGATCTGGTGACTGTGGAGACCACTGGAGTCCAGTGAACTCTGTGTCATGTTCCAGAAACCAGTTGAGATGATCTGAGCTTTGTGACATGGAGCATTATCCTGCAGGAAGTAGCCATCAGAATATGGTCCACTGTGGTCATAAAGGGATGGACATGGTCAGTAACAGGACTCAGGTAGACTGTGGAGTTTGAACCGGGTTCAGGTGGGACTAAGGAGAAACCCCCCAGCATTAGACCAGCAGCAGCAGTCTGAACTGCTGATAGCACGCAGGATGGATCCAGGCTGTCATGGTGGTTAAATTCTGACTTTTCCAGTCTTTGATTATCTTATTTTGGTGATTCATAACCTCAGCTTTCTGTCCTCAGCTGTCAGGAAGTGACACCTGGTGTGCTCTTCTGCTGCTGGAGATCATTTGTTTCTAGCTTCTCAGATGCTCTTCTGCAGACCTTGGTTATAACCAGTGGTTATTTGACTTCCCGTCGCCTTCCTATCGTCTCCAACCAGTCTGACCTCTGACCTCTGGCATCAACAAGGCATTTTACTCTCTGGATATTTCCTCTTCTTCTGTTCTCTGTAAACTAAATATGGTTGTAGTGAAATACTCCAACAGTCATGTCAATTTCAGAATCTCTCAAATCACTTTTCTTCTTCATTCTGATTCTCAATCAAATTGAACCTCAGCAGCTCGTCTTCAACACGTCGACATGACTATACTCAGTGAACTGCTGCTGTGTGATCGGCTAATTAGATATTTGTGTTGATGAGCAGTTGATCAGGTGTACGTAATAAAGTGCAGGAAGTAAAAACTCTTAATACTTTTACTTGTGTTTCACATAATCATAAATCCAACATGTTTGGTTTTACTCATCCAACAAAATAAGCAGTTGGTGTCAGTCATGATGTTTAATATTTATTAAATAGCACAATTCATTAATTAATTAATAGACTAGTCAATCATGAAACTAACTCTTATTTTTATATTCCACCTTAGGATCCTATTTTCCCATTAGTGCTAAGGTTCAAAAGCCAGAGAGGCTAAAGGAGGATCAGGGTTTAAATAAAGAGAGAGAGAACACGTTGTTAGCAGGACATACAAGCGTGATAAATTTTGGTTCGTCTTTTGTCACTGAATACGTCTGGGCCCATATGCTGGACTACAAAGCTACGTGAAAGCAGCGTTTAAAAAGCCAGGCCTACCACATTAAAGCCTATAACAATCTGTGTTCATGGTAAGTTATCACTCTCAATTAATCACCTCCCACAATGGGATTTCTGATGTGTTCAAGCCCCCTGAAAGCTGCAGGTCAGGACGAGGGCAGACTGACTCTCAGCTCCCTATTCTCCATCCCCTCACTCCCCTTTCACTTCATCACATCTCTCAGTCGCTGCCAACTGAAGCGCCTTTACATTTTTCTTATTCCTCGAGCTCTGTGAAAGAATGGCAGAGTCGAGCATCACACTCTCCAAAACAAACACAGAGAGATAGATGTAAGTGTGGAGATGTGGTGCTTTATGTGTCTGACTGACTGGCTGGATGGCTGAGAGCCTTTCTGCCTGATTAAAACCCCTCCCTGGTCATTCCAGTGGGGCTGTGTTAGCCTATGAATGGTATTGTATTGTGAGGGCTCTCCTCATTCCTGCACTGCTGAATGGGTTTAACCACTGGTTTAGATTCAGTTACACGGTTTTGGTTGAAAGTGTCCCTCCCACCGCTTTGGACTCCATGGTTCCCTTGACTGACCTGTTTAGAAGCTGCCGTGGAAATGTCATGTCGCCCCTCCCATGGGCTGGACCCGACATTCACTTTGATAGGTAACAAAAAATGACTTGGGATGGGAGTAAACCAAGGGCTCTTTTTTGACCACGATGAATTGCCAATTTATGGTGGAACGCATTGCCGTGGTGCTGGGGGACATTGAAGTGGAGGATGCGGTGATTCCCTTCTTTGGCGTGTCTGAACATGGGTGGAAAGTTAAATAAAGCAGAAACGTTTTCTGCAAAAAAAAAAATAATAATAATAGGAACTGTTGGATATGAAAGCATATTGGATTCACTTGAAAAAAAAAGCTAAAGCTTACTAATTCATTTTTTGGTTTGTTTATTGTTGTAATTATTTCTGTTTCTGGTTGGTAGTATTTTTACTGTGTTTTCTTTTCCAGAATAATTTCCTGGTATGTTTTTGGACAAATTATTTTCCAGAGTTTAGAAAACATTTGAAACAATAGAAACATTCATTCCTTTATTGAGAACTCGATTTAATGGAAGCAGACATGACCGACTTGTTTAGTTTAATCAAGTTTTACTTTGATCTGGACTTTTTCGCAGGACTTTGCCACTTGCAGGTTGGATGTTCTCACAGGACTTAAACGTATCTTGGTAATTCAGGAAAAGAATTACTACTAGAAAAAGAAAAACATACAATGAAAAACAGAAAAAATACTCTGAAAAACAAGAAAAAATATTACGAAAAACAAAAAATACTCCTTAAAACAGTAAAAAAGAATGCAAAAACCCCAGAAAAAAATGCTACAAAAACAGAAAAATGGGAAAATATTTGTCAGGAAAAAAAGAAAAAGAAATAAAAAATAGCAAACAAAAAAATAAATTACTCAGAAAAAAAAGAAAAAAAAATTGTTTCGAGTGACTGCAATGCACTTCCATAATAGGACTTAAGACTTTTTAATTTAGAATATAGAGATCTAAAGAAATAGAACAGTAGAAGTTGAAACAAAATCTATAGTGCATAAAATTTGACACCACAAAAAAATATGAATTAATTTTGACTATATTTTGTCATGGTTAAAAATAAAGATATGTCTGAAACATCAAAAGGGTGCTCTTTGTTAGCTATTATAACGCTGAGCATCCTAAAATAAGTTGGTCCTTTAATGCAAATTACAGAGTTTGACCAGGAGATATCAAGGTAATTCACAAACATGTTATTTGGTTTGTAGTAGCCTGCAGGAGAATGCAGTTTCACACATTCACTGCATGAGATGTTTTCAGCTTCTCTGGAGCGGAAAAACAATGTTAATTAATTAAGCAGGAAGTCAGTAGAGTAGAAAGTAGATGAAAAGCCAGGGGAAGTTTGGGCCAAAGTGGGGACCTTTGGTTTTCATAGATATCCCAGTCCATGAGACTTTTTCTGCCTTTCAACATTCAGCATCAGGTCTGAAAAACCAACACAAGCAGCATAGAACCTGGAGGAGAGTTTACTTCTAACTAACAGGGTTGTGTGTCTTTTCAAACTGATTTACTTAATGCACACATTGGGAAAAAGAACACAGAAATGCAGAATTTAAAGACAGATTGTGAAAAGTGATCGTTGAATAGTTTGGAATCAGGTTGGCCACAAAACAAAGGATGTATTTGAGAGGTGAAAGAGCTCCAGCTGAGTGTGATGACCCTGAGGACCTCAGGAGAGCAGAGCGGTGGCCTGCTGTACGACTGGTGAGATGACTTCCCACGCTGCAGCGTACAGTGGCTGCCTGCTGTACGATGACTTCCCACGCTGCAGCGTACAGTGGCTGCATGCTGTACGATGACTTCCCACGCTGCAGCGTACAGTGGCTGCATGCTGTACGATGACTTCCCACGCTGCAGCATACAGTGGCTGCCTGCTGTACGATGACTTCCCACGCTGCAGCGTACAGAGCTGCCTGCTGGACTAAAGAGGAACCTGCCCTTACGAAAGAAAAATATATTGCAGTATATTGGAAAATATCATGCTTTATTTTAGGCAATATATTCACATATATGAGATTTAATATTTATATTTTCCAATATATTGCAATATATTCATAGAAAAGCAGTCCCCTCACAGCAAGAAGGTACCAGGTTCGAATCCCGGCCTGGGGCCTTTCTGTGTGGAGTTTGCATGTTCTCCTCATGTCTGTGTGGGTTCTCTCTGGTACTCCGGCTTCCTCCCACCATCCAAAAACATGCATGGGGATTAGGTTAATTGGTTAATTTAAATTGACCGTAGGTGTGAATGTGAGTGTGAGTGGTTGTCTGTCTCTATGTGTCCTGTGATGAACTGGACACTTGTCCAGGGTGTACCCTGTCTTTCACCCTAAGACAGCTGGGATAGGCTCCAGCCCCCACGACCCTATGAGAGGATAAGAGAAAGAAAATTTCATAGAAAATATATGGGTATATACTGATACATATAAAAAATATACTGCAGTCAAGACCAAAAAGAGCACTAATTGTGTTCTTTACATGCTCCAATATATGCATACATCATGTATGGAAATGTATTGTGTCATATATGGATATGTACATATTATGTTGTACCATATAAAACATGTTTTAGTTTTTTCTTTTACATTTTGGACCATGCATGGAATAGCTATGTAAAGATAGATAAAGAAGATACAGTGAAGACACGTTTCCATTACACATATTGCAGTTTAATTTTCAGTCTTCCACACTCTATCTCTATCTTGGAGGTATGGATGCATCATTCGACGGCATCTACCAGAATGCTTAGCACGACTGGCGGCAAAAGAATTCGCAATCATAGCACAAGGAACATGCATGCGCAATGCTTTTGAGCTGAGGATTTCAAAGAAGTGTGGGCAGAGCAGACAAGCAGCAACAAGGAAGGAGGAGGCGCAACATAAGTAGATTTCATTTACAAACATGTCAAACTAGATTTGTCCTTGTTAGGTGGGCGAAGAGACCTGACATAGATACAACCAGCATCATTCCCATCAGCTGGATAACTGGTTTTGACCCAGCTGATACTGACAGGACATATCTTGTTGAACATGCTGTTATTCTTCAGCTAGCAGGCAAGCTTTGTTGGTCTTTACAGCAACATAATGTTTGTTGTTCTGCTTATCTTTCACAATGTGTAATGTACATAATCTTATCCAGATTTGCATGGGTATTTTTGAAGAGGCAGCGCCATGATTTAATTTCCCCCTCTACAGTGGTTTTCACCCTCTTTTGGCAAAATTAAAGGTTTCTGGAGGGCTGGTATTTATTTATTTTTTGTACATTTTGTTTATAGATATTTTATTTATATTTTATTTGTATTATATAACACCACTGCTGAAAGTTTTGAAGAAATGTTAAAAAATGTTGCACTGTTGATGTCACATTTAGAAAATAAAAATGGCTTTTGATAGAATACCATCTGTGTAAATGGGTCATTGATGATAGGTTGCATATTTATGGTTTATCTTAAGTTCAAGTATTTATATATTTCAGATGTTACCTATACTGTATCACCATATTTACCAGTATTATATGTACATATATCTTATTTTTATATAAGTATTACATATATCTTTACATGTTTCATGTATGTTTCCATATACTTTTACTTATATTAAATATGTTTTTACATATATCTGTACATAGATTACATGATTACAATTTGAATATATTAATAATATATTATACCATATATTTCACATACATGTGACACTACATTTTTACATACATTACCAGTGCATTTCCCATATAAATCACAATATGCTTGCTATTAATACACACAAAATTGTATATATTTTGGGATATATTATACCATATATTCAAAGTGTCAATAGTTTGTATATTTTGCAGTATATTGCAATATATTACACCAATGTATAATATATCGTATTATATGTTTCATCAATATATTATTGCATGTATTTTCAATATATAATATATTGGAACATGTTTATTCGTATATTAGAATATATAATAGAATATAATATATTAGAATATACTGTAATATATTTCACATAACATATTGGAAAATCTATTTTTCTTTCATAAGGGTGGAGCTTTGGAGCCTTTGTGGTTCACTAAACACAGAGGAAGGCTATCAGGGCTCTCTGAAGGAACCTTCTGTCCAGAGACACACAGTGGGGCGGGGAGGATGGCCTGATGTTTAGAGAAGGAAAAAGCTGAAAAATGCACAAACTGTGTTTACATCTGACCCCATGCTGTGCTCGCTGGCTTTTCCACTATATTCCCAAGACATAAATAATCACTTCTATTCATTTCTACTATTCACTGTGGAATAGTCAGTGATCTTTATTACACCAGTTGCTCCATGGTGTTCACTTATTCTGCATATATGCTGACTTTGTCACCTGTTTTGTTGCTTATTTAGACATGTATGCATTATTTACTGATCTATATACATACTATTGTTTGGCAGCTTTATTATTCCTCCACCCAGTGTCAGGTGTTTACCACCACTACTCTAAATTAACAGGATTACTGATTAATCCACCAATACGTGCAAGCTCTTTAATCAAAATGATATCGTTAATGATGAAAAATAATTATTGTTGTTATCCAGGAATTTTCAAATTTACTGTTTTACAAATAAAGCAGAAAAAAAATCTCAAATCACATTCTTGTCATTTTGTTGATTGAGATGTTAAATTCTTCAGTTATTTCCTGTCATTCCTGAGCAGAAGAAATGTGTTTTAGTGGTTGTTTGTTATTCTGGTTTCATTTCTGACTTCTCAGTGAATTCCAGTGTTCTGGATCAAATTTTGGTCTAAAAAGGTGAATCCAGTTGAAATTTCTCACTCCTTTTCAAAATGCTGAAATATAGCAAATGGATGTTCTTTACTGCTCTGATACATTCAGAGCAGTAACATTTGTTAAGTAGTGCATGTATAAATTGCTTTTTTTCTTATTTTCCTTTGTTATCTACTTATTTTGATATATGTTTCTGTTTATTCTACTTGTTCACTTACATCATAGCATCTATTATAATGTTGCTCTCTCCACTTTGTTGCTTTAACACCGTAAATTTTCCAATTTGTGGGACGAATAAAAGATTATCTTATTTAATCTTGTCTTATCTTGTCCTATATTATTTTTTTGACAGCTAAAGAAGTAAGTAGTTTCAAAAAAGAACATCAATGATGAATTCAAGTGTACACACACAAACAGGGTCAGACCTAAAAATTCCCTCATTTCCCATGAGCACCCATGCTTTGGATGAAGACAGGCCTATAATCAATTAGCTGTTCTCTGTTCATGGTGCTGTCAATGATCGGGGATATGACTGCTTTATTAGCTGATCCAGCCGCCCTCCTCCTCTGCTCCCTACACTGTTTACAACCACTAACCGAATAAGAGCACTTATTAAGCTGACACTTATTAGACAGACGCCTCCTGCTCCAGCGCTCAACATGACCCCACCTCAACGAGCAGCTGACTTTTGACTTGATGTTTTGTCAGCACTCAGATCTGCGTTATCAGTGTCTTCATTACTTTTCTTTCAGTTTATTTCAGTGGTGTTTCATCTCCTCCACAGCAGTGCCATAGGGTAGAGATCCATCCATCCATCCATTATCTACCACTTATCCTCATAGGGTCGCGGGGGGGCTGGAGCCTATCCCAGCTGTCTTAGGGCGGAAGGCAGGGTACACCCTGGACAAGTCGCCACCTCATCACAGGGCAGATAGAAACAGACAACCATTCACACTCACATTCACACCTACGGTCAATTTAAATTAGCCAATTAACCTAATCCCCATGCATGTTTTTGGATGGTGGGAGGAAGCCGGTGTACCCTTTCAGAGTGTGTGGATGTGGAGGGAGGGACCAACAGAGGACCTGAGGCTTACTGCTAAGTCAATGTTCAGAGAGCCAAGAAGCATCTCAGAGCATACGCACAAATAAAAGACACCAGTGAAACTCTGGTCATGAGATTAAAGTCAAGGCGTAATGTTTTTAATCCTGTTAATCTGTTAATCTCACCCTCACTAGCAGTTTACTGCTTCCTGCTGTAGTCATGGAGAAGAATGATAGCAATATGCTTCTGAATGGTTGATTTTACTTTGAAAAACTCCCATTACATTTGATGGAGACATCAAATGTAATGTAATGTGAACCTTGTCTAAAACAAGAATTCAAATATTTAAGTTTGAGATTTCACATTTGTATATATATATATCCATTATCTACCGCTTATCCTCATAGGGTCGCGGGGGTTGGGCTGGAGTCTATCCCAGCTGTCTTAGGGCGGAAGGCAGGGTACACCCTGGACAAGTCGCCACCTCATCGCAGGGCACATAGAGACAGACAACCACTCACATTCACACCTACGGTCAATTTAAATTAGCCAATCAATCTAATCTAATCCTCATGCATGTTTTTGGATGGTGGAGAACATGCAAACTCCACACAGAAAGGCCCCGGGCCCGTGATTCGAACCCGGTACCTTCTTGCTGTGAGGCGACAGTGCTAACCACTACACCACCGTGCCGCCCAGGGTAGAGATCACAAGACCAAAATTCACTATATAGGCTCTGAAGTCTGTTAACCAAAATAATTTGGTTTACTCAGCCACAGTTTAAGCCTGATACATGTGTCCATTAATCTCCACAAAAGCAACCTGTTACATTAATCATTTGATGTATTTTTTGACATAGAGTCCTTAACAAACATATCAGAGCTTCCAGCATCATCTCCTTCACTTTAACTGGACTCTTTCTTCCTCACTGACTTCACTACTCTTCACCATTTTGAACAGGAGTGAGGAATTTAAACTGAATTCATCTTTTTAGCCCTAAATTTGATCCAGAACACTGGAATTCACTGAGAAGTCAGAAATGAAACCAGAACAACAAACAAACCACTGAAACACATTTTTCTGTTCAGTAAGAAATAACTGCAATTTAACATCTCAGTCTCTAAATAATACGAATGTGATTTAATATTGTTTCTGCCTTTTTGTAAAACGGTTTCCCTGCAGTCTGTTCCAAAGGAAAGCAGAACAAATGTTCAGTCGTTCAAACCAAGAATCTGACCGAGAAGCAAAAACAAGTCTGGCGGTTGTGGACTAATATTAGAGAAGTATTCATGAGCATTTCGTGAGTCAATTAACCATTTTATGACAAATAAACATCACAAAAATGTGAAATACTCACCTGTGAACATTTTGCACATGACACCTTTTGATCTGAACCACAGATCAGTCACACTGGGGATTCACCTTGCTTTAATAAAATCATACTTCAGAGATACAAACAGGAGCTGAATGGAACCAATCAGGAGCAATGAGAAAGTGGGGAATATGAATGACAGTATTTAATATCAGGAACATGTGACTTAGTTTGAATATTCATTCAGTGATGAATCCACCATCCATCCACAGACAGGGTTCAGGGTCTGTGGGGGTCTGGAGCTGATCTCAGCTGACCCTGGACACAGCACCAGACCCAGGACCCTAGACCCTCTAGACTCCAGAAAGACCAGGTCAGACCAGAACCTGAGACCCTGTAGACTAGATGGACCAGGTCAGACCAGAACCTGAGACCATCTAGACTAGACGGACCAGGTCAGACCAGAAGCTGAGACCCTGTGGACTAGACGGACCAGGTCAGACCACAACCTGAGACCCTATGGACTAGAAGGACCAGGTCAGACCAGAATCTGTTAGGATGCTTGACTGAATGTGACAGAAAATGGAAATGTGTCTAAACTGTTTCCATCTCTTCTTAAAGGAGCAGTCAGGAGTCATAATAATAAAGAGTTGTCGAAAAGGCTTTGTGGGTCCTTCAGGCTGCTCCCACATGTCCTAGCGTCTCCATGGAGACGGACTTTAGGTATATTTTACAGCCTGTTGAAGCAGCTCAGGGGGGTTTCCCACTTCACGCCTGCCTCTCCTTTCACAGCCATACTCTATTGGTCTGCAGGAACAACACATATGGTGGCGGCGCCGAGGCTCGCTGTAAAAGTAATTGGCTTCATTGCAGAGGGGATAAATAGCAGTGGCTGGTTGCAGAGGGCTTCCTGCAGAGTTTGACCGCTCCTGGGTTAATCGTGGTCCCTGTGAGGCTGGAAGCTTTCCCAGTCATCAGCACTGGCCACCAGCCCAGCTGGATCAGCTGCAGGGAGACAGGAAGGACTGTTAGACTGCACTATACTGACCGCAGGACAGTGGCAACGTGTCTTATTCCTGCACACAGAGGCATCAATAGACCTATTTTAGGAGGGCTGAAGCTGAATCCCCCCTAAAATATTTTTAAGCACCCCTAAAAAAGTGCACACAAATTCAATATAATGTAGCCAAAATAGTTTAAATAAATAATCATATAACCTTGCATTATGGATAAACCACTTAAGTATGGTCACCCCCCTTACAGCCCTATTGTTGAAAAAGGCTCCCTAAAGTGCCCTCTTTGGAGGTATGTATGATACAGTACAGTGGTGAGCAAAGACTTTCTGAGGGAAAGTCAAATTAGCCTCACCTGGGGGTAAGCCCTCCTGTCCTTAAAACCTAGTGACGCCCCTGCCTGCACATCTAGCAATGCACATTTTCATCTTGTGAGACATTCTCATCTTTAGCCCTGCTATAGGCTAACTTTTAAAAGCTGCTGTTCTTCCAGAGTAAATTTCAGTGTAAGATTATTTTTTCTGCTCTAACCAGTATTAGTACTGATTACATTTAGTTAGCAGAGGACACAAATATCACCGAATCTGTCCGGTAGCACAGGATGAAAAGACTTTTTGGTGTTATCACCACACTGTGATATTACAAATGATTTTCCTCTGTAAAATCATCTGTGTTATCATCAAGGCTCATGGGAAAACATCCTTTAAAACTTCAAGAAAACTACAATTCAGATGCAACTTTCACTTTTACTATCATATTTTATATCTGTCTTCTTCTATTCAACTTATTAGGTTGCTGATGGAGAGTGAGGATCCCACAATTTGCTGTCTGGCAGATTGTTTTTGTCATTAATTTTATCATTTCTCAGTTTTGATGTGTTTGTTGTGTTGTTCTATGTCTTGATGTTTTATGTAAAGCACTGAATTACCCTGTTGCTGAAATGTGCTAAATAAATAAACTTGCCTTGCCTTTCAGAGTTTGTCTCACTCAGTCTGCAGTGATCTGACCATCATCCACTCATTCATTACTGCTATAGATTCATTTATCTGCACAACTTCGAAATCACAACTTGTTGCTTGTTGACGCTGAGGCATTTCTGGATCTGGTGTATTCTGAAGTAAAATTGACAAATGTGGAAAATAAATGTCCACTGTGTCTCTTTGCCTCCCAGTCTGAAAAAAATAAACTAAGCATTTCAGCATTTTACGCATGCGGCTGTTTTGTTTTTGATTGATTTGACGTCCGCATAATGCTGACTCTCTCCATCCCATCGGCTGACTGAAACGGCCTTTTTGTGCCACTTGACTCTCTGGCGCACACACAGCGCCATTTGTCTTGCAAATCCATCCCCGCTGCGCCTCGTTCAGGCGAGGAAAAGAGAGCAGTCGGACGTCAGTGAAGTTCAAACCAGCGAACAAGCGGAGAGGCTGTTCCATAGCAGCCGCTTTTGTCGATATCAAAACGGAGAGCTGGTGAAAAATGATGCATGCTTTTACACCTCTGACTCCTGGCAACTGACAGAGCAAGGGATGGGCATGAGGGGTGGGGGTGTGAAAAGTTATAAAAAATACTGAAGTCAGTGCTGGAGGCGAACAAAGGAGTCCCGGTCTGAACGGGCTGAGTGTCCTCTTGCGCGCGACGGGGACCAGCAGCGCAGAGAGCAGGAGATGGATGGAGACACACACGTACAAACGGCCGTGACTACAATTTGCATATTTGTAATTTATCGCTTTTTGTTAAGTTGTTCAAGGATTTCTTCTTTTTTACAGAGTTAAAAAATGAATCATTTGTCAAAGTGTGCGGGGCTCAGAGAGAGAGAGAGAGAGAGAGAGAGCATTCATGAGCATTCACTGCTTAAAGTCTGAGATCAGCTCTGTTTAAAAAGAATATCCATTATATTTATGTATTTATGGCTTTTTGTCTTCTGCTCTGGAATCAGTCTGCTTCATTTCCATATCTTTTCACCGGAGCTTCCTCGTGAATAGACTGTAATATTTCACGATGGGGCACGCAAAAGCTGTGCACAATGCCTCTCATATCCACCCGGCTTTCAGCCGCAACAATGATCATAGCAAGACGTCTTTATGGCTAATTCATTCAAAGGCGCATCTCCCGTCCTCCGGCGTGGAGGTCAACCTGCCGTGTTCCGTCCACCAGGGGGGTTTTCAGAGGCCAGAGGCAGTCAGCTGGCTCCGGCACACAGGACACCACACACACACACACACACACACGCATTATTATTTAATTCTTATTATTACCTCTAAGGCTAGACTACCAGTAGGGCGGGTTTATATATTAAATCTGAAATGGGAAATTACAGAAATTGATTATTGAAGGAAAGCTGAACATGATAATTGGAGACAGCGTCAAGGACATATTCTTCCAAAGAAACAGCAGGTAGTGAGTGATATTATTTGGACAGAAAGTTGCCTCCTTTTCAAAACATCGATGCGCCACGATGAGACGCACTTTACCTCCAACACACTGTTTTATTGTAAATAGTTGTGTTGAAAATGAGCATTAATCCAGATTTTGTCTTCACATCCCAGTTCTGTATGTTGAACTGTCGGTAAAATAATTATGATGCATGCATGATCAGTTTGTTTGATGCCTCCTCTTAAAGTCACGCGCTGGACAAAGAGCTGGTGCTCTATGTCCCCTGGAAAAGTAAGACTCAGCCTGTGCATGTGCGTCATCCCCAGCGCGCAGCAGACACACCATTCCGCTATAAGGCGAAATAAAGAAACAAGACCGGCTTTTACGCATGATTATTCTGCACCCAAATTCAGAGTTAATGGGCTGAATGTCATTTCTACAAGAAGTCTGTGTAGGTTCACAGTCATTCAGCTCGATGTAAACCAAAAAGAGCAAAAAAAAAAAAAAGAATCAACTGGACTGCTTAAGGTTTGTTGGAGACTTTTCTCCTCGCATCCGAGAGAACCAAAGAAGCCTCCTAGATGATTGTGGTGAAACGTGTCCAACAACCCTTAAGTAGTCCAAGTGATTTTTTTTTTTTTTTTTGCTTTTTGGTTTCTAGAGGATGTCATTGGTGAAATTTTAAATCGAATCAATCTCGGGCATTGGATTTGCGCACGACGGCATTGATTGACGCTTTATATCAATTTATTTTATTGTATTTATCTATTAGGATGACAAAATGCAATTTATCGCGATGACAGAAGCAAACTAAACACGTGATTATCTGATTTTTTTCTGGAGTTACACTTTGCTCCATGCGCATTCGCCTTAATCCCTTTCTGTCCGTGCGTTGCCATGCGCCAAAGAAGTAATCCTTTGGAACAGATCCAAGGTAACGCATCTCTCTCCAAGTTAAATAAAGATAAAGTAGGTCCCCTAAAATGAACGACAGCCCGTGTCCTAAAGAAATAAACTCCTCCTCTGTTTATAATTCTTCTGTCTTTGCCACCCGGGTCTTCTCAATGAGGGAAGCTGCTCGTGCGCCCCCGGAGCCACTTGTTGCCGGCGCATAAAGTTGGCGCTTTTGAGAAGTTAAATATCCCAGAAAGAACACAAGTTAGTATCTCAAGGGCTCCACTGAGACAAAAGACCAGCGCCTTACCATATGCTTAATGGCTACAGCCGTCCAGCCTTTATTAAAGGCAAAAAGTGGTCCTTTAAAAGTTGGAAAGGCTCCTTTATTTGAGTTAGATGGAGCACTTGCGCACAAAACCAGAAGCGCGCATTGCCATTGACTCGCCCCCTTTTCTCTTTCTTTCAGGAGGCTGAAGCGGCCACCGTCATCGCCTGTTTCACTCCAACATAAGCTTTTCATCACTCGGCTTTGTCCTCCGTGAAAGTAATGCTGCGAATCAAAGAGATGACAATATTTTCCATCAGCTTGGAGACCCCGGACAAGAGCCCTCGAGCTTTGGCAAAAATCAGGGCCGGTTATTCATCCTGTCACTCCGCACCTGTGGTCCCGCATTCAAAGTATACAAACCTGTCCCTATTAACATTAATTATTCACAAACAACACAAAGGCTGAAATAGAGCAGGTTGAAGTCTGTTTATGGCTCCTAAATGTTTTATTCCTCTGAAGATGTGCCCAAAGCTTTTTTTCTCTCTCGCCACCGAGTGCCTGTCTCTCTTTCAGCCTTGAGTAGCCCTACAGTTTGGATGTTACAATCGCAGCATCTGCTTAATCTTGCGGATGAAAATATGACACAAAACATAGCTCAGAGAGGATTTGTTAAATCCCGGTAATGAGTGATCAACGCGGGAAACAATGGAGACGGATGGTGAGAGCCGTATGGCTCCAAGGGGGCGGCCGGGGACAGTTTGCTCTCTTGTGGAGAAAGCGCCAGGTGATGGCAAGAAAGTCAGGAGGAGAACACACCAAATCCACATCCTTTCTCTCCTTGAAAAAAAATAGACGACATAAATTTAATTGGCTTATCAAGGCGCAGCGAAAGGAGCTCGCTGTTAATTGGCTGTGGACGCACAAAACAAACGCAAGGACACGTCGAGCCTGACTCGCCCGCTCTGCGCTTTCAGCCCGGTGTCACATCATTGAAAATGTGTTTTATTATTGCAAAACGTCACATGCTTTACAGTTGCCATATTGTGTTCTGGACAAAGGCTGATGGGACATTAAAGACGCGGAAAACGGTGCCAACCCGTCTCGAAGACACTGCAAGGGCCTCTCTCTTTGCTTGTTTTTAGGCAGCTGCTGTCCAGGGACTCAGGCATAAGGACATGAAAAGAGACAAAGTTTGAACTACCAGGTGCATCCCCCCGGAGAACCGATCTGTTTGCAGCGGGACAGGAGAGCGCTCATAAAGATGTAATTTAGATTGGAAGGTCACGTCTGAAAGAAAAGAACGCACGGGGAAAAGAGAGAATGATCCCCTCCCTGCCTCTCCACACAGCTCCCTCCCTGCTCCATCAGTGCGGTGACACGGCAGAAACATGTAGGTTACCGGAGATTCACCGCCTGCATCCTGCAGAGAGACTGGGAGCGACCGGGCTGCACGGCACAGAGCTGGTGGTCCGGGCAGGTCAGCCCCACAGGGGCACACTGATGATATGTCGTGGCAGCAGAAAAAAAAGAGTCAGAGTTATTCATCATGACTCCAGGGGATGTATGTCCGAAGATTATCTGAAAACCAAGCGGATTTGTGGCTGTTAGCCGTCTCCCCAGCGCGCTAACATACGGGTTCAAAGCGGATTTAAGAGCATTAGAGGAGATAACATCTTACTTTCCTCTCGTTCATGTATCAGTCAACTAAAGCTTCACACCTTCACTGACGCGCTCCAGCTTCACCTTTTATTACTTGTTAATGCAATTTTCAGCCATTGGCGCGAACCGAGACACTAATTCAGCCACTGGTGCGTAAAAGTGTCAATCCTCCTGCTATAAAGACATCAGATGAGCTTAAACAGTAGCTTATTACTAAATCATGAAAAATAAAAATATCTGCTCATTAAAGAAGACGCATTAACATTGTTTCACAGCCTCAAATGTCCACTGCACCATTTACATAATTTATGACAGTTCTGCCTGCAAATTCCAGGAGAAATATTCATTATAGTTTTACAGCTTTTAAACGTTTTAGATCATAGTTCAGGTGGCATCATGTTCATTAATTCAGCGATAAAATTAATATAAATTTTGAAGATAAGGAGACCTCTTTTAAAGAATGCCTATCGGTGTTATTCTGCAGTTCTAATGATGGTTTTAACAGATAAATGAAGTGGCTCTGAGACAAATATTAAATGTTAAAGTGTCATCGACCTGAATGCATTCATCTTCTGTTAATAACAGGCTCAAAGTTGTCCCAACTTTGTGGGAGCATACTTACACTTATTTACTCCTCTATGATTGAAAAAAATGTTATTATTATTATTATTATTATTATTATTATTATTATTATTATTTAATGATTAATTCCCCCTTTTTCTAAATGTATCATCAGAATATTGCATTAATGTTTTTTGCCGTCAGGGTACTGTCGCTGTGAGCGCGCACCGCCTGCCGGTCTGTGGTGAATCAGCGGCCTTTGAGCTCGAGCCTTTCTCAACCAAATGACCGCTTGGCATGGCCCTCTATAATGTCTGTAAAGGGAAATTAAAGCCGTCACACAGTAAAACGCTCGTGTCTTTTAAAGCCGTGCCAAGCCCGCAGTCGGAGTGACAAGATAGCCGGGAGTATTTCAGCCGGTCCCTTCCGCTTGGCTGCGACGCACCAAAGGATGTGAGAGGCGCTCCGCGCTGCGCGCTGAAGAGAACAACAGCCATCAACGGCACAAAGGCGTTAAGGTGCGGGGAACCACAATGCTACCACTGTTTTAAGCCCCGGTCCTCCTGCCAAACACATGAAGTTGCCATGCAGCATTTGCTGCTTCCCAATGGCTCTAACAGGATTACATGCTCCTGAGGAGCGCATTGCCTCACAGACGAACCTGCAGAGAAACACTGGAGCTCCGAGGTTACAATTTTTTTCATCATTTTTTTAATCCTAAAAAAACAACAATAATTCAATACTCTTTTTTTCTGTAAAACACACAAGAATCATCTGATTTTAGTTACGATAAACAGAAATATGTGCGAGCCCACCTGTTGTGCTGGTGATTAAAAAAAATACTAATTATTAAATAAATCCAAACTTCTTCAGTCCCCGCAGCGGAGTTTTTGCGTGTCTCCCCAGCCTCGTGTTTGCAGCCTTTTGGGGACCCACGCGGTTCATATACGCGGCGGCGGAGTGCTGGCTGGTAGTGCGGGGGCGTGCATGGGGGACACATGTTGGAGGGATGCTGCTGTACCACGGGAAAAAGTGTCCCGGCAGCACCTGGCAGCACAGAGAGCCGCATTCAACAGCTTCCCATCATCCCGCTGCACGCCTGCGTGCGCTTTAACCACCTTCAGCTGCTGAGGGATCCAGTGTCTCCTCATTAGCATCTCATTAGAATATTTATGTCACAATATTGGGCTCAAATAGTTTGGGTCGAATGTCCTTCACACTCAGTCACACTCAGAATTTCAGCTCTCATTACAGCACCAGCACCTAGCACCAGCTTTATTACTATTGTTTTTATTATTATTAGTAGTAGTAGTATTATCAGCGTGAAATAAACAGGGATTATGCACAAATGCATGAAGGTCAAAATGAATAAAGATGATTGTTGAGGATCCATGTGGCAGATGATGTGTTTTATAAATGAAATTACCCAAGAACCCATGTATGATCAGTCAGGCTCTCAGAGATGTTCACAGCAAATATCACCATATCTTTAATTAACAATAACATGAATAATAAAATTATTATATTTTATTTAATTAAAAAGATAAACTCTTGGGCCATTGGAAGAAGGCGGAGGTTACAGGCATGGTAGGGGAGTTTTTTTTATAAATGAATATGTCCTAAGAAACAATAAAATGTTGGACACACACGTATATATGAAATTATTTATGATGGACATGATTTTTATTTCTGATTTCATTCATTATCATAATTTGATTCATTATTTGAAGGTCCAAAATTTAAACAGACATCAGTGAGGATCCGTGACTGTAAAGAGCTGGCTTATGCTTCCCAATTTCGTTGTATGCATTGCTATACAATGATAATAAGTTCCCAATGCTCCCAGTGCTCCTTAAAGTTTCTAGTTTGTAAACCTGATCAAACTGTTAGTCCAGGATCAATAAAGACTCTTCAAGCTCAACATGTGTCGCTTATAATCATGCTGGAGGATTTTCATTTCATATTTGACCAGATAACGAAAAAAAGTTTTTGTTTTTATAATAAGTGCATTTATTTGCAGAATATAAATATAAATCACTGTACAACAGTATAAAAACATATTTTTTTTCTCATTCATTTCAGTTAAATTAGAACATATATTATCACTTGTTGGGAAAAGAAAAACAAAACAATAATAATAATAATAATAAATACATGATTGCCAGTTGCCTGAATTACAAAATTCAAATTATCAACATGATAAAACTATTTACAACATTGAAAACAACATCGGGGCTGTACATCATGAGCTCGCGCTCACATGGTGTTCACATGAACATGGACATGGTCCACATGTAGAGTCTGTGACTTCAGGCCAACAGACCGAAGGGAGGCTCGTTTTCTATGTCTGTGAGGCCCGCTTTGCTGTGCAGCTTTCGGGGATCCTCGGGTGTCCACACCTTGGCGGTGCGGATGATGTTCTGCTCCCGGAGCTGCTTCTCATCCGACCAGGACAAGGAGTGCCCGGCCAGGGGGGGCAGGCCGTAGTCCGGGTCGCTGGGGGAGGGAGACCCTGGGGAGGGAGGAAGGAAGGAGCAGGATTTAATACAAGAATAAAAGCATCATTTATATGGTGAAATAAAAAGCTTTTCTGGAGGCCAGAACCTACTTGTTCCTCTGTGGCAGATGATGACCTTCTTGGGCTGCGCGTGCGTCTCGCTGCTGGAGTTTCGGATGGGCAGGTCGGACTGCACGAGCTCCGCGAGGAAGTTGATGTATCCGATGGCAAGCCGTAACGTGTCCACCTTGGACAGCCTCTTCTCGTAGGGCAGGGTCGGAATGTGGGAGCGGAGGCCCTCGAACGCATCGTTGATAGACTGCATCCTCCGCCGCTCCCGCACGTTGGCCGCCTGCCGCAGCTGCTGCATCTCCGTGTCCGACCTCAGGCGCCTCCTGCGCTTCAGCAGCGAGCCGTTGCCGTGGTGGTGGTGATGGTGGTGGTCCATCCGTGGGGACAGGTCCGGGGTGCCGTAGGAGAACGTGGAGGACGAGGAGGAGGAGAAGGACAGGTTTCCGATGTCGCATTCTCCATCGCGGGGCGCCGCTCTGCCGCCCCCGTCCTTGCCGTAGTAGTCCTGGAAGTGGCTCGCTAGGAAGTCCACGTCGTCATCCAGGAAGCCGTCAGTGTCCAGGGTTCCGTCCCTGGAGGACTGGTCCGTGAAGAAGTCGTCGTCGTCAAAATAAGGAGGGGAGGAGAAGGAGTCGAGTCCAGAGAAGGGGTCCAGCACGCTGTCCATCTCTGCTGTCGCCCTGGTAACAAACCGCTTCCTCTTTTATGTGGGCTGTGCTCTCGCTGTTCAACAAGTTACTTCTAGTTGAAGAGCCGGCACGCGAGGATTCTTTATAGCGACATCCATAGTCGCGTGCCGTTTGCACGGCGCGCCAGCCAATCAGAACTCTGTCCGCGAGGCGCACCTCGAGATAATCCTTGAAGAGACCACGCCCCCAACTGCATGAACAACAGTTCAGCTCTGACACCAAAGTCCCTTCAGAAATCTGGCAATTTGGCACAAACACGATGTTATTAAGACACTGTCTGTTGTGTTGATTCATTTCTCAGTGGTCTGACTTTAAAACCTGTCCTGCAGAGGGCTGGCGGGATGAAATGCTGCAGGACATGTTCACTGAAACGATGAAGCCATTACGCAGCAACAGGTTTCATGAACAGTTTCACTGATCAAAAATGCAGTTATTATCCTTCAGTCCGTAGCTATATTATCAATATTATATGTGCTATTATTATTTTGCACTTATTTGTAGAGGTTAATTCAAATTTAATTCAATAAATTGAACAGAACGGAAAAGATCCTGCCTGGTGTAAAAAATAAAATAAAAAAATAAAGCAACAGTGCTTCAGTACAAATGCAAAGCTTCCCCTATTAGTCTTCATACATCGAGTTAATAAGTATTTTCAGTGAGCCCCTCAGGTCTGGCAGGTGACCGGCAGAAGAGCCCTCAGCTCGGTCATCCATCCAGCAGTAAGTGGGCAGCGCTGCAGCCGTAAATACGCGCACCAGCAGAGTGGTCGATGCGCCACTTGTGCCAGCCATGGTGCTGGTTTGGAGAACTGGTCGACAAATAAAAGCACAGTGGTAGGCCCTGGATCGCGCGTGCGCCTCTCTTGACACCTCACGCGACGTGTTAACGCTCATCGGAGTATCGAAAGGAGACTACCCAGCGGTCCGCGGGCGCACCTCTATTCAGTCCATTCAGCCACTTTGTTGTGCGGCGGAGGAGGAAGCCTGCAACACGGGCCGTGGCCGTGGGAAGAAGACCACTTGCGCTCAGTCAATGCAACACGTCGTGTTATAAATGAGGCTTGTGCTGCTGCAGACATAATGAAGCTGTATAACGCGCACAATACACGCATGACCCGGCACCAACCAGGTGCTGAACACAACACCAAACATTGCAGGAGCCCGATGGATGCACTTTGAAGCAGCTTCCTTCCAGCAGCATCACTGGTTCAACTGCTGTCCTCTGTTTTTTATTCATATGTGGAACCATTAATCCCAGTAAGTGAGTGACAGACTGGGAGAGCTGGTCCATAAAGCACTCCAGAGCTGGATCATGTGGCACAATAAGTCCACCAGTTATTTTACTGTATTTGCCACTTATTACAAATAATATGACAAAGCAATGGGATTGTAACAGTTCTACGACACACATCAGGTCTCGATTCAAGTACTAAAATATTCGTTTTTTTAAGAAAACAAAAAAAGAAACTGGTTAAATATTTCTGTCATATGAAATTACTGTCCAGGCATTTTTCAGTTTGCAGTTTTAATGAGTTTAAATGAATGTAATGTTTTGTTTTGTATTGTATTCCCGATCATTGATTTATAACCATTTAAATTGTGCAGCATTAATTTAAGTAATTCGATAGAAACAGTGACGATTGTACAACAGTGGGCGAAACTATCAAGGCAAAATTGTTATTATTATTATTAATAATAATAATAATCTTGAAATTCTCATTTTTTCTAGAATCTCTACCATATTCTGTTCTACCGTCTCTTTTCTGTCATGAAATAATAATTAATTATAGCCGACTATTATTACATTTTCTCTCCATGAGAAAGAACCAGTCAACAGCTGATCCTCATTATTGATCTTTATTACAAACACGTTCTCATCCAGACCTGCGTCACCAAGGCAACGACGCGTTTGTTCTGCACTGACATGTTCAAATGTGTGTGTGTGTGTGTGTGTGTTCTCTTTGCTCTAAAACCAATAATTCGAACCGTGCAGGTTTTTAACAAGCCGTGACCGCGAGCTCCACGCCGTCCCATTCATGAACGCGCTTCAGTCTGAACGGGCAGACCTGCGCGAGCGAAACAAGTGTTTCGGTTCCCATGCTGCCTCTCGGTCTGCAGCATGCAGCAGCAGGCTGGACGCTGCATTGAAGACCGGCCACGACGGTCACGGTGCAAGACAGGGGTGGTGGTGGTGGTGTGTGCGTGTGTGTGTGTGTGTGTGTGTGTGTGTGTGTGTGTGTGTGTGTGTGTCCTGGCAAGGCGCGCACACACACATATAACAAAAAAAAAAAAAAAAAAACGCACATTGACGCCTGCTGGTAAACTATATTCTTTCCCTCATAATAAATTGTGTCAGGAATTAAAACATTTAAAAAAAAGTTTTCTCCATTTTCTAATAATTTCGTTTTGAAACGAAACAATTTATTCATTTGAGCATTTTTTTAAGTGCCAAATTACATAAATCCTACCAGGAAACTGTCTGCAAATTAATAAGATATCATGTTAAGGACTCATAAAACTAAAATGATAAATGTTCCTTCTCTGTATCTTCTCTGTATATTTATAATCATGGGCTTGTAGCTCCCTGGGTGGTGTTACTACAGTCATGAATGTTTGTCCTGAACTGGAAAAGGAAATCCAGAAAGTGAACTATAGCAGACAAATGTGTGGAATTAGATGTGGGGCTAATCCTCCGACACAGTGATTCAGTGGTAATCCCTCTAATCTCTGGCTACGGGGGTTATCCATCTGGATGACTAAAACAAATTAAAGGGATTTACTCAACAGTAATTTAACATTTTCAGTCGATTCATCTTCAGCCCTCGCTGTAACCTTTGCTTGTTGGCCACTTTGCTGCATTTACATGATTCGATGTTAAATGTATTCATAAAACAGAACGAACAATTTAATGGTAAAGATGTATATTGTACCCTATTGTGTGATACACATCACGTCATATTTCCCTCATTTTATAGATGTTATTTTTTCATATATGTTGCCAGATTAAACAACATTTAGAACAGAATGTATTGAATAAAAAAGCTGAATTTAAAGAAGATCAAATAAGTCAAACAGGTGAAGCTGTGGTAGAGGATATGGTGGCATCTAAAGGTGGGGATAGAGACTGCAAAAAATCAAATAATAGAAGGAAATGAAGTGATTTAGAAGAAAGAAATGGAGAGAAAAAGGATATAAAATCACAGATTCAGACTGAACCACAAATGTTTAATTGGCAGCAGAGGTGTGCTGCAGGAACAGAGAGCGTTAAAGAGGATGGTGAGGGTATATTTTGCACTGTAACATGTATGGAGCAAAAAGAGGAAGGCTGCATGATGAAGTCAGAGAGGGGTTGATATCCTGGGAACAAAAGGAACTCCTGGAGGGAATAATTCTCCCTTTTGAACAACACTGGGCTGGTAGACTGAGGCACTATACTGAGGCACTACACTGAGGCATGACTAAGGTACCACTGAGGCACTGAGGCACTATACTGAGGCACTGTACTGAGGCAATATTGAGGCACTACTGAGGCACTATACTGAGGCACTACACTGAGGCATGACTAAGGTACCACTGAGGCACTGAGGCACTATACTGAGGCACTACACTGAGGCATGACTAAGGTACCGCTGAGGCACTGAGGCACTATACTGAGGCACTATTGAGGCACTACTGAGGCACTACTGAGGCACTGTACTGAGGCAATATTGAGGCACTACTGAGGCACTATACTGAGGCACTGTACTGAGGCACTATAATGAGGCACTATACTGAGGCACTATTGAGGCTCTACTGAGGCACTACACTGAGGCACTACTGAGGCACTATACTGAGGCACTATACTGAGGCACTACAGCGGCACTACTAAGGTACTACTGAGGCACTACACTGAGGCACAACTAAGGTACTACTGAGGCACAATACTGATGCACTACACTGAGGCACTACTAAGGTACTACTGAGGCACAATACTGATGCACTACACTGAGGCACTACTAAGGTACTACTGAGGCACTATACTGAGGCACTACACTGAGGCACTACTGAGGCACTACACTGAGGCACTACTGAGACACTACTGAGTCACTACACTGAGGCACCAATGAGGCACTATACTGAGGCACTACACTGAGGCACAACTAAGGTACTACTGAGGCACAATACTGATGCACTACACTGAGGCACTACTAAGGTACTACTGAGGCACTATACTGAGGCACTACACTGAGGCACTACACTGAGGCACTACTGAGTCACTACACTGAGGCACTACTGAGGCACTATACTGAGGCACAACACTGAGGCACTACACTGAGGCACTACTGAGGCACTACACTGAGGCACTACTGAGACACTACTGAGTCACTACACTGAGGCATCAATGAGGCACTATACTGAGGCACTACACTGAGGCACAACTAAGGTACTACTGAGGCACAATACTGATGCACTACACTGAGGCACTACTAAGGTACTACTGAGGCACTATACTGAGGCACTACACTGAGGCACTACACTGAGGCACTACTGAGGCACTACACTGAGGCACTACTGAAACACTACTGAGTCACTACACTGAGGCACCAATGAGGCACTATACTGAGGCACTACACTGAGGCACAACTAAGGTACTACTGAGGAAAATACTGATGCACTACACTGAGGCACTACTAAGGTACTACTGAGGCACTATACTGAGGCACTACACTGAGGCACTACACTGAGGCACTACTGAGTCACTACTTTAATCATAAAAAAATGATTAATCGTAATTAACTATTAAAATTCTGCCATTAATAAAGATTAGAAAATGATATAAAACAACTTTCAGGTGGACTGGTGTTTACAGACTAATGCTAGTGTTCTGGTTTCTCCAAATCCTGCGTCCATGTCATTTTCCTTGTATTTTTGGAGGGATTGCAATGCAAACTTTTAATAAAAAAAATATTTTGGCCAGTCTTGTCAGTTATATTTGAGTATCTGCTCTAATCATAGAATTATTAAGGCTATGGTAAAATGTGACAAATGTGTTGCACAACCATTCAGTACCTGAACTCAGCACAGAAAGGGTGTCTGTTACACTACTTCCTGCTTTGAAACCAGTAGTTTGGCTGGTTGTGTCTTTCCTGCAGAGGACAGAGGACAGCCTCTGCAGGTTTCTGTGTCCTCTGCAGCCTAATGACAGAGATAGAAAGGGGGCCGCATTCACTCTTAAACTGATAACTGCTGGACTTTGACTGGAAGCAAAAAACCGTGGACTCAACCAGAAACACTGTTTGACACCAGCAACCAACACACCTGTTAACTGAACTTCTGCACACTCTCATCTCATCTCCCAGTTAAATAACACACATGCATCCAAATGGAGCTGAAAGCAGGTCACAGGGTGTCAGCATGTGAGCTGCTGCCTGAGCACCAGGGAAGCCTGGGAATCCTGCCACATGCAGGTGGGATAGGGACGGGTCTCATGGACAGATGTCAGGAGGAGGGTGCACGAGACAATGACTGTGCACTGCTGGTTCACGTCAAGGGCACGACAGGTCAGCTCTATTAATGACCAGACTGGCCTGCTAGGTAGACATCTATAGCACACATTATGCACATAGCGACACTGACGGACCTCTATAAAAAAAATAATATACTGATGTGTACAACAAAACTTACCCTTAGACCCTGAGTTAATGAGTTAGGAAGTTAAGGGTTAAAAGATTGTCAAAATGTTTCAAATGATGGAAAATATTTTATAAAAATGTGTGGAAACCCATTTATTTTATTAATGTTAATATTTTTTTAATAATAATTATTTTTTTAATTTATCACTTTTATGTTTCAAATTCTATTATTTTGCATTTTACAATATTAACAGCACATACACAACCATTAAAACAATATCAAAATAATGTAAAATTGCAAAATTATTAGTTGTAAATTTCTTTTAACAAATGGTACAGCAATGTTGACATCATATTATATATCTTGAAACAATTAAACACCAGTAAGTCATCCAAAACCCAAATACAGTATTTAGTTTTGCAAGCAGGAATTGTTTTTTTAAGGTTTCATTACTCATTACTCACAGTGTGTTATGTGCACGTGTTGTTTAACGATTAACATGCAAATCAATTATTACCAGATTATCTTAATTAAGAATCAAAAGAATGTAAAGAGTTACCTTATGAATGTTTACATTTATTTCAGATCCAAAGATGGTCAATGAGCCTCAAGTAACAAATATAGCTCACCTTAAATAGAAAAGAAGGATTACACTGATCCACTCTGAGAAATGTGCAGAAGTTCATGTGCAAAATATACAACATGTTATAATAAAGTGTCTAACAAACAAAAAGTCCCTCAGAGCTCCATTATATTTGAGTGCAGGTGAGCTCTGTGGACACACTATGATAAATAGTAGCTTCAGTCTGTTGGCTGTTAGCATGCATCTGATTAGCTGCACTAGCATTAGCTTAGCTCGTAGCTGCTAACACAAAATGGAAGCACTTCCCTGATATTTTAATCCAGTTTTTATACAAGTGCATATTACAGTTGAGGTCTCCACTGAGCTATCTGCGAGTTTTACAAAATAAAACCAACCATTCAGAACCCTATTGCTGTCAGTCCACCTCACTAAAACTAAAGCAATCGTCCAACAGTCCTGAAATAAAGACTACCTGCAAAAATGTTTTATATTGTTGTTTAAGCTGTCAAGCAAGGGTTTCTAATTCAACTTGATGTTCATGTTACCATCTTTGACACAAAGGATCAGATGCTAGAGTGGAGTTTGATGAGGGGAAGAGTCAGCTGTACAAGTTGAAATGAACAGGAGATCAACAGGAAACATGTATTAAATATACTGTATAAATAAAAAAATCATCACTGAATGAGAAACTAACCAGAGAATCCCAGATTTAAAATAAAATGAGAGAAAAAAAAAATTCTATCAGGAACGTAGCGAGCGATTTAGTGAGGCAGTCACCAAATCAGTCTGACAAAGGACTTTTTATGGTTTTTCTTTTGATTGTTATCACAATGCAAAGATGATTTTAACAAATATAATAATTACATTTCTAAAATAAGTTACTTACATCACATGTCTGTGAAGATTGTCAGTCAGCAGGTCAAGGTCAAACCAAAGGGCAACAAAGAGAGTCGAGTCAGTGATGCTGACTCTTTTTTATTTGTCTTTGGAATTACTTGCCCTTGTTTTACTAATTATCTATATAATTACTATTGGGCACATATATAAAGAAAAAAAAGGTTTGTTGTCTCACCTAGATCAGAACAAGCCTATCTACTCTTGTAGCTGTACTTCACTCTTTGGATGAAAGGAACGTGGCTGAAATAAATATCTAAATACAGCTGTATATTAGTGGCACCAGCACAGTGTTGACCAACCATGTCTCCAAAACAACTGACTGTATTTTCACGACTATAAAACCTTTAACCATTCTTCATAATGCTGTCGATCATCATTTAACCCCGAACTCGTCACCACTCATCTGGATTCGCACCGGATCCAATCAGGATCGCCGGGTGGGATTTTCATAGATGTGAAGTAGCTGTTTAGGTTTTCCTTGTGTCGCTCTCGTTAGCATCACGGGTTGGTTTCTATGTGAGTGGTTGAAGTAGCACGTTATTAAAGATGACGGACAAGTGGTTTATCTAATCACATGCAAGGATTTTTGATAAGGCCCTTCTGAAATGGAGCTATCCCAGATGAATGTTTGGAGCTCGGCAGAACTACATTCAGCTGGCGAGAGTCAGGTTATGGTTTTAAGGGGTTAACCACACGAAACAAAATTAAACTTCAAAATGGTGTGTCCACATGCATGCTGACCCAGTTGGAGGTCCTTTTGCCTCGCTCAGGGGTACCTTAACAGTAGCTGAGGAAGCCAGTGTTTGTGTGTGTGTGTGTGTGTGTGTGGGGGGGGGGTGAAGTCACTGTTCTGTGACTCTTTCACCTCTAAACAAACACCACCCTCATGAAGAGACTAAAACACCCCTCCCGTTTCCTTTCCCCAACAAGAAGTCAAGCAGAACCTCCACTGAAGTCTCTATTATCAGGGGTTGGGGCTGGGGTGGGGATTAAGGTGCAGTGGGGGTAATTGACTCGTCTTCTGCTGTCTCTAATTGATTCAGGCGTTAATCTGGCTGCTCCAGACTAAGAGCTGAGCTAATATGTGAGGAGACTGGAGAGAGTCCAGCTCTGCCCGGGGCTGTTGACGGCTACAGGGAGGATTTGAGGAGATTAACAGAGATTTTGGGGTGTCCTGCGGGAACAACTCAGCTGAACTGTTGATTTGCTTGTCTGTCCAAGCAGCGAGACAGGGTCAAGGGCTGGGGAAAGTCCTGCATGCAAATGTAGCTACAATTGTACTACAGCCTAATATAGTAATACCATGGGCTTCAAGGAAAGGTCAGGACTCACAGGTAGTGAGCCAGGATCTGCAGGTCCTTCACATGCGCTCCTTTACTGAGTCCTAAGTATCTTTCGGGGGTGTTACAGAGCTTGGGCAGAAGGGAATCTAAAAGTCCTTGACAGGGTCCTTACTTGGATGTAAGGACCTTGATTGAATTTAGAGGCAAAAGCTTGGATTCCATGTCCTTGGATGGCTCTTGACTGGGTTTTAGGAGTGCTTAAAAACATTTTGCTCAAAGTACTCGTTTTTAGGACAAATGTAACACAAAACATTTTATTTTATTTTGATATATATTGTTATATTTTATTTTATAATTTTCATATATATATATATATATACACGTGTACACGTGTATATATACACGTGTACACGTATATATGTAGAATGTGAGATACAAACCAAATAAAACAAGAATGATAAGTGGAAAGAAAGAAACAATAATCTATAATAAAGGAGAGTGGAGCACATTTTACAACAATGTAAACCTTCACATCACATCATCCTGGAATATTAATCCCATAACATTGTGGATGACAATGATCGCTTGAATACCTTCAGGTGTGTGTGTGAACAGTGAGACAGCTGCTGGTTTAAATATAAGCTTCATCTCAATTCTGTCCTCTCTGTAATAAAGGTGTTGAATGAATAATAACCTAACAAAGATTAAAGCAATTATAATCTGTCCCTTGCCATGAAAATACCATACAATTCAAAGCAACAAGCCGTAACTGTTATAAGTATCCGCCTTTTTGTTTGGTCCAGTGTGAGCCCTGCTGGGATCAGCTGGAATCAGATCAGATACAGCCGCTGAAGAGGCTCAGTAGCAGTTAACCAGAGGATTAGTGAATGAATGCGCAGATCCCCCCAGAGGAAGACCAGTTTAATGGTGTAGCAGACATGAATTATTCAGTCTTCAGTGCACTACTGCCATCATGTGTCCGCAGGGGAGAACTGTTAGAGCTGCAGGGGTGGAGGAAATCTGGGCCAGCTACGCCTCATTCACTACACCCAGTCATTATGTGTCACCAGATTTACTTTTACAGTTGGATACTACACAACATCCAAAGGATATTCTATTTTTTATGCTGTATGTGTTTTCATTGCTGCTAAACTACCTTTTGTTGTTGCCGATAAAGATCTATTCAATTAATTCCCTGCCTGAGGAAGCAGCAGAGGATATGGAAGTCCAAGATTAGCAATATTACTGATATTCAACTGAGTTTCATTTGCCATCGCTTTTGTATAATCTCTAAATCATTCCAATTAACAATGCCAAATGGGATTTTTCTGACATTTGTAATTTATGTTGTTTCATGCTATTTTATAGTGATGGACAAATGAAGCTTCATGAAGCACTTTATCAAAATGTGTGGAAAACCCATTTTTTTTTAATATTTTATATATTATGTTGATATTTTTTGACTCCTCTAGATGGCGCTCTTGGTTTAAAGATGTAAAGGAAATTTAGTAATTTTTCATTACACCAGCCTTTTTCTTTAAACCAAGAGCACCATCTAGAGGAGTCAAAAATATCACAAGTGCTTCATTTTTACTATTTTACATCATTTAAGCCAGGTACTACACATAAACCACTTTGTCTAATTATATTTTGGTCTTTAGAAAATATGCACTCCCACATGGACATAACTAACATAATTCACACAAACCATAAGAATGCATGAATATATTGCATATAAAGATCAGCCATGCAGGAAGAGTTGATAGTTTTTTATTATGAGTTTTTCAATAGTTATGGACATATAATCATCTCTTTACAATACAACATAAGATCATAAGAGCATGACAGACCACTTCAAAAGAATCTCATAGTTTTAAAAAAAAAATCAATAAATAAGAGCATAAATAAACCAAATACATGTTTTCAACTCAGATATAGATTACTAATATTGTGTCTGCATGCGTCATGAACACCCTTGACCATTTTCTGTACAAGCACAAGAGATGTGTCGCAGGTATGAGTGGAAATTTAATGTACAGAATGAGTCGATGAGGCTACTAGACCATACTGAAGAAAGGCCTGACAGAAAACGAGGGACTCAGGAAGCACTTTATAGAGACCTCACACACACAGTGCGTCTTCCATCATGGTAATAAATATACACATGAAACACATACAAACCTTATCTTAACATAGAGACTCTCTCTCTCTCTCTCACACACACACACTTTGAATAACAGACCACCATGTCTGGGAGACCCTGATTTTATAGATGACGATTCCCATCTCTTCCTGAGGAAAAAGCAGCACACAGAGCCAGCTCAAGCTCAGCAGCATTATGTCCAAGGCCGTCTTCTATGGAAGTCCAAGACTGCCCATTTACATTTAAATTTTAAAAATCTAAAAATTAAAACCATCATGTTACACTGAATTTAAATTTCCCATTTGTGTGACTAAATTGAAATTTCAAATTCTTGAATATTTTACATGTTTAACTAGTACTAAACACATAACTAGTACTAAAATGTTTTTTTTTTTTTAATTCTGTTGCCAAATAAATATCAAGCTACCCATTCTTTATTCTTTACTTGGGAGATAGTACAGTATAAACCTGGCTTCTTCCATTTCATCATATATAAATATAAATAACTTACTAATATAAATAATTCATACTGTACAGATCGAGGGAAATAGATTCTGTAGTATGTTTCTGGTTTTCAATAGCATGGCATTAACATTAGCATCAGCATTAACATAGACTGAAACAGGTTTAGTCATAAAACAGCATTTGAGGACATGGACAGGACAACCTGTGTTTGTTTGACCTATTTACCATGTTTTCATCACTACACAGATAATCATTACAAACATATTTATCACACCTAAAATAACATGAAATTGATGAAATGAAATTAGAATACATTTTTTAGGAAACAGGTATGTGTATTCACTATGGCAGGTTTTATGGTGCCAATAAAAGTTAAATGATGGAAACTAAAGCTGGATTTCCAATTTCATTTTTCAAGTTTTTTTTTTCACTTTTAATTTCATTCATCATAGTTGTGTTAAATTTTGGAGTAAACAATAATTTTGTCAGTTTATTATGCATTTTCAAACATGATGCTTTCATTAGTTAAATGTAACTTTAATTTTGTCATGGATCACAAATAAAACAAATCAGCAGTGGCAGGCCTGATCTTCCATAGCATCCTCTTTGTTTCCATGTTTCACAGCTTCAAAGTCTGGACATTCACTGTTTGTTTCTCCAATAGGAGCCCACTGGCTCTATACTGTGAGCCATCCTGTCTGAGAAGTCATCACAGCTTTTTTTTTTATCCGAGAAGCTTCAAGAGATCAATACACACACTATAGAATCTCAATGAGCATATCTTCCCCTCTGGTTCACATTCACATCATGTTGTTCCTGCTCTACTGTTCCTCCCAAACACACAGACGCTAAGCTTGCTACTGGAACAAAGAAGAAACGATCCAGAAAAAGGTAGAAGAAAAAAAAAGTCTTTGAGCATCTGTATGGCCCTTTCCTCTTGATAAGAAGTGTATTTCATATTGAATATGGCTCACTGTCATCATCATTTAAACACAGAGGTAATTAGCTCCTGTACAAAATTACAACACCCCCCCACCCCAACACACACACACACACACACACACTAACTAATCTTTACAAAAGAAAATAAATACTGAATACTTTCATCAACAACACATCATCATCATCATAGAATCCTGTAGAATTCTACAACTGATTTCCAGAATTTCACTCTGGAGGAATGAATGGCAGTTATATAAGAGGTTGTTATAATAAAAGTTGGCATTAGTAGTAGTAGTAGTAGTAGTAGTAGTAGTCACAGGTAAAAAATATGAAGTGTCTCAAAAAAATCCTCATGGTTTTCTTTGTCGCCGATTACAGCAGATCTGGTTCAGCTGAACATGAAATGGCACTTCAGACAGCTGTTGTTGATGTGTCCACTAGGATGTGTCTCAGAGTCCAGACTTTACACTAAGTCTGGTGTGCTTTATAATAGCTTGTTTTTGTCCAGCAGCTAAGCATAATGCTTGCATAAAGTAGGGGGCAACCTGGAGACAGTGGCTGACATATTCTGACTTTTGGTTCTTAGTTCTATCCATAACTTACTCTCCAGAGTATGATTCATAATTTTGATTGATTTAACAAAATGAGCTAAGCTAGCCATGGCAGTAGAAAAAAAAGGAACACGTCTGGCTTGGTTGTCTAACCACCAAAGTAAAAGCACAGAAGTTAAAGTTAAAATTTAAAGGGGACATATCATGCTCATTTCAAAGTTCATATTTGTATTTTGGGTTTATTAACTCCAGATACCCAAATGTATGTGTACAACCACTGAGGAAAAAGTTTTCCATGATATGAAATATGATATAATATACAGAGCAGTGGTATTTCTGGGTGTGGTTTTTAATATCCTTTCTGTGATTCATACAGAGGAGAGGTAAATGTTTTTCAAAATACAGTGGTCCAACCTCTTTTAATGGTTCTAATACTGTATTTCAGCATCTTGGAAAAAGCAGACAGCATCATATCCTCTGGTCATGACTTCCTGTGAGATTTCAAAACTGGTCAAAAATGCAGCGTAGATTAAAAATGGCCTCATCTGGTGTCAACCTGTGAATTAACTCCAGATCCCCAGAAGCTCTTGTCTGGTAACCACTGGATTATTACTAACTGCTTGAATTAAGGTAATCTCTTAAACAGATACATCAAACTTCAATGCAGAATCTGTGGGGACAAGATTTTGGGATCTGAAGCCTTGTGGCTTCCACTTTTAGTCAGAGTAGTTTTGACCAATCATGTTACAGCAGGCTTTGTAGACAGGGAATCAGTCCTTGTGTAGAGCAATATAGATGCAGATATACAATCATTGCTGTGGATATTGTCTCTTAAGCTCCTAAAAAATGAGCAAGACATGGAAGAGGAGGTTTAGGCCCATTATCTGTTATCTGAATGTCACTTACGTACTGAACTGCATACCAGACTCTAGGATTCAGCCCGTGGACTTTTCACTGTGACCACATCACAAATATTTAAATTGGAAAAGATGTACAGATACATATGATGGAGTATTAGGGCCACATTGACAAAAAAAATTACAGACTTCGAGAATAAAATACTTATTTGCGAGAATAAAGTTGTAAATTTACGAGATTAAAATCATAAATTTATACAACTAATATACTAAATTTACAAGATTAAAGTTGTAAATTTAGTTATAATATTGTAACGTGTTGTTGTAGAGAAGGAGTTGTTAAAAAAAATACTAAAGTTAGAAAGATAGCAGATTTCAACTTTCTGGATCAATACGTCGATTCCAGTATGATATGAAGATGCAAACGATGCATTTCTGCAGTGATGGTGAGGCACCTCAGACACCTCACCTCATGCTGCTGATACTACAACACTGCACTGATTTTGACAAAAAGTGACTTTATGTATTTTTTATGGATTTGTATTTGATTTTATGGGAGTAATCTTCAACAACATATGCACATTATTTTCAGTAAACACAATTCCTGTATCTGAGTTGAATGTGGTGATGCTACAGTTAATGTAGAAGTTATTGAGTAGTTTTCCTTCCGGTGTTGCACTTTGTAGACAGTCCCTGCACTGACTCTGCAGGAAAAAAGTTATTTTTTTTTTTCCGTGGAGCACCGAGGGTGCATCGTTTTGGTAAAATTATAGTTGTAACTCATTATGTGCATCACCAACGTTGCAGAAATGCATTGTTTACATCTTTAGATCAGACTGTATTTGAATTATTGATCCAGGAAGTTTGAAGCTGCTAATATCTTTCTAATTTTAGCAAAGTTTTTAACAACTCCTCCTCTAGGGCAACATGTTAGAATATTATGACTTAAATCTCATAAATTTATACATTTCATCTCGTAAATTTACAACTTTAATATTGCAAGTTTACAGCTTACCTCTTGTAAATTTACGACTCTATTCTTGTATATTTATGATTTCTCCAACTTGTCAAAGCCAAATATTTATCCATCTATTGAAGAACAAAATGCATTTGAACATTAAAATTAGAAAGATCAATTCACTTATTTTAAATTCCATGACCAGATGAGCTTCTTAATACTACATTGCACATTTGATTCAGCCTCACTCCACATCATTAATTAGGGCCTTGTGTGACATAGTACATCATTCAGCACTTCCATAAAGCTTATTATCTCCACCAAATATTGCTTGAATGTAAATGTACCCTGTAAAAATACAAATAATCTCAACACCTCAAAGATCAAACCAAAGAGGGAGAAAATGTGTGACCTATGCACAGGTGGTGATCATCCAAACACCAACAATGAGTTAGTTTCTCAACATTATGAGGCCTTGTTCCCCTGTAACAGTGACAGTATCAGCACTTCATAATCCACTTGGTAGTTTCTATGTTACAAAAGCAGGGTTAAAAGAAAATTATGTTTATTTACAACTTAGATTTTATCCGTTTTGGTCATTAAAAGGTGAATCACTAAAATACAACCGCACCAGCCAGACAGTTTAGAAACAAATCTTTGAGGACATATTTTGGAAGACTTGGTTAAAACCTGCCTGGTGGCTCTATTTGCAGTGTCGTGACAAAAACTATGAAAGTATGTCTAAGTTTGTAAAATAACATAATTTTCCCTGAAATATATTGTTTCCATTTTGAGAGGGGTTCACCATAGAGGAACAAAATACCAGGAGATCATTACATGAAGTTCAATAAAGAACGGATGCAGTGTGGAGAGGAAGATGAAAGATCAACAGTGATCATGGCAGCCTCTTCTCCGGAGGGAAGACAGAGACACTGATTTTATATTACAACAGCCTGCAGTGTTCATACAGCCACACGACCTGAAGGAATGACTGTACTGAGTGAGTGCTGATGTGTTCAGTGTGTGTGAGCATAAACCAGTGTGCATTTCAAGTGTTTGATTGTGTTTACTGTGTGAGTGTACGATTGTCCATCACCTCTGTACAGAAACTCATCACCTACTAAAAGGCAATTCTCTGAGTCCCGTCTGTGATCTGACCAGAACTCATCAAATATCAAATATTTGTAAGGAGCCCTCTCGCTCCAATTCTGCAGGTTTAGTTTTTAAGTTTACATGGTAAGGTTGAGGCAACAAAAGTACTTGGGTTGGGTTAAAATAAGTATGTACTAAGTTTGCAAGATAGTTAACTCTTTGAATGCCAGCCCATTTATAAAACAGAAAGTGCCTTGTTCCAGCGTTTTTCTGTCCATTTTAAGTCATATTTTAAGATCCACAGAATATTTTGTACTATGACTCTGAAAATACTGAATAGCTCAAATGAAAGAAGAGACTCTATTTCATCATGAAAAAAATTTTTGTTTTTACCTTGTTCCGTTCTTGTTTTATCAGAGGTAGAGTAGAGGACACTTTCACCAAAATCACCACTTTTTGTCCAGATTCTGTTTGTTTTTCTCTCTAATCTTGATCATCTCCACTTCCTGCTTTGACCTCTGTGGTGTTTACCCTCCCTTTATGTCCTGACTACAAATCCCAGAAGCCACAATATTGCTCACAGGCTGTGTGAGAGTGCCCTCTTGTGCCAGCTGCCGAAAAACGAAAGCTGTACATTTATGTATTTGACACTCAAAGAGTTAAGGATGCAAGTTAATTCAAAAAACAAAGGTCAAACACCTTACTACGCCGTTTTTCTTGCTGTTTATACCACGTCTGTTGCTTTGATCGCTTAATTACACATTAACACATTACATAGCTGAAAGTGTGCTTTTTATAAAGTTGCTAATGGTACATCATTATCGGACACCAAGAGCACTGACCAGGCTGTGCTATTTGAATTTGGTTGGGAGTGAGAATGAAGTAAAAATGACCTCAACTCCTACCAGAAAATTTTCTTTTGACCAAACAAACTATCAAAAGACAAAATATGTTGTCCGCCCATGTAGAAGATGAAGTGCTTCTATAGCTGCCTGGCATCACAGCCATCAACAGCTGCATGTAACACAGTCATGTATTACACTGGCTTACTCACATGAAAGGTGACAGAAGTGGATGTAAGAAAAAAGAAAAGAGAGAGCTAGAGGAGCTCTCTATAAAATCAGTTGGCTGCAGCCCAAAATAAATGAAGTAATTGATGAAACATCTCACCGTGAGCTCCATTCAGTTTTAGAGCTCACCCTTAGTGGGTGGACAATAAGTCTTTTATGAGAATACTTTATAATTGACAGTAATTAAACTCAATCTAGACTTTGATTTCTTTCTGATAGCAGAGAACACGTGACTGAGAACCACTGGCAGTGTGTGTCTAAATAAAGGTTCTACAGGGTAACAGTGTGGCGTATTAGAGGTTGCTAGCACTAATGCGAAGGTGCTCGGGGCTAAGGGCACATTGGTAGTTAGGTGGTGTCCATATCTGGGAGAGGTTAATGCTAATCATGTGCTCAGATCATGCACTTTTTTTCTTATCGGGCTGTGTTATTATTACATAATAACATATTACATAATAGCCGACGTCATTGTTGGGGGTGAAATAAATAATTATCATTCTTTCAAACGTTGTTTCTGTTGACTGTTATACATACTCTCAAAGCATAATATATATTATGTTTACAATATCTTTACCCATGCCTTTCATCAGACACAGAAGTGTGTCTGTATAAAAAAAAGTTTCCAATAGAAATCGATAGTACAGAGTGAAAGTTTAATTTTAAAAAATGAGCCAAAACAACTCTTGGGACTGTACTTCCCTTTTAAGGACACTGTGCAGTTAACAGGCCTTTTTCACTGCAGACATTTTGACTCGTCAAAGTAAAAGCACAGGCTTTACTAATGACACAATTGATGGCTGTCCAAGTATTCCAGTGAGTGTGAAGCTGAAGCGGTTAAATGGAACATAGCCATCCCTAATTTCATTGTTTACACCTGTGACTGAGCCAAAGGCCTTTTTAAATATTGGAGATATGGGCACATCTCAAAGGAGTGAATTATTAATGAGAGTTTTGACGAGTTATGACTCAGAAGAATATTATATGGGCTTCTTTTTTGTTCAAAAGGGCCTGTGCATATCTAAATAAAGCACACTGTTTAGTTACACTCCTGCATTGTGGCATGGACAACCATACATTTTTGTGTTTGTGTACAGTGAAACTGAGTGTGTGTGTGCTGCATGTGGACCCTGTGAATGTCCCCAGCACTGTCCTCATAGCCTGGTCTGAGCCTCGGGGATGTAAATCTCGATGCTGTCGGCGCTCTCCGTGGCTGAGTTTTGCCTCACGGATGCGGCTCTCTTGGCAGCCATCAGGCGCTTCCTGGCCTCCTGCCGCTGCTTCTCTGAGCTCTCCAGTGAGCGGTCTCTAGCCAGGGGGGGATGGTGGTGGGGAGCCTTGGGCGGCTTTTTTGGCACTGGAGGTGGGAGCCGCCTCTCCTGGTGGGGAGAGGACGGTGGGGGAGGGGGGACATTTCAGGAAAAACACAGACATATCTGTGGAATCTCAACTTATTCCCTCCATGTGTTGATTGAATCACACATATAGTCCATTTTCTGTGCAACAATCTACCCTACATGCATTCAAGTTAGTTATTTAATATTATCTTACGTAAATATAATTCATTGCTTGGAAGAGTCCAGTCCTGTGGCCTGTGGTGAGGTATCTTCCTGCACCACAGAGCAACTCGTTTTTCTCCTGACACCACAAATTTTCCCTACAGGCTAATCCTGATATATCTGGGTCTTGTTTTCAAAGTTGTGTCCATCATTTCTATTTATGTGCAGTATGGGATGCGTATGCATCACTACTGCAGAGTGTTACGGGTTGAGAAACATAGTCTGTAAACGATGGTGGATGTTAACTACGTTAACACCTGCGCACTGGCCTATTACTTGCGAAAAAACTTTATGTTATGACTTTATGTTTGTTATATTATGAGTCTTTGGGATTTTATCATGTAATACTGAGGAACAAAGAACATAACGGACAGATATAGCCTACATCACCACAGGTGAGGCCAATGAGCCTACATTACTTAATACACAGACTGGTATAAAAATAATTGAAATCAGTTCATTCAGAATCATCCTGTCACTATATTATGAACGTAAGCTTGGTATTCTTCTACAAATCAGTGTCTATATATTAACTACAGGCTGAATATTGTAGATAGTGTAATGTCTGTTTCTGGCAGTGATAAATACGTTCAGACTGCGGGACTGAGAGGCCTCACCTGTGGAGAGGTAGACTACATCTGTCTGAACTGTTCCTCTGTTTTACCTGACTGCAATAAGATCAAATAAGATGATAATTTTACCCATTTTGCTTGACCCATCTTATTTTATTTTTTTTTCAGGAATTGTTCTCTGATCACAGACGTTAATTAGTCATAACTGATAGAAATGATGGGCCAACAATAAGCTGTAACAAAACCAGATCTAATCTCTAACCATTTGAGCACACTCAAGTTACTGGACCTAAAAACTAGCTTTCAAAATGTGCTTAACCTTTGCAACCAGGCAAATGTCCTGCACAAGGATCAAGAAGTCCAACCTTCCAGACTTTTACTGCCAAAAGTACAGAGACTTTTAATGGTCTGGACATAAAATAAACCAGATTCATGAAGTGTCCTTTTCATCCTTCTTTCCTTTGATGCCTTTAATTCAGTTTTGTAGGGTGGTATATTACATGTTCCTTTAAATGACAATTCTGATGAAGTTATTTAGTTATTTGTTTACCAGTTTAAACCGGTAGATCATCTGCATAGATTGCAGTAGGTTCCACAAGGGTACTGAGATGCAGAATAAGCTGCTCATAACTTTTGCATCATGTGATTTACCTACTGACTTATTCATGTATTCTCTTATGTTATGTATTATTAAACTCATATTCTGTACTGTTGAGGTGGGACGGGGGGGTCATTGTGACCATGCTCCACTACCTTTACAACACGCAACAAAAAGCCACAAATGGCGAGGCGGCTGCAGGCAGCAGAGGAAAGGAAGAGCAGGAGGAAGCACGGACAGATGGAAAGACAGACATGATGGATCTACAGAGGCCCAGAAGTGTCAAGGCCCCATGGTGTTGTTGGCATTGCGGTTATGCAGATTGATGCGTGGCTGTTTGCAAGCGCCTTCACTGTTGACACAAAAGAAGCACAAGAAAGAAAAAGACAACAATGAGAGCAAATGAGGAAGCCAGCAGAGTCAATATTTACAATGATGCAAAGCCACAACAGACACTGCTGAAAGAGAGCAACAGAGCAGGCAGAAGACATCTGAAGGAGATTTACAGATACACTAAACATACGCACAAGTATCTGTATCAAGTGACACAACCATGTGCTGACATGGTGACAGAGATGCTGAGCAAACCTGCAAGACTAACAATACAGCTTTGTTTGCTTCTGTGAAGACTTCAACCAAGATAACAGATATTACAAAGTGACGCTCTGCAGACCTACAGCTGCCTGCTCACACCTTGTTATTTCACTACATTAATTCATCAACAAACCTCAGATTTAAAGGTTGCATGTAAACATGATTGTGAAGATAGTTTTCAAGGGCAATCTGTATTTTTCAACCTGGACCTTATTTCAGGGTTCTTGCACCATTTTAAAAGTCAAATTTAAAGCTTAGACATTTTAAGACCTCAACAAATATAATTTAAGACCCAAAAATGTTATAACAGTTTCTATTGTAGGGCCCAATCAAAATGGACTTTTTGAGACTGATGCCGTTTATCAAAACAAAATTAAAAAAAAAACGGATAACCGATTAAGCTCTGAAAATATTTTTTTTTATTTTTTTATGATTTTTTTCAGCCCTTTAACACTTGTGACAAAGATCACAAGGCATGTGTCAAGGCATGACACAACTTTTTTTACAACTTGAATTTCACAATTTTCAAGAGCAAAGAAGTGAACTTTATGAACAAATAATGTTCTAAATTGTAGGAAGTCTCTGAATACTGTGTTTTCCTATTGGAATAAATGCACCATCTGAAAATTTAACACCTTCAGGAAATTTATGGTAAATTTAAAAGTAAGACCTTAATTACACAGATTTTAAGTTACGGCATTTTAAGACTTGTTACGGAACCACAGGTACTCTGTATTTTCCTACGTCAATGACTTGTTTGTGACACACTCAGATATTATCACAGATAATGTTTATAAGAAGTGGATGTAGTCACTGTGACATCAGCAATTAGTTTGGAGCTTCAAGTTCAGATATTGTCACCAACTGTTTGTTTTTTTTGTTTTTGCAACTAGAAATGACCCGAGAGAGAGTGGAGCTGAGTCTAAACCGAACACGAAAGAAAACACTTTGAAATGAACTGAAAAGCTCCAAGACAAAACACATTAACAGCATGGTAGCCAACTGTCAACCACAATAAAACATTTCCTGCTTTATGATTACTGATATGATTACTTAGTGGATTTACACTAACGGTGTGGAATTGCCTGGAAGGATTACAGTGCAGCCTGCTTCGTCATTCTCGTTCAGTAATTAGTCCCTTGGACATTTAAACATGGAGAAATAGGGTCCAGGTTGAAAAATACCAAAGTTTTCTTTCATTACAATCCAGGAAGCTCAGCTGTAGCGAAACCCTGGTTAAAGCTAAAGGAGCTGTAGGACAGAAGTGATGCAGATAAAACAAATACAGCTTGTAAAGTGCTCTGTGACACTCATCAATTATATATTCTCAATTTGTGTCAAACCATGATCTCTTCAGAGGCACGACACAATGTGGAGCATCTGCTCATCAATCATCAACGATGAAAAGAAAATAATAGAAATGGGTGGACGCGACACAGACATGTCATCAGCTCGCTGCCATTTTACACAATGCAACAAAAAGCATGTTCATGGAGCTGGAAATGAATTCTTCTGTAAATCCACATAACAGTGTAGTGTCTGCATGAGCTGGACATGTCTTTGATTATCATCTGTGTTCAGATAGGGTTGTTTTTTGAAATGTGATGCATTCTGCTTTTATTGAAAAAAATCAAACTTCACCATAGTTCCCCCACTAGCTTTAATCTAAAGTCCCTTCTAGAAAAAGTCATGTGTAACATTGTTGGCTGTTGAGAGGAGTGTTTTCACTATTGAGAAGAATGTTTTCACCTGGTGTGTGAGACAGAAACTCAGAGAAAGGAAAATATTTCCTGTTTTCTCTCAGGCTGCATCAATGATGAATTTCACCTATGAAGTTTGACACTCACCTCTCTTCTCGTAGTGAACCCACTGACACATCATTTTATCATTTTCATTATCGGACATCATTAGAGAGCAGATTCTGCTGCTTGCTTTAAAACATCTTATAGTACAAAAGCATTGAATGACAGGATGTCACAAGTGGTTTAGTTCCTGCTTGTCAATGGTGAATCTCACTGACTTCTGCAAAGGTGACCTGCTTGTTCAGACATGCCATATGACATTAAAGGATCTATATGAGACTATATAACCACTAGATGTTGCTCTGGAGCACCAGCATTTCAGACCAAAACAATCCAGAAAAACAAGGGAATAAACTTAACTTAAACTTAAACTTTTTACAGTTATTTTAGCAAAATTAGCAACATATTTAGCTTGTTGAGGAGATATTTCTTCAAGTGACATAAGTCCACCTAATGTAACCTACATATTAGCTTACTAGCCACCAGTACTGGGCAGTAACGCTTCACCAGTAACACGTTACTAACACTGTTACTTTTTGACAGTAACTAATATTCTTATGCATTACTTTTTAAATAAATAAACATAGTTACCGTTACGATATGGTTTGAGGTTTGACTCATGGTGCATTCAAGTTGTATATGAATGTCAGAATTTCCCAGCTCCAAGTCAGAATTTAAAAATTTAATTTAATCTCACCAACCAAACATGTAATTCATGCCATCTGCTTCTGACGTAAACAGTGGCTACATGTTTTGTTGTACGTCTGTAAGGCTGGAAGAGCTGGGAACACTGAACTTTGAAGTTACCATGATCTGAGCTCCAAGTTCTGACTTCCGTGAACACACCATGAGGGAAACTGTCACTCCTCAGGGTCCTAAAGAGGAACTAAAAAGTTACTTTTAACGGTAACACATTTTTGGTGTAAGTAATTGAAAAAAAAAAAAAAAATAATAAAGTTAAAGTTAATTTTTGACTGAAGTAACTAGTAACAGCAACTAGTTTTCGGGAACTAGCACATCACTGCTAGCCACCTTGCTAATGCTAGTCAACTAAAACATCGAGTAAAATATGTTCTCATGTTCACTCTGCCATCTAACTTTTACTGTACTCGATTTGTGCCTGATGCACACATGCAGGATTTGCGAGCTTCTAGACGCACACCATGCTGAAACCATGTTAACATGAGTTTTAGATAAACTGCCCTCTACAGTTTGGGAGAATGTTGGTTTGTTGGGATCTTGAGCAAAAAGATCCAAACGTTTCCTTGTCACAATTCTGTGTCAGCTCATGTCCATGTGGGAAGCATTACTGCATGGGGCTTCAGTCTCTTTGTTACAGTTTATCTCCATTGATTTCGTTCATTTCTTGAAACAGAAATCACATTCTCAAAATAACACAGACAAACCTCCAAACCACTTGGAGACTGTTCACAATAGAATGGAATTTCTCATTAATTTTATCAAATTGCAAATGTCTTAGTACGTGTCTCAATGTCTCAGCACATCTTTGTAAATTATTAAGTTAAGGTAGTTTACAGTTAGCACAGTTAACCTACAATTAGTACAATTAACCTATAGTTAGCCTATAGTTAGCACAATTAGAACAATTAGCCTACAGTTAGCCTTCAGTCTAATGGTTTTTCTCTCCAAAACATGTCAGCATAATTTCATTGTATCAGTTATCACCTGAACAATAGTCTGTTCAACTGTCAAAACTAGTTAAGAACATAACACCATGAATAAATTGATTATAGTAACTGACAGTCAGATGAAACTAGAAGTTTAATAAAGGAGTTCTCACATGTCAGAAATAAAGGAGTTCTCACATGTCAGATGACCAATCAGTCAGTCAAACAGTTTGTTTAGTTACCTGGCTACAGTAACCATTGTTAATGGAAGACTGGGCTCAGACTGGTGGTTGACTGATGGGATATTTCAATGGTCCTCTGCCATAGTGAGAAAACATCAAAACATTTTGGGACAATGCATTTTGGAGGCATCGACTATTTATATGAGAAAGGAATTTAGTTTTGACACGAGTGAACTGTTTTGAGAGAGATATGAACTTTTGCAGTTGAACCATGGTGTTGTAATGAACCATGCAGGTTATTTTGGCAAAAGCACCAAGAGTGTTTCAAGAAATGAACCAAAGCAGTTGAGGAGGATCTCTATATTTTGGGAAAGGGGAAAGGAAAAGGATGGGAGAGGAGTTCAGTTTTGAAGGATGAGTGAACAGTCTTGGGAGACATTGACACTGAGACACTGTTTTGTTAAATTATCTTAGAGTTTTGAGAATGTAATTTCTGTTTCAAGAAATGAGCCAAACCAATGAAGAAAAACACACTTCATTCTCCACTCCAGTCGATTACTCCACTACGTCTTTATAAAGTTGGAATATTAATGTCCAAAATCTCTTTTATATAACCTTTAAAATGGCATCACATCAGAGAATGAGAATGTATGTCTGGAAGGGGCTGTAGATATCTCACAGTGGTAAGGGGCCTACATGATGTTCCAGTAGCTCAACAAAACTCATAATCAATAGGCAAAATTGTCACCTTTGCTTTGCTTTTCTTCTTGAATCTGAAACCGACTGACCAGTGATGACTGTCATCAAGTGAAACAACATTAAAGCTTCGGTTCAGATTCAGAGCCAGCATGCTAGAGGTTCATGTGTGCATACCTTTCTGTCAGGGGGATCCAGGGGTCTCCAGCTGTTGGCTCTGAGCTGGTGAAGCTCGTCAAACTTGAGGCTGATGTTCTCGATTGACAGCTGAAGCATATCCCAAAAACCAGCCAGGTCTGAGGCCACAGGACGAGGGTGGGCGTTGGGGTTCTACAACATGACAGATGGAGGAAGAAGCATTAGCATCAGCCATGGCCAAGGAGGAGGAATATTAATCAAAATAATTTGAAATTAGAGGTAATTGTCAAGTTCCTCTGTGGAGTCAAAATGTGTCTTGACAATTATTTAAGAGTAATAAATATTTTAATTTAAATATCTGTGGTGGTGAAGTAGGGTGGCACGGTGGTGTAGTGGTTAACACTGTCGCCTCACAGCAAGAACCGGGTTTGAATCCCGGGCCCGGCACCTTTCTGTGTGGAGTTTGCATGTTCTCCCCGTGTCTGCGTGGGTTCTCTCCGGGTACAAAAACATGCATGGGGATTAGGTTAATTGGCTAATTTAAATTGACCGTAGGTGTGAATGTGAGTGTGAGTGGTTGTTTGTCTCTATGTGCCCTGCGATGAGGTGGCGACTTGTCCAGGTTGTACCCTGCCTTCCGCCCTAAGACAGCTGGGATAGGCTCCAGCCCCCCCTCGACCCTATGAGGATAAGCGGTAGATAATGGATGGATGGATGGATGGTGGTGAAGTTTGTTCATATGCCTCTCAGTCTGCGTCAATACATTTAAATAAATCCAATAGCAAAAAAGAGAGTCAACTGGCCTTCAATTGGACTTTATTTTTTTTTGTATTTACTTTGACTGGAATGACTGTGAAGCTTCACCAACATACATTTGGATAGGTTAGAGCATTTAAAGTGTGCTGCAGATGTCATGATCCGTCTGTCTGTTTGAATTCACACTTCCCCTTCCTCCTGTTTCCCGCGTTTTGTGATTGTCTGACCCCGCCCTAATTGTCTCCACCTGTTCCCCATCACCTCATGTATAAATAGTCCTGTCTTCCCTTGTCTCGTTGCGTGATCGTCGTGTTCCCTGTGTCCGTGTGTTCATCGCTCCCTCGTTTGCCTCCCACGTTTTCCAGCTTCCTCGTGCCTCCAGTGGTAATTTTGTTTGTAGTTTTGATAGCCTGTTTTTGTTTTCACTAGAAGAATCCTCTTAGGAGTAGATCCTAGCTCTAACTTTAGTTTTTGTCTGTTATAAGCCCCATGCTCCTTAGCCCACAAGAAGAATTCTCCTCGGAGTAGATCCTTGTGTTTTTTTTTTGTGTGTGTTTATTTATTAAGTTTTCTCCCTGTTTGTGATAATTCCCTCCTCTTGTGTAGAGTTGTAGGTGTCCCGTTTATTTTCTATAGTTTCCCTTATCCTAGTCTTCCTCCCTTCCCTTTGTAGTGCTCTTTGTTAGTTTCCCTCCATTTTGCCGGTTAGTGTGCTTTATGCATTAACTTTTCATAGCCTTACCTAGCTAGCGTTCCCCTTTTCTTTTGCAGGTAACGCTGTTTTCCCTCTTGGCTTTGAGAGTGGGTTTTGTTTTTTCCCCCCAATTTATAATCGAGAGTAGAAAGAGTAGGGATTCCCCGGACGCGCGCCTCCACCTGCCAGGTGGCGCGTGGCCGTGCTCCACCTCCCCGCTGGAATACCGTGCTTGATTGCCCTGTCTATTCTAATAAAGACTGTTGTGAGAACTGTAATACTGTCTGAGAGTCGTGCATCTGGGTTCCTGGTCATGGATCCTTGTCAGCAGACTCACCAGATTCTCCTCACACAGCTCCCTGAACTGCTGGAATTTCTGGGACATCAGAAGCTGAGCACTTCCTACAGCACTCCTCATCTTCCCAAGGACTGCAAGCACAGAAACGGGGTTTAGAAATCTACAGCACATCCATGTGTTCCTGAGACACCAATTTTGACAGTTTTATAAGGCATGAAGTATAAATTATTACTCAATTTTGTAATATCTCTTTTAATTTTTGTCTGTACACGTGTGTATGCAAAACCATTGTCAGTGTAAACATCTACTTAGCTAACCGTTGTACATGAGAGGGGCTAAATGGATCAATTTTTAGTACCTCCAGTAAAAGTAAGAGCAGCTGCTTTTGAGTTCTCTTAGGAAGGCTCACTATCCCACACTTTGAAAAGCCCTGCTCTGGAACCTCTGACCTCACGTAGGGATAGTCTGAAAGGTTGTTTAGTATCTCTGCAGATGTGTGTGTGTGTTCATCTGCTGGAACTCATAATAGTGACTTATTGCCCTATTTCACATGATGGGTCAATTGAAAACCTTCTACACAGTGGACATTGTGATAATTAATCATATTTGCAATGGGTATGGAATGGGGCCATCCATATCACTTTTAGATGAAATCAAAGATAATCATATTTTTTTTTACATAGAAAGGGTAAAATTGACTCAAAGTCAACAGAAGTATTAAAAGATTTTCCAATGAAACTGCCAATGAACCTTTTGAGGTACATCCAATAGGCATAAAAACTCCCCGAAGCTGAAGTTTGTGATGGCATTTCAGAAAACTCATTTAAAGCTTGGTTGTTCCCATTGGAACAGGAAATCAGAAAAAGATGAAATATATGTTCATATTTCTATTTTTCTTAATCTCCTGACAAACTGTATGTCGTTAAGTAACATTTGAATTTAAGTGCAGACTTAAGGGAACCCTGTGAGGAAACATGCCTTCATAGGTCAGGTTGGGAACCACTGCTTATTGTGATCACTTTTTATACTACTGTATTTGACTTTTAATACCAGAATATACAAACAATAGATCTTAGAGTAAATGAAATGATGTCTTTCCTTCGCAGTAACAGGTATAGATGGAGTGTCGACATGACGAACGATGCACACAGACATACTATCTTCGGGCAGGTCGTTCTCCCGCTGGTCATGCTCCATCTGTCGACACCAGCCCTCCATGCGGTCGGTCTCAGCCTGCAGCAGCTTCAGAAACCAGCGTCCATCCCTGTGACACACTGAGCGCTGCACCACCTGCCAAGCAAACATCCACACCTTCATTAACTGTAGAGACGCCCCTGCCGAAGTAATTTCTATACTCACTATAATGTGAACTGAAGATAAAATAAAATCCTTTATTTGTCACATGAATACAGAAATGTCCAGTGTTTTATCATTCCTCCACCCAGTGTCAGGTGTTTGCTACTGCTGCCCTAAATTAACAGTACTGCTGATTACCAAAGTATTACTATATGTTTCTGTAATAGTTAGTCCATCAGTATGTGCAAGCTCTTTAATCAAAATGATATATTTATTGCTAAAATATAATTATTATATTAAATTATATTATTAATTAAAACAGAAAAAAATATCAAAGTACGGGTAACAAAGGGATCCTTAAAAACATGTACATAACTAATAGAGAGAAGTGAATAATGAATAAATGTCTAAATAAGCAACAGAAAAACCAAGTCAGCATATAAACAACACACAATGAACCAAATGGTGTCATTAGATACAAAAGTATTTCACACGTTGCGAAGGGCAGAGCAGTGATATTGCACATTAATAAATAAAAGTATTGCACATGTAGATTAAGAGAGAGCTGCAGCTCACTCTTAACAGGAGTTTTATCACACATTGTGTCTGTTTGGTATGATTGATTAGTGGGTGCAGTGGAATAAAATAAAAAAGGTTATTACAAACAGTGAACATTAACACGAATTGTTGTACACAGTGCAGATGGAAATATATTGCATATTGTTAATAAACAAGTGGAAATTTGGTGGATTTTGCTTGAAGAATACTGGTAATGTTGCAGAAAGAAATACAATAATAAGGAAAAACCAACGTATGTGTTGGTCTGTGATGTGTGAGTTTTTCATTTTTTATTTTGGAAGATCAACCTCAGCTCCTGTAATATGTACATCTCTGATCAACTATGTAGCAAAAATCCACTTTCCTGTCCCTTCAGGACAAAAAAATGTCTCCACTGAAACCCATTAAAACTTTAATTCTGAAGCTTCCAGGTTGCAGGCTTGGATTCAAAATTGTAATTTTTACTAATTTCCACCAGCCGTTGCCTCATGTTTGCCCAGACTCTCATTCATTCACACTGTTCCCTCAACCACCAAATTACAGAGGAAGGATCATCCATTTCCATGACAGCAAAGTATTTCAGAAACAGAGTGTACCTTGGTGTATATAATATCACTCTGTCACATAATATATGTAACTCTGCATTTGTAGTATTGTACGCTACAGTACGCTTCACTATGCCGCTTCCTTACTGACTCATGATTGCACAAATGGTTCTGCACTGTTCATCTCTAGTACTATATTGTTTATTTTATATATTTATTTTCTGTTTCATATCTTATGTACTCCGTAATTTAAATCACACTGACTTTTGCCCTCGATCATCCCTGGCTTAATTTGGAATTTTTTGGAAGATACAGTAAGTGTTCATATTTTCAGATTTTACACTGCTATGAACATTGTTGAAATGATAAAAAAAATGTCAATGACAACAACTGCGTCTGAAATTGTTTTTGCACAAGATGAATAAGAACTTCACCCAATAAAAATATATAAAAGATAAAATATACATCCGTATTTTGTGTGTGTACATTCTTGTCACAGTCTGTCACATTGTGAATTGAAATAAAAATGAATATATAAGTCATGAGCACAGTTGGCAGAGAAAAAGATACAGCAGTAAAATATAATAAAACAATGCACAGCTAACAGGCCTCAATTTAAGATGTGTTAAATGCCCGTTGCCTTTACTTCCTTCTTGGATGCATTTCCCACCGTTTTTTTTTTTTTAAATCAGACATCTATCTGATCTGCCCAAGGTGCGAGCGATGCCCCGTTATTCTTTTGTATCTGACACACATTGTTTTACCTGTTTTCCATGGCTCACCACTGAATACGTTCCCACTTACCTCCAGTATAGCAGAGCTGTTGAAGTTGACATCTAGTGAGTCATCCGTGACGCTGTCTATCCAGGGATCAGGAGGGGGGAGGATGGAGGGGTCAAAGCCCACATCATCGTAGTCATCGGAGGCACAGGCGTGGTAGTGGTTCCCTGAGCCCTGGATGCTGACTGTAGAGGTGGCAGCATCGCGGGAGTATTGTCGAGAGAGGGCGCCAGATGACAGGACTTCCATGTCAGTGTCCGGGGAGTCCAAGGGGGTGTCCAGCAGGTCCGGCATGTCCAGATCTGCCTGGATGGAATAATAAAGAAATTATGTTTCAGCTGGTGTTATAATAATCACAACTTGTACCTCAGAGCTCTGTTCAAGGTCCTAATTTTTACTTTATGCAGATGATACTCTGATATACTGTATGTGCATGTGCAATTGTTACCCGACCTTCTCTTTGGATCTCTGTAGAGAAAACACTGTTTTTTTTCTTCCATTGTTAAAAGAGAGGTTCAAGATGAAAAAAAAAAATAGATTTAGACATGTTAGATAATTTATCTTGTATTAAGAGTTATTTCAACTTTACACTATAGTCTTAAATCAAGCAGCGCCCTATCTTTTTTTTGTCTCAAATAGGCAGGAAATCTTAAAATGACTGTTAAAATAGTATATATTTAATCTCTCCCCTAAAGTCTCATCAAATAAATCTTGTTATAAGATTCAGTTCCAAACTCAAGTTGCTTGATTCAAGAGTCACACAAAAAACACCTGCAAACATTTTCTGATTATTTCCTGCTTGTATTTAGTATAATACACATACTTAGGGTTTTTAAAAAGTTACATTTTAAGTAATCTCATCTTAAAAACAACATTTTCTGCTTATTTTCTGCTTTCGTATATTTCACATATTTTGGTTCTTTAAGAAGTTAAATTTTAACTAATCTCATCTTAAACGGACACTATGTCATTTTTTCTCCCATCTAGTGGTTAAATTTTACTTTGCATACATTGCAACATGGTTGGAACTACAGTAAGTGGAATGGGTCAATTCCGGGGCAGCCACTATCACCGCGGATCCCCGGCCCGGAGCTCCGGCCATTTTATGGCCCTTTTACACTTTTTTGACGATGAGGATTCAATGCGGCATAAGTATGGTCTTGTATTATGACCAAAAGTGCAGTGCAGCTTTTAGTTTAGTGCCGGGTAAGTAAAACCAGCGTCTCCACCTTGCTTCTCTGTGAAAAATGAATCGCAAAACACAGAAATGCATTTTGTCCTATGGGTACTAGCAGGTAGTGCTTTATGTCCCTCTCTGCAGTTTGTAGTTTTTGATAGACCAGAAAGACATGGAAGCTTCCGTATGAGTGACCCGCTCTATATAAAGACAGATAACTGATTCTTCACCCAGGAGGACAAGTCAGATTGTTGCCATATGTTATTTTACACCAATGAGCATATATTTATGAATGAAGATGTTGATTTGAGGTAATAAAATACTTAAAAAAATACATAGTGTCCCTATAAAACCAGATTTGATAAATCATCTTCTGGAGGGGCTGAAGCTCAGTTGTCGTCCCTGACCCCAGGGTCATTGGTTCAATCCCCCCACCTGCTTTCTGCTGCTTAAGTGTCCCTGAGCCAGACACTGAACCCTGTTGTTTCCCGGGCGTCTTACATGGCACCACTGCTCCCTGAGGGATGGGTTCAAGGAATGTGGCACTGTGTTTCCATACTCAAATATATTCTTCCCTGATCTCAAATGAGTTGATACATACCTCTCTCATTTTTGTGCGTGCACTCAATAGGAAACCCAAGGAAAAGTACTGGGCTATGCGAAATGCTAACAAAATGTTTTCAGAGACCAATTAAAGCAGTTCATGGTGCTTGATGCTCTTTGAGACAAATATCCATCATTAATTTCACTAGAATTGGAAATACCGTATGTAACACTGATTATGTGCTAACAGGGACTTCAGTGAAACACCCTCCTCCTCAGTGTGTGAATGAACACTGGTTCAGAATTTCGATCAAAATGTAGTTCATTTACAGGGTTCACACAGTTCCTTAAAAAGTCTCAAAATGTCTTAGATGAAAATCGAGGTAATTAAGGTATTAAATTGTCTTAAATTCACCATAAATTTGCTGTAGGGATTAAATTTTCATTTAATGGTGCATTTAACAGTAACACAGTAAACACAGTATTCAGAGATTTACTGCAATTTTGCATATTATTTTGTTCACAAAGTTCACGTTTTTATTCTTGAAAGTTGTGAAATTAAAGTTGTAGAAAAAGTGACGTAATGCCTTCAATTTCTATCATTGTTGTAAGTGCTAAAGGGCTGAAAAAAAAATCATAAAAAAATATTATCAGAGATTAATCGGTTGTCAGATTTTTTTTTTCCTGCTAAATACTGATATCGGCATTGGCCTCAAAAACTCCATATTGGTCAGGTCCTACAATAAATTGACTATTTTTTTTCTCAAATAAATTGTTAATTTGTTGAGGTCTTAAAAAGATCTTGAAAATTATTAAATTTGACTTTTAAAATGAATGGTGCAAGAACCCTGTTTTCTAGTTATTTTGATGACTACAAGTGGAAAGACTGAGAAAATAACATAAGAACCTTAAGCAGGTAATGAACAAGAATAATGGCAGTACTTGAAGCTTACCTGTACAGCGGCCGTCACACTGTTCGAGCGCTGGAACCGACGATACCTGACCACAAGAGGGAGACAAACAGAAAATACTAAACATCAAGATTTTTTTCCATTCCAATTTCATGTTTCATGTGGCCGTGATAAAATGAGGCCAATTGGTTCTAGGTTGCAATTCACAGATCCTAAATGAACTTTTCTATTTGAATCTGTTGGTATTTAGTGTTTTTACAATACATAACATGACAGTTGCATAACAACATGGCTTCTTAAATACATGAAGCACACACTAATTGTCCAGTTTATTTGGTTGAAATAGCTAAATTGGAGTCCAATACAAAAGCAGAGCAAAAAATGCTCCTTTTGTGAAAACCATGATGCTGAGAAGTGTTGATTCAACCCTATAGTATCCTGAAGGCTACCAGCATTTGATCTACCATTAATTTAACTAAACCAGTTTCAACTCAATGCACTGAGTCAGATCTCTGTCAGGTGTGTCTGCAGTGACCGTTGAAATGATTAAATACAACCCACCAGCCGGTTGAGAGGAGTGACAAGTCAGCAGTCAGTGATGGTAAAAAGCATTCAATAAAATAGGCTTTTCAAAAAGTGTGAAATCACTGCAACCAGGAGAGATTCTTCAGCTTGGTGTCATAAATGAACAGGCAAATATTTGGTTGATGAGTCCATGGGAATGTTTTTATGGTCCTGCAGAGCTGGGGTGTAGAGGAAGTTGGACCTGCTACCACAGGGATCCACACACAATTAAAGGGAAGAGCGCTAATGAATGGATGGTTTTATGTGTAATATGTCAGGTCTAATCACAGGGATACAGCCTCAGAAACACCGGTGCTGTTAATTCTGATATCTTTCCTTTTCTTTCTCAGTTTGAGGTAAATGGCACTGACTGCTGAACGTAGTTTGGGGAGTCAGTAGAGTGACAGATGTCACTGAATGGATACTTCAACTCCACAGGCTTACAAAATGTGTTTTTTATTCCATTATTGAACGTGATTATACTGAACAGAGTGGTGTTCTGAAGAAAACTGCAGTGAGTCTTGCAGTCAGTGAAACTGTTATTAGAGTTTATGGCAGAGAATAGCCTTGGCAGATGAGTCTGTGGGTGTTTGTTTGTGACCAGAGAGACACGACAGCCGGAAATGACTCAGCTAGTCTGAAGGAAAATATACCACATGAAGCATGACTTCACTGACTGAATACATCTTCTCTCATCAGATCACTGTCCTAAAACGAGTGACTGAACAGATAGTTGTATAGTAGTCTATGAGAAAAAGACTCTCTTTCTCAGTTATATTGATCGTAGGGTTGTCAAACGATTCATTTTAAAAAGAATCACAGAATTTCAAAATTCTACGTTCAAAACTCTCTTACTGATCACCTCCATCAGTTCTTCAGCTCATATCATCAATGATGTCAGGTGACAAGCAATCACAGTTGGTCTCTTAGACCAGAATCTTCATGATGTTGACTGGTCTGCAGTGAGTTGACACTATTTAATGAGAGCTGGAGTTAACTTCTTCATTTAGTTTCATCCTCAGCTCTGTGGACACTTGCTCACCGATAAATAGTAACTATAGCCTGTTAGGTGTTAGCATTGGCTGATTAGCTGCCAACTCAAAGTGTAAGTACTTCCCCGATATATTAATTTGACACAAGGTCTGTATTACTTTTGATGTCTCCACTGGCTGATCTGGAAGTTTTTCAAAAAAAATCCAACCATTCAGAAGCGTACTGCTGCTAGTGAGCATGAGTTAAAGCCAAATTAATGTGCTAAAACAATTCACACATTATGGTCCCAGTCTGAGTCTGGTTTCAAGTCTTCTTCAATACAGCATGATGTTCCTTTAGTAAATAATGGTCCCATTTAGCGTCAACTACACTATCAACAGGAAGCTTTAGAATAAGATCGAGTAGTCATCAACAATGGCTGTTTTTTCCAGTAATTATGTTTTATTTTAAGACTTTTTTTTGCTTGCCAAATTTATCATCTCACTCAGTATCACACATAATGTGAATTACGACTGCACCTTGTGAACAAAACTAGACAGCAAGTGCTAAAGGCAGTGTTTGCTATGCTAATATTTCTGCCTTGTTCTTCCTCAGGTCCTTCACCTCGGCCAAAATGCCAAACTCAAGGCTTCGAAACTGCAAACCAATGGGTGATGTGACGACAGCTACATCCATAGGTTTCAATTCATGGTTAAGGGTCTAGTTTCACTGTTGAGATCACCTCAGCGCTTTGGACATGTGTTAAAAATAGTTCAAAATCTGAATAGATACTGTATATTGTTGCCCCTTACTGCAGAAGTATAAATCCAGCTTAAGGTCTTGTATTCTAACCTGTCCTGTTTCTTTTATTCATCCATCAGATAGCTACATATTTCCATTTATGGGTCCCTGATGGTCTATATTCTTAAACCAAATCAAAAGATAAGACAGAGTAAAATGAAAATGTGTGCCACACCCTCTGTCATCCTCAACTTGCACCCCTACAGATGTGAATTTGGTTGGGTCCTCTGGATCGGGAATCTCCTCCGGTCCATCCACCTGCAGGAGACAGGCAGGATGAATCCCTGATAATCACCTGTAGTAACACCAATCCAACTACAACCATTAAATCATCACTATTGGCTTCAGGCCATTATTTTGGCTATGTCTCCACACCTCCACTGCTGTCTCATACATGCCTGGATGCCAATAGAGAGACATTTGCCCTTCTTGAGTGCTTCATTCCTGTATACATCCCGGTGGTCTTCAACAAGCGGCCCCCTGCTCAGGATGGAGGGGGTGGGGGTGCTGACTACCATAGTGCTGTTGCTGACATGTTGACTGGCCGGTCCATGGACCTGCATGGGAATAATGACAACAGAGAGGAAACACATCATGTATATTATAGTCCCAAAAGTGATTTTACAAAGACTTGCTTCCCAGAAAAGTAAAAAACAAAGTGCTCTGACCTGTGCATTAGCAGCTTCGATGGCAGCCGTCAGGGCCTTCATGCTGTCAATGCTTTCCGTTGAGTTACTGAGCCCTGATTGGATGGTCATGTCACCTCTGGGTCCCTCCTCTTCCATGTATGCATCCTGGTTGTTTTTTTGAAAACATGGAAAAAATATTCCAAGTGTTAAAAAAAACATAAACCTAACACAGTGTCATTAATTAATTAATATATAAATTTCAGTAAAATCAGCCTCTTGTTTCCTCACTATCTATCTATCTATCTATCTATGATAGAAATATAGATAGATTCACAGATACAGTAGATGATCTATATCGATCCATCCATCCAGCCATCCATCCCTCTATCAGATTGTTGTTGTACTTTTGGAAGTGCATCCTCGTGAGTGAATGCACTCAATTCAGGTCATTTTAAAAGAAAGACAATACATGTAATGAGCTGATTCTGTGATATCCGTGTTGTGTTTTGATGCATCACAGTTGTGGTATGAAACAGATAAAATATTCATAAATTTCACAGGACTACTATTTCCTGGGGACCTCTCGTGATTTGTAATAATGTTTGGTGGAGGTTGAGTGAATCTTCCATGCCTGTAATTTATCAAGTAAAAACTCCACAAATCACCTGCCATATTTTACCAAACATAGAGGTAATGTGACAATAATAGTCCTGTGCAACTCAACAATTCTGAGATTTGAGGTTGTACTTTATACTCTTTGCAAGATTTTTTGTTTCTCCACAAGTTTTCTTCTGTCTCTTCCTTTTTTTTGTCAGCACTTCTTCCCATCGTAAAACACCACAATATGGCAGGTGTCAACTTTTTATGGGATTGGTGCTTATTTTAATCTTGCAGAAAAGGTATGATATTTTGTGCATGTGTGTGACTGGCCCCAGCCCTCTCTGGAAACTGAGCTGTCATTCTTTATTAGAATTTCTTATTATGAGCCAGAGAGGAAAGTGCTGCACCTTTTGTGAATTGCGGGGGAAAACGGATGATAGACAGGATGACATAGGATGGATGGGAAAGGGGTCCAAACATGCAGTGTTATTAGAAATCAGGAATGGGAGATGCATTATTCCTAGCAACTAATATCCCCGAAATAGGAAGAAGACAGAAAAGATAATAACAATAATAATGATGATAATGACAATAATAAGTAAGTAAATAAAGTTGGGCACTAAGGGGCGAAGGTGAGATGTAAGAATGCATAAAAAGTTTCTGTCTCTTCCCTGTCAAGAATTATGTAGGCTGTGTTGGAAAATATAACGAAACATTTTGACAGTATGGGTGTGAATTCAACACATTCAACCTGTCTGGACCGATTGATGTGGGCGCCAGACAAAAAGGTGTACTGAATATACGAATATTTATACATTGCATTGTATGGTATTGTAAATATCAGCAGATGTTATGCAGAGCCTTGACATCATATTCAAGGAAAATGTCAGTAAATTAGAGTAAAATACAAACTTTGAAATACTAGTGGAAATATGGTTTCAATGCTATTTATTACTGTTCAACTCCAGCAAAACTATGAAGCCTCTGTTTAGATACTCTCACACAACTGGTGCAGTATACATAAGCCACGTTTCATTCATCCACTAATATGCTCACTAATTCCCAAACACATCTTCAATTATATACTGTAGTTATGCTGTCATTAAATGATGCCCCCATTTACTTCAATTCATCAACACTTTTTTGGATTTTCTGATCACCGTCGAAGCATGAGAGAAAAACAAAGCTCTCTTTAAGATTTCAAGGTTATGCTGTGCAAGGAGTTGTTCCACAAACAGTAATTTTGTGGGTGAGTTATACTTTTAAGCAAAGAGTGACGCACAGAGGAGCAAAAGAAAGCTGTTTTTTCTGTTACATACCTACAGTACAAACCTTTCCTTTGCCTTATATCAAGTCCTCGATATCCTGTCATGACATATGCTGTCTATTTGACCATAGCAAGTGGACTGGGAGACAGCAGACAGTCTCCGATGGTGCGACACAGCAATCACTGTTTACTGTTTATAGCAATTACTATACTTTCCTTCAGACTGGCACCCTTTAAAGCCACTGTAAAGCTATCCGTGTCATTATTAAACATAACGTAGAATATAGTCCACATCGCTGTGGCTGGGAGGAGTCAGGTCAAACATACATGTCAGTGTTGAATTATTTTTACCTTAATTTAGTTGCACAACACCCAGATTTTAGTGTACTGATTTTACTTATTTTAACCTCAACCACAGTATTTTTCCTGAAGTCTAAACGTCCAGAACTGATACTACATTATCTCTAGTGTCAAATAATAAAATAAACCTTAATTACTTTAATCCCACAGTGTCACATGAGCTACAATAGCAAAAGAACATATTAACTCTTTGAGTGCCATTGACGTATTTATACGTCATTTAAAATCCAACGTTTGACTGACATTGATGTACATTATATAGATGTCAAAGTATTTTTTTCAGCTGCTGGCACAAGAGGGCACTCTCACACAGCCTGTGAGTAATGTTGGAGCTTTAAGAGATAGTATACACCACAGAGATCAAAACAGGAAGTGGAGACGATTGTGGTTAGAGAGCAAAACAAACAGAATCTGGACAAAAAGTGGTGATTTTGGTGAAAGTGTCCTCTGCTCTACCTCTGATAAAACAAGAATAGAACAAGGTAAAAACAAACATTATGATCATGATGAAATAAAGAGTCTCTTCTTTCATTTGAACCCTTCAGTGTTTTCAGAGTCATAGCACAAAATATTCTGTGTCATGAAAGATGACTCAAAATGGCCAAAAACACTGGCAAAAGGCACTTTCTTTTTTATGAAACGGCTGGCACTCAATGAGTTAAACACACTCAAACTCATTCTGTTAAAAGCTAGTTGGGCTTTAACCCAATCATGGTGGATGTTGTGGTTCTTTACATGATCTTTCTTGTTTTACTGATAAAACCCTCTGTTTTTGTGTAGTTTCCTTGTTCATTTGGTGCAGGTGTCTGTTCCTCCACACCTGAGGTGTTCTTCTATACAGGCTTTACTAGCTTTAGCTGGGTAGTTTCATCCTTAGTGAATAATAATGTACACTATTTGTTCATTAGAGGGGTAGATTAATAGAGTTGTGCAGTACCTGTGCAGACTCTGTGCTGCTCTGAGCAGTGATGGAGATGTAGGGCTTGGAGGCTGTGGAGCAGGTGGAGGTTCTGGGTGGCACTGGTGGAGGGGTTTTCTTATAGGTGGTGATGCACGAGGAAACTACAAAGAATGAAAAAGCGGGGGGAACAAGAAGGTGAGGAAGTACGTTAAGACGTGACACTGTAAAAGACACTTCATCTCGCTTTCTACAACTCTACAGCTGTTGATGCACAAGATTCTTATGCTAAAGACATTCAGGTAGTAGGAACACACTGACACTGTGATCTTTAGTTCTTAGTTTGATCTCAAGTAAACAAAGGCTGTTCCTGAGCTCAATAGCTGACAAAGAATGAAAAATAAACAGACAACTAAATGCTGATGTGTGATTATTCATAAAGCGTACTAATATGGCAGATGACTGTGTTCAGCGGATTGGAAATTACGCTTAACGTGATTTCTCTCATGGAGGCTCCATCCAGCTAAACACAATGCTGTGTACTGAAGAGTAGAAAGGATACCACAAGAGTCACATTTGACATGGGTCAAATGTGAGGAGCACTGCTGCTCTACACACACAGCGTTTAAAAGACATTTCTTACCAGAAAAATGACATTTGTTCCAACGTATTATTGCAACGTATAATCTGTTGTGCAGCGGTTACAAAGTGCCATGCTTTGACACTGAACGTAATCCCATCTCATACCAACAACAATATCAATAGGATAACACTATATAAGATTCATTAGTGTGTCTGGATTTTTGATAATCTCTCACGTCCTATTAGTGCTCTTATTTCTGTATTCTGTTTTATAACATATGCTGTTTGTTATTTGAATGATGAATAAATCTAGATCTATCTATAAGTATAATCACGTGTCTGTATTCAGCTGCAGATATGAATGATTCCTTCAAAACTGAGCCAGGTTTCTACAGTAGCCCAGAATGGACAAACCAGACAGTGTCATGTTTTTACTATTTCTTTTTAACTGAAACCACCATTTTGCAATTTGCAACCAAGCCACCAGAATTCTAGTGATGGACAAATGAAGCTTCATGAAGCATGTGATATTTTTTGACTGCTCTAGATGGTGCTCTTGGTTTAAAGATGTAATGCAAATTTAGTAAATTTGCATTACATTAGCCTTTTTCTTTTTCTTTTTTAACACATATCTTTATTGATTTTTTTACATCAAAAAATAGTTATGAAGCATTCATGTAGACAGTCATTAAAAGTCACATAACAAAATATTTAAACTTAAACATCCCCACTAGAACAGGCAACATACAACATTCAACCTTTGCTTTCATCCCCAGGTGCATCAAACATTCACATCACTTCACATTTACATAATATTATTTACAAAGCATCTTCTATATCACCATATTTGACAAAATCAAAAAATCTTTCCCAAATGTCTTTAAATTCAGAGGTTTTCTTTCTGATAGTATATGTGACTCTTTCTAAAGCCAGACTTGATGTTAAATTATTCAGCCACATGCCGAGGGTAGGAGCATTAACATTTTTCCAGCACAGGGCGATTGAACGTCTAGCCTGTAGTAGGCAGAGATTCACCATTCTTTTTTCATTAATAGGCAGGGAGCAATTAGCAGGATAGATACCCAAAACACACAATTTAGCATTTAAGGGAATCAAGTTCGAGGTCATTTGTGAGATATATTGTGTCACCAGCATCCAAAATCTTTGAATACCCTCACATTCCCATATGCAATGGTATAGTGTGCCTTGATACTCACTACACTTAAAGCAAAGGTCAGAAGTACTAGGGTTGAATCTGCTCAATAATACAGGAGTAGTGTACAGTCTCATTATCCACTTGTAATGTAACAAGCATAATCGGGCGTTAATGGTCTGAGATTGGGCTCTTGAGCATATCGTGCTCCATTCTTCAAGTGATATTTCCTCATTTAAATCTTGTATCCATTCTTGTCTCTTTCTATCAGAGTTATCTCTGTTGTTATTAACCAAAATTTTGTATATTTGGGCAATCCGTCCTTTGTTGAAGCAGTTCTGTATGGAGAATGATTCCAGTGTGGACAGTGGGGGTTGTTGAGTAGAATTCTTTAGGCGGGACAAAATGAAGCTTCTAATCTGCAAGTATTTAAAGAAGTGTTTGTTTGGTATAACTAAGCTTTTGGATTTGTATGAAGACCAATGAGAACAATGCAGACAAAGTGAAAAAAAAAACAAGGTGGATGATTCTGCCTCTCTCCCTACTGGGCAGGATAACTGTAATTAAAATGTCAATTTTACCTAAGCTTCCCACATCGCTTAAGCGATCCCACTAGCTCCTCCTCCCTCTTTCTTTTCAAAAGTTAAAAAGCTGTTTTTGAATTTTATCTGGAATAATAGAAAACCAGGACTTAGGTTGTCCCTTCTATATATGCCATATGACAGGGGTGGACTACAACTGCCTAATATTCAGTGGTATTACTGGGCAGCCCAGCTGAGAGCCTCCATGTTTTGGTTTTCGGATGGAATAAATTTGCCCTGGCTACAAATTGAACTTCTTTCCTCGGGGGAATTGACACTGTACAACCTTTTGTACTCTGCCCCCTTAAAAAAAACTGTTGAAAAAAACAACCAATCCCTTTGTAAAAAACACTATTGGGTTCTGGTATGAAGTACATAAATATCTAGAAGATCTACCAACATTATCTGGTTTTTCACCGATTTGAGGCAATGATCATTTTAGCCCAGCCAAGAGTGATTTGGGGTTTAAGAAGTGGTTAAAGAATGGTAGCCAGGTAACACTCTAATCCTGTAGCCAGGTAACAACAAGATTTGATTACCTTCAAATTCTTCAAGATAACCTAAAATAATCAGCCCGAAGGTTGGGTCTTGGGCGCAGCTGGGTGTTCTAACAGGACAATGACCCCAAACACACATCAAAAGTGGTAATGGAACGGCTAAATCAGGCTAGAATTAAGGTTTTAGAATGGCCTTCCCAAAGTCCTGACTTAAACCCCATTGAGAACATGTGTAAAGTATCTGTTCCAATCACTCTATCAGAGAAAAAATGGAGTTGTAGAAATAACTGGAAACTCAACAGAGCCATAACATTATGTTCTTTACAAGTGTATGTAAACTGTTGACCACGGCTGTATATGAATATGGAAGAGACTCAGAAACAATCAGTGTGAGAGAGAAAGAGCTGGTTACACTAACATGAGTCCACCCACCCTCCAGGATATATTACAACACACTCAACTTCCTTGTGTAAGTTTGAAATAGAGAGACAATAAACCCCTTCTGTCGTAAAAAAGTATCATGTATTTTTGTGAGCAGAGGCAGCCAAAGGCTCACGGCTGCGGCTACAGTTAGCAGAAGGCTAAGCTAACCCATGAGCAAAATTTTCTATCCTTATCTTTAAATTTGTATCCTTTAACCCAAGTGTTTCTCATCTTCCTATCACTTTAGCCTGTTTTTTCTCCCCATCTCTCTGATATTTTAGTCTATTAGCAACATTGTTATTCATCTCTCTAATACTTTAGCCAATTAGCAAAAGTTTAGCCCCCTGTGTGAGATGTGAGCTCACAATTGTGGTGCAGATATAGTTAGCAGAAGGGTAAACTACACCATTAGCAACATTTTTTTTCTCCATCTATGAAAAATGTAAGGTTTCCAGGTCTGGTGCCATTGTGCCTACCAAGATCAAAACCAACTGCTACAACCAAAGACAGAGGGATTGTAAACAATTCTTCCACTCTTGAAAAAAGTAATGAGCAAATTCATAAAATGTTGAACAATTGAATGTTGAATTCAAATATCATCTTAGGGTGGAAAGCAACAACAAAATGTCATGATGAATCAGAGTTACTGGGGGTTGACTCATTACATAATATTATCACGTTCTTGGAAATAAAATCGTGTAAAGATACTTGATTGTTAAAAATTGTTTTGGTCATTTTGGTGATTGTAAATATGCACAATTTACAGACACACATTTCTAGATGGTGTCCTCAGCTGAATTCAACAAGTACCTCTATGAATTAACTTTACAACCTGTGTAAATATAAGTATTCAAACCGTAGCTGTATGGCAAGTAGTAGCTGTAAAACTGCATTGCATCCTTGTCTGATCAGAGTTGAAAAAACTGTCTCAGAACTGAACATAACCTCGGAGCTCAGACAATTAATATAACAACTACATCAAACCATAATTTAATGGGTTCGTCTTATGCAACACCCTTACAAGCTTCACAAAAACAAGATAAGACAAAAATAAACTATTTAATTCTCAAACCATGCAGTGTTTCAGTTCTCCTATGCTAATTGCAGATATGTAAATGATATAATATGCAGACATTTAGCGCAAAAATGTGCTCCTTTCTATGCAAATGAGCCTCATTGCAAAAACAGACCAATTTACAAAGATCAGCACTGATGGCCACATCATCTTTAATAGCATTTTTTTCTGAGAACTGGTCACAACTGAAGCACATTTATACCGACAGACAAGGATATTAAATCTGAAATCTCTTTCTCTCTGTCTCATTTAACTTCCTTGCCTGAAATTTTGAGGAACGTCTCTGTACCTTATCGGCCAGGAACTGTCTCTAATTTTTCCTTTTCTTTCTCCATTGTTCTACCTGTTTTCTTGTGTTCTCTCTTGTGCCACATGGACAATTGGAATCAGTTACAAAAAAGGCACATTGCACTCAGCTCCAAAAATTTATGGCCGTGTTTGATAATAAAATTACCGCAGCATATTTTTTCGAGCCAGACCTTGTGAACTGGGCCACCATGGTGCTATAAATCCATCCTTTATGAATTTGCCCAATTGTGTGGAAAACACTGAATTGGAAGGACAACTGTTTATAACAAACATTATCCTGATTATGTTATGTTATATATATGTACGTCTGCAAAATATTGTATACTGATGTCGGCGGAAGTCGGAAGAGTTGCCGGTGCGGAATACAGCTGTTGGTGTGTGTGCGGTTGGAGGACTCCCCGTCCCGTGTTTACTGCCTGGCCATCGGTTGCCCCCTGTACCTGCCCCCCTTTTACAGCCCAGTTCAGCTGTGACTTTGTAGTTGCAGTTGGGCTAAACGGTATCTGGGTGCCGGCTTGCCGAGGCGGCCTAACAGTCGTCTCGACACAGCCGGCGGTGTAAACGCCGGGGGAGATCCGCTCTGGCTGGGTAAGTGAGCAGGGGCAGGCGGTGTCCTGCTGGCTGTACCGCACTTGTTTTAGCTGTTCTTTTTACCGTTTTATCTGGCGGTTTTAAAACTTTTGTTCTGTTTTAAAACTCTTTTACTCACCGCTTTTACCGCCTTTTACCGACGGACCCCCGTCGTTGTTTTTAACTATGACTCCGCACAGCTCTCCGGCTGGTCCGGAGAGGGAAAATCCTAAAGTTATGAAGTGCGATCTGTGTGACATGTTTTTAGTGGTTCCCGAGGAGGATTTTACTGACAATGCTTTTATCTGCCCAAAATGCAGTAAAATCAGCCACCTTCAAGATCTCGTCATTGAATTAAAAGGACAAATTAAACTGTTAACAGAGCGTAACGCTATTTTAAAGGAACAATCGAAACTGCAGGATAATTTTAATAGTACTGTTGTAGTTGGCTCCCCTGGACTCGGACATCTCCACTCTGGGCTTTTTGCAGCCACCCTCCCTCTCCAAGACCCTCCCGTGACTAACACCACACATGGAGCTCCCCTGGACCCCTCTGCCATCACACCTGCTCCCCCACATCTCTCCCGTTCACCAACCCATCCCAGTCTCACCAACTTCACTCCCCGGCTTCCCTGGAAGCAGGTACCTCGGTGCCAGGGAAGGAGATCAGCACAGTCCTCATCACTTCATGCCCCCCTCCAGCTGTCGAACCGCTTTCTTCCCTTGGCCCCAGATAAGGACTGTTCTCACCCCACCCGCCCCCATAATCTCACCCAGGCCCCCCCTCCCCACCACTCCTCCCTTCCTCATCCCACCCGGCATCTGCCTGCTCAACCCTTAGCCCCCAGGCTCTCCAGACCACCTAAAACCCAACCTCCCCCCCTTCACCCATCACAGTGCCCTCCTCCCAGACTCATTGAACCCCCCTGCCCCCCTCCCCTCCCCTGTGGAATCAAACATCTCCACCCTGGTCATCGGCAGCTCCATAGTTCGCGACATTTGCCTCCACCCCTCATCCGGACCCTCCAAAACCCTCTGCTTTCCTGGAGCCCGCATCCTGGACATTAAGCATAGACTCCCCACCATTCTAACTACGTACTCTAACATCACCACCATCATCATCCACATTGGGACAAATGACATCAGAACTGCACAATCAGAGGTATTAAAACAGGACTTTCAATCACTCCTCACCTCACTCCTGGACACTGGTATCATCTCAGGCCCCATCCCCACCCACAACAGAGGAATAGAAAGATGGTCCAGACTGTTTTCACTCCATTCCTGGTTGAGTGACTACTGTGCCGCCACTGGGATCCCCTTCATCAACAACTTTGACCTGTTCTGGGCGAGACCCATTCTTCTGAAACGCGATGGCCTCCACCCAAACTGGAGGGGATCCCAGATGTTTTCAGAAAACATGGACTCCATCTTGAGAGATTGACACAGCGGCACGGTAGGATCTATTAAGTCACTATCACCACAAACTATTATTGCACTCCCCAGGACTGGTTTTATACCTACCATCATTTCCTACCGTAGACCCACAGCAGAGCTCAATATCACACCCATCTGCTGCTAACCAGAACAATCTAGTTCATATCCCATTACTACCTCTGTTACCTGCTTCTCCTGTCTGTAGACCTGCTCATTTTGGTCTTTTAATTATCAGATCTCTTAACAACAAATCCTTTTTATGTCATGATTTTATTACTTTTAATGCTCTAGACTTTTTTATTATCACAGAGACATGGTTATCCCAGGCAGACTCTAGCCCTCTAATCGAGGCAACCCCCCCCCCCCCCATTTCACTCACCTCCATCATCCCCCTCTCTCAGGTAGGGGAGGGGGGGTTGTTGTCATTTACAGAAATGATTTTAAATGTACTCCTATCTCATTTAAAGGGATACGCCACCCCCAGGCCAAATTCAGTGTCTCCCCACAGTCCCGAGACCTAAATAAGTGTGTGAAAGCATTTTCCTGGCCACCCAGCCATTTTCCGAATTTATCAGAGCTGACCGCAGGTTGGTTCCACGGCATAACTACATTCCTATGACCCCACAGAAATATTTTGGCCAAAGTGAATAAATGTACTCAATTTCCCCCCCCCAATTACTTTCCGTGTACTGCACATTTACTTCTAGTGAATGGCGGTGCAGATCACAACGCAAAGGGCTTGTCTTGTTCATTTTCTTTTGGGAACTATTTTTCGGTGCTGAAAAACACAGCCGACGCACACCACGGAACGTCATTGGGAAACCCCCACCCCACAACACAGCTCTGATAAATTCGGACAATGGCTGGGTGGCCAGAAAAATGCTTTCACACACTTATTTAGGTCTCGGGACTGTGGGGAGGCACTGAATTTGGCCTGGGGGTGGCGTATCCCTTTAACAGCTTTACATCGTTTGAATATCTTGCTTTTGCAGTACACTCTGAAATCCCGGTACTAATTTTAATAATCTACAGACCTCCAAAGTTAAGCAGTGTTTTTATTCATGAGTTTGCGGAAATCTTATCCCATTTTATGTCTAAATACGACAAGATCCTCATTTTAGGTGATTTTAACATACACGTCTGCTGCTCCACTCAATCTTTTGTCACAGATTTTATAGACACTTTCGAATCTTTTAACCTCACCCAGGCAATACAAGGTCCAACACATTCAAAGGGTCACACCCTCGACCTGGTTTTATACAGCGGTCTCAGCCCAGAAAATTTTGAAACTAAGGATATCTGTGTGTCTGATCACAAAGGAATTTTATTCAATGTGGTTTTATCGCAGCTCACTATTGAACTCTCTTCAGCAGCCCGACGTCAGGTTTTTAATTCCAGGTCTGCTAGCAAATTTTCTGAGCATTTTAATTCTGCTTTTTTAACTGCTCTTAATCTAAATTTTAACACACAGAAGAGCTCGTCTCTCTTTTTAACCACACCGCCCTGACTGTTCTGGACTCTGTTGCCCCTTACAAGGACAAGAAAGTGAAAAGCGCCCCACAGCCATGGCTAAATGATTTTACCCACGAATTAAAGAGAGATTGTAGGAGAAAAGAGTGGAAATGGAAGAAAACAGGTCTGTATGTATTTTATGAAATCTGGAAAGGATCTATGAAGACCTATCAAAAAGCAGTTAAAGAAGCAAGAACTTCCTTTTTTTCAAGTCTAATTTTAGCTAATCACTCTAACCCCAAAATTTTATTCCAGGTAATAGATTCCATTACTACCCCCTCCGCGACCCATTTTAGTGAAGCCTCAGGTGAGTCATTTGAGATTCTTTATCAACAAGGTCAATGAGATAAAGCAGAACATAACCCCACCAGACCGCATCTTACATGTCACTAGGGATTTTAGTAATTATTTTAGTAATTTTACACCTGTTTCTATGCCTCTTTTATCCAAAATCATGTCCAAGATGAAATCAACTACGTGCAGTCTTGATATTATCCCAACAAAATTTCTAAAAGATGTTATTGACACAGTTGGGCCCAGCATTTTATTGATTATTAACAGCTCCTTGGAAAATGGTGTTTTCCCCTCCAGTTTTAAACATGCTGTGGTTCAACCTCTTTTAAAGAAACCAAACCTTGATCCGTCTGTGCTGAGCAATTTTAGGCCAATTTCCAAACTCCAGTTTTTATCCAAGGTTTTAGAAAAGGTTGTTTCCACTCAGCTTTTAGCATTTTTGTGTCATAATAACATTTTTGAGAAATTTCAATCAGGTTTTAGAGCACTACATAGTACGGAAACCACCCTCTTAAAAGTAACCAATGACCTGCTTTTAACAGTCGACAGAAGGGAAAGTGCAATTTTAATTCTTTTAGACCTTAGCGCGGCGTTCGATATCGTAGATCATGCCATTTTACTTGACCGCCTTGAATCCTGGGTCGGCATCAAGGACACTGCACTGCTGGTTTTACTCTTACCTTTTAGAAAGTACCTTTGTAGTCACCATAGGTAATCATTCTTCCTCTACAGCTCAAATTACCTGTGGTGTACCGCAAGGCTCAATTTTAGCCCCGATTTTATTTTCTATCTATATGCTCCCGCTGGGTCACATCATTCAGCGCCACAATGTCTCTTTTCATTGCTACGCAGACGACACACAGATATACCTTCCGCTGAGACCGCATGACCCGAGAAACCTAGCTGCTGTTTTAGACTGTCTTGATGATATTAACTGTTGGATGGCCCAAAATTTTCTACAGCTTAACAAATCAAAATCAGAAATTATCTTGTTCAGTCCCCCAAACCACCCTCATCACTAAGAACCTTGGACCACTCGCCACTTCTATTAAACCCTCTGCCAGAAATCTGGGTGTCATATTCGACTCTAGTCTTACTTTTGACCAACATATTAAATCAGTAACCCAGTCGTGCCACTTCCAACTTAGAACCATTTCCAAAATTAAACCCATTCTTTCTCAATCTGATCTGGAAACTGTTATTCATGCGTTTATTTTTTCACGACTCGATTACTGTAACTCCCTCCTTTCAGGCATAAATCAAAAGTCCCTCTCCCGCCTCCAGCTGGTCCAAAATGCAGCAGCTAGGCTTCTCAATGGTTTTAACAGATGACATCACATCACCCCAGTCTTAGCTTCCCTCCATCGGCTCCCTGTCCGTTTTAGAATTGATTTTAAGATTTTACTGATCACTTTTAAAGCTCGTCTTGGTTTGGCCCCAGCCTACATAACAGAAATGATGACACCTTACGAGCCAGTCCGCAGCTTTAGATCCTCGGGTGGGGGCCTCTTGGCCGTTCCAAAGTCGAGACTAAAATCAAAAGGTGACCGGGCCTTTTCTATCAGAGCCCCTCGACTTTGGAACGACCTACCCGAGGAGATAAGGCTTGCGGACTCTGTGACTTCATTTAAATCACTTCTTAAAACTCACTTTTACAGACTTGCCTTTTTGTGATGTCGTCTCCTGCTTTCTTCTTTTCCTTTTTATCTTTACGTTCTAGTTTACAATTTATTTTAATGATCTATTTATTTATGTCACCTTATTGTATCTGTATTTTATTTATTTTATTCGTATTTTGGGTTACCTTTTGGTCTTACACTTCTCTGCACTATTGTTTTTAAATTGTTTATGACTTCTTTTTATTGCTGTTATTTTTTTAAATCGATTATTTTCATGTCTATTGGTTTGATCATTATCGTTTTTATCATGGTCTGCCTCTGCCCGGCATGACCTCAGATGCTTTGATCGTCTCTGCTTCTGCTTTGTTGTCAAGCACTTTGTAAACACTGTTTTTAAAGGTGCTATATAAATAAAGTTATTATTATTATTATTATTATTATTATTATTCCTCAGAGACAGAGTTGGTGTAAGCACCTTCTTCTTCTCTGTTGCTGTTAGATAAATCAAAGTTGTCATTGCCCACATCTGTCTTCAGCCTCCTCCATCTCTGTAATACTTTGAAGCAAACTTTGAGTGTTGGCTGTAGGGATGCCTCAGGCCTAAACATGGTATATGAGGATAATCCTCATGGAGGAAGGATTTACCTTGTAAATTTAAATTTGCAGGGAGAAAAGCCTCCACCTCACCGTTTATGTTAAATCAGTCTTCCACAGCAGTGAACCTGTCTGCTCTGTTGGTCTCCAGACAGAGCTGGCCTGTCATAATTCAAGTGTTTCAGCAGAATATTCTGGCAGCTTTTGGACAGGGTCAAGGCAGCTTATCACTTTGGTTTTGATGCATCAGCAGAATGATAAAAGTTCACTGGGGCCTTGTTTGGAAGAGGAGCTCCTTGCTCTTGGAAATCAGCTCCTCTGACACTAAGCGCTTGATTGTATGTCAGAGGATATATGGTGTGTGTGGAAAAATGCTGTTTAAAGCCAAATAAACAAGGTAAGAGTTGGAGCTACCCTATTACTCTACTCTTGATCCTAAAAATGTGTTCATGCACAGCTCAGTTATCAACTTATCAACACACAGGTCAAATCACTCTGTTTGAAACTGATCTGAGTACAATGCAAGGATGACTACACTCACTGGCCACTTCATTAGGTACACCTGTTCAGTTGCTTGTTAACACACATACTGTAGCTTATCAGCCAATGACATGGCCGCAACTCAACATATTTAGGCATGTAGACATGGTCAAGACATCTCCAGGGTTTACATAGAATGGTCTGAAAAAGAGAAAATAGTGGCAGCTGTGTGGACGAAAATGCCTTGTTGATATGAGAGGCCACAGGAGAATGGGCAGACTGGTTCGATAGGATAGAAAGGCCACAGAAACTCAAATAACCACTGGTTCCAACCAAGGAATGCAGAATATCATCTGTGAAGCACAACACCTCAGCCTTGAAGAAGATGGACTACAGCAGTAGAAGAGCACACCTGGAGCCACTGCTGTCAGCTAAGAACAGGAAACTGAGGCTACAGTTCAGACAGGATTACCACAATTGGACAATAGAAAATGGAGAAACGTTGGCTGGTCTGACCAGTCTCCATTTCAGCCGAACATTCAGATGGTAGATGGTCAGAATTTGGAGTAAACACGATGAAAGCATGGATCCAAACTGCCTTGTATCAACGGTTCAGGCTGCTGCTCGTGTAATGGTTGGGGATATTTTCTTGGCTCACTTTGGTACTTGGTATGTGTTTTACTGGGCTCAAGCAGTCATCCAGCTCCAGACAGGCAAGCGTTCCCAACGGGTACTGCATTGGTATGCTCCAATTTGGCATGGTAAGACAGTGCAGTGTTTCCTTAAGCTTGGTACTTAGTACCACGACAAATTGCTTTTCTTCTGCCTTCTTGGAAAACTGTTGCAAGTGTAAATGCATAAATAACAGCAGAGTCAGGCTGTGTCTCTCAGTAACATATATTCACCAGCTGTGCACATAAAAGAACTGGGACATGTTGTTCGTAGCACGCACATATACATACATGCCCCCAGGGGTAGCTGTTGGCTGCATAACATCACCCTGCAACAAAAACTGTTGCCTGGATCCCACACAAGCAATCCTTTATGGGAAACTAATTACTGTCACAATCTGTAAAAATTTGCTTAAGTATCCCAACATGGGGCACGACCTTGTACCTTGGACACCCATAACAGCTACACTTCCCAGCCTCTCCAGCTCTGTCCAACTTGGCCAGGTGCCATCAGCTCAGCTGGCCTGCATCAATGTCATGATAATGTTAGCTTTTGTGTCACCTCCATCCGTGGGTGTCATAGAGTCAACAGTCAAATTCAATGCATTCTATACAGAGAAAAAGAAGCAGATGCGTGTAGTTCATGGTGGTGCTCATGAGGATTTTGGCATTGAAAATAAAACCCGACCTGAAAAAGAAAACTTTGGCATTGAAACACTAACAAATAAAACAGGCTTTAAAAGAGCAAAGCTTCTAATGAAGAATTGGTGAACACACTACTATCATATTTTATTGGCATCCTGATCCTGTTTTTAAATTACAATTTATATTCAGTAACAGTGTTTTTCAGTTTCTATGCCACCATTTTGGCTCTTTTAGTTTGGGTGATATTTCCAGTTGGTGCTGTTGGAGGCCTAACGCAGGCTTGGGTCGGACTAAATCCTCTATGTGAAGTATGTCATTAAATTTGGATAGGTCTTTGTACCACTGACAAACTAGAAGACACCATCTCCCTCCAGTTTTACCTCTGGCATTTACAGTCTCTGTCTATCTCTCTCTCTCTGCAATTTATATTTTTTTTCAGTAAGTACTGAAGGACTTCAAATTTGCTTGCATGGTACTCCTGAGTAAATTGTTATTGCAATGACAGTTTACTCCTTGCTTGAAAAGCCATTGAAGGGCAGCCCACTTTATTAAGAACTTGAGGGTTATACATTGTATATTTTACATGTCTTGTTTCTTAATTGAATTTCCAAAACATGTACTATATCACAATGAACGTGTAACTATATCATCAAACCCTGTGCGCACGCACTGCAATCTAGAAATAAAATCTCTTCCAAATCCAGACCATTACTTTTCACGCTGTTTGTCCCTATTCCGTAACATTCATGGTATATTTCATGTGAATTTCCATTATTATGCTGATGAAACTGTAGTAATACATTACTATCCCACTAGGTGGTCCAAAATGCACATTCTTTACAATTCCACTGTATTTCAATTTAAATTTTTAAAATTTAAATGTGAAGCAAAAGCAAATTTGGTGCCTTATTACTTCTGCATTTCAATCAAGGATGGTCTCATTGAACTGTAAAATATAATGAAGACGACTGGCTAAAAGAACATAAATATATAAATAAATTGGAAGTGGAGATCAGGCACCACGGCAACAATGCATACAATGATGGGTTTATCGGGCCCTGTCGACCACAGTAAGAAACTGCTAAAATAAAAACATAAATATATATTTACAGTCGTGGTCAAAAGTTACTACATACACTTATAAAGAACAATCTTTCTTGAGTTTGCAGTTATTTCTATAACTCTGAATTTTCTCTGATAAAGTGATTGGAATACATACTTTGTTGTCACAAAACCATTCATTATTATATTTATTATGGGTCAACTGAAAATGTGACCAAATCTGCTGGGTCAAAAATATACATACAGCAACATCCATCCATCCATTCATTTTGGGTGGGTGGGGAGTCTATCCCAGCTGTCTTAGGGTGAAAGACAGGGTACACCCTGGACAAGTCGCCACCTCATCACAGGACACATAGAGACAGACAACCACTCACACTCACATTTACATCTACGGTCAATTTAAATTAGCCAGTTAACCTAATCTCATACAGCAACATGAATTAGCAATTTAACTTCTTAACTTCATCTGAGTGATCATGAGTGACAACAGCTGGTGGCTTGACTCTGAGGCCATTTAAATAGGGCTCATTAGATACAAACGCCCACAAACGCTACAATAGGAAAGTCAAAGGAGCTCAGTATGGATCTGAAAAAGTGAATCATTGACTTGAACAAGTCAGGAAAGTCACTTGGAGCCATTTCAAAGCAGCTGCAGGTCCCAAGAGCAACAGTGCAAACGATTGTTTATAAGTATAAAGTGCATGGCACTGTTTTGTCACTGCCACGATTAGGAAGAAAATGCAAGCTATCACCTGCTGCTGAGAGAAAATTGATCAGGAGGGTGAAGAGTCAACCGAGAACCACCAAAAAGCAGATCTGCCAAGAATTAGAAGCTGCTAGAAGGTGCCAATGTCCACAGTCAAGCATGTTTTGTTTCGCCATGGACTGAGAGGCTGCCATGCAAGAAGGAAGCCCTTGATCCATAAGCATCAGATGAAACAAAAATCAAGCTGTTTGGCCACAATGCCCAGCAGTATGTTTGGAGGAGAAAAGGTGAGGCCTTTAACACCATGCCTACCGTCAAGCATGGTGGTGATAGTATTATGCTGTGGAACTGGTGCTTTACAGAGGGTAAATAGGATAATGAAGAAGGAGAATTAGCTTCAAATTCTTCAAGATAACCTAAAATCATCAGCCTGAAGGTTGGGTCTTGGGCGCAGTTGGGTGTTCCAACAGGACAATGACTCCAAACACTCATCAAAAGTGGTAATGGAATGGCTGAATCAGGCTAGAATTAAGGTTTTAGAATGGCCTTCCCAACGTCCTCACTTGAACCCCAACGGACAATGCTGAAGAAACAAGTCCATATCAGAAAGCCAACAAATTTAACTGAAAAGCACCAATTCTGTCAAGAGGAGTGGTCAAAGATTCAACCAGAAGCTTGTGGATGGCCATCGAAAGCGCCTAATTGAAGTGAAAATGGCCAAGGGACATGTAACCAAACATTAGCATTGCTGTATGTATATTTTTGAACCAGCACATTTGGTCACATTTTCAGTTGACCCATGATAAAGTCTTAAAAGAACCAAACTTCATGAATGTTTTATGTGACAAAGAAGTATCTGTTCCAATCACTCTATCAGAGAAAAATCTGAGTTGTAGAAATAACACAATATTCTTTCATAACAAAACCAACTATGCAAAAGTGTATTGCTGCTGTTCTTTTCCATGCCTGCAGCAGGAAGCTGCTAGTAAGGATGCATCAAAGAGACAAAAACCACATGATTAACATGATTTTTAAAAATGTGTTAGGATTTGACTTTAATTGTGATTAAGGCATTAACAGTGACAGTCCTAAGACCAGTAAAATACAGTTCAACAGCAGAACAAACTGTAGCCTCCAAAATTCAACAACATACCCATTTTCAACTTAAAATTTAAGGTTAGAGAGGGAAAGAAACGCTGCAGATCTGTTTTCATTGGGTGTTAAAAAACACTGTGGATTTTAAAATGACAATTTTCTTTGATTTTGGCCGTAAAAAGAAATATTTTGAATTTGCTCTGAAAAAATGAGAATGGTAAAGAAGTGAGAGGACTTTTACTGTGAAGGGCTGTTTGGACTGATGCTCAGCAATAATATGCAATGATAATGATAAACTTGTATTGATGAATTAATTTATTTTTGATTCCTCCATCCATATCCTGCTTTTCATGACAGGTGTTATGTTTTAATTATCAACAAGATAGAATTAATTAAAAATATTTATTTTATTGAAATTTCATGTTATCCTGTATTGTGGAAAAAAATAACAATAATAAATTGTGTTTTTACTTGGGCTTGCGTGCCAGACCAATTTTTGTCTGACACAGTCACCAGGATAGCATACAGTTGTTGTTGCCACACTTTCGTATTTGTATGGATCAAACAAATAAGACTAAATGGGCCTCATTCACGAACCGTTCTTAAGAACAAATTTGTTCTGAAGTCCTACTTATGAAGGTTTTACAAAGATTTTGGCATTCATCAATGTTTTCTTATCCAGGATTTGTTCTTAGATAAAAACAAATCCTATGAACACTCACGAGTACTCTTACGCACAAATGTGCTGTTGGCATGGTTGTGTTGTCTTCTTTTGTGCAGCTCATTAAAATACGGTATTACAGTGATCTTTCTGTCACATGTATTTATTTATTAAATTATTCATTTTATTTGTGGGTAATTTACAGAACATTTTTTTTATTTTAAAATAAAATACATGCAATAAATCAACTGGTCACCCAGTACATCAAATTTCCATATTTAGTAGAAGAGCAAGTCACAGTCAAGAGGAGGTTCCACAATATTGCTGGCCTCCCTCGGCATGGAGGCACGGAACCAAGCAGGCATGTACTGCAGGAGGGTTCTGGTTCTGTTTCTTGGCTCTGCAGAACTTCATCTGTGAATAAATAACAAATCAAGCCATTATTGCGACCCTCAGTCCAACACTAAGATGTATTTTGAGCTTATACACATTATGGTAGACTCCTGCCTTTAGGACACAAGTTTTAAATAAAGGTATTGTTTCAGAAAATAAATACATAACCTTCCGTTTCTTCTAGAGTAGCCGCAGCACAGGGAGGGGATGAAACCGTTGCCTTGGGGCCCTGGTTTGTATCCAGACACTTAGTCGATGGTACTCCTAAAAAGTAAACAATTAATAAATTAAATTAAAAAAAAAAACAACACAAAAAAAACTGTGATTTATATTTTTCTCATATAGCATACCTGAGAGTGTCGTCTCCCCGATGATGGCCCCGATGCGCTGATCTCAGACGGTGGTTGTTCCACCTCCTGTCCATTGCATCTCCCATAGGCATTTTGCAATTTTTTATTTTTTTTTGGGCTTTCGGATTTTAAGTCGAACCACTTCTTTTAGACCTCCTCTGTTTGTTGTTCGCCCTTTGACAGATACTGTGTCCACTGCCTGCATGACCACCTCCCATGCTTCTTTTTTATGTGTTTGTGTAGCCCGCACTGAGGCTGCTAAATATACTGTAACTTTTTTCCAGCGGGTTATTTCCTGTAGCAGTACCTCCAGTTCAGCTGTAGCGTTTGCTTTTGACATCATTGCTGTTTCCTCTATGTGACTCACCTGGCATGCACTCTCAACTTACGAGGAGATGGCATTCATCAATTTCCGAACACAGCTGCAAACAATTCTGCAGTTTAAGAACATGTTGATGAATGCCATGTAGTTTTCTTAAGATCCCTCTTAAGAACAGTTTAAGAAGGAATCCAAGAAGATTCTTAAGTGATATTGGTGAATGAGGCCCAATGTGTTCATTGGTTAAATGTGCTGGTGGGTGGATTTTCGTTACTTTTGGACAGACTCACACTAACCCCCACAGCACCTGTTTTTAGTCTCTGTGCTAAGCTAACCGGCTGCTTCATGTTTAGTGCACTGAGAAAAGGAGAGTGGCATTACTCTGAACATTACCACTCAACACAATGGCGAATAAGCACATATTTCAATGTCAAATTATTTTTTCAGTTTGTATGGAGGAAGTCAGGGTGGATTACAAGGCACAGGACTTGGACATTAGGTACCAGCATTCACAACCCTCATCCCATTCGAGGTCAAAATACAGAATGTAGCTGCATCTTACATGCTTGTGACACTATGATTTGATATCATTTGATATCTTATGAAATGTTACTCTACATTTTTTGTGTGTTTTCCTACAAATGTCCTGCAAAAAATTCTGCTCTATTATCTTCAAAATAAACATATTTTCAGCAATGGTTTGGTTTGGGTAAAAGTACTTAGTTCGGTTTGGGCAATTTTTTTCTTGGTTAAATTTAGGAAATATTGTCTTTATTAGGTTTGGGCAACACCTCTCAATTTTTTGGGGGGGAAAGGTTGGGCATGAAAGCTATGAATGAAAATATTTGGTTATGTCATGTCGGTCAAGTTAAGTCACCTTATAAATTCTTTCTTGTCATTTTGTCCTGTTATTTCCTGTTTTATTTTGAAATTAATTGTTTTCCTCTCGTTTCAGCCACATTGCTTCCTGCCCTTGTTTGTCTGGTGTCTGGTGATTGTCTGCCCCACCCCTGGTTGTTTCCAGCTGTTCCCCATCACCTCGTGATTTAATAGTTCTTGTCTTCCCCAGTCCTGTGCCAGTACATTGTTGTCTGTCGCCACAGTACCGCTAAGTCAGTGATCCACGTCTTGTTAATCAGTCTCTGTGAGTGTTTTTGTAGAGCAGTTTTTTTGATTTGCACCTTGTAGTTTAGTTTCCACTTGTTTGTTAACCCTTGTCAGTGGGTTTTCTTCCCTCACCTTAAGTGAGCACTTTAGGTTTTGAGCATTAGTTTCCCTTATCTGTTGAGCACATAGTTATTAGAGGTTGTTTAGTTCGGGTTTTTTTTATTATTATTATTTTTGTAGTAACTGTTAGAAATGATTTTGTTAGTTTTCCTTTCAGTCAGTGAACATCTCCCTGTACTGTGATTTTTATTTTGTTTGTAAAATAAATATCCTTTCTTTGAAACCTTGTGAGTCTTGCTGTTAGGTTCTTTTCATGCCAAGCCAAGTTCTTACGGGTTGGGTTTTGGAAAATAATAGTATTGATTAGGCAATGTAACTAGCCACATTTTGGGTAGGTTTAGGTTGAAGAAAACAACTTAGGTTTAGGAAAAATCATGGTTAATTTATGCTATACCACAAGTGGCCTAACATACATTCCCCAACAAAAACCTACTTAGGCTTTGGAAAAGATTGTGGTTTGGGTCAAAATAACACCAGAAGTGGCATTACTTAAGCACTGGAGTTATGGAAGTTAGTATGTCACATAAATCAATGTTGACTTCTGGTTTCATACAAAACATGACCACTGTTTCCTGTGTTTGGCCCAACTATCCTCCAATGCCACTGTAACTGTCAGCTCTAAATACAAAACTCCCTTTAGACCCTGCAAATAAGCCTCTCTTTGTTATTGTTAAATATTCTCCGGGGAAGACTGTCATCAAACTTTTTGGAAACACCAAACTGCATGTTTTCACTTGTGTTTCTTTAAAGTAAAATCTGTAAAGTGTTACCAGGAAGGTCTATGAAATATAGTATGTAGTGTATAAAACTATAACCGTATCAGCCAATATATCACTATCCAGGTTTAAAATCCTCAAATATTAACTCTTTTAGTGCCATGTATTTATATGTCATTTAAAATCCAATGTGGGTTTTTTTTCAGCAGCAGGCACAAAAGGGCACTCTCACACAACCTGTGAGTAATATTGGGGCTTTTGAGAGATGTAGTCGGGACATACAGCAGAGTAAAGACACGGTATACGCCACAGTGATCAAAGCAGGAAATGAGACAATCGAGATCAGAGAGCAAAACAGAATCTGGACAAAAAGTGGTGATTTTGGTGAAAGAGTCCACAACCTCTGATTTTTTTCATGATGAAATAGAGAGTCTCTTCTTTCATTTGAGCTATTCTGTTTTTTCAGAGACATGGTACAAAATATTCTGTGGGTCTTATAAAATGGCTCAAAATGACCAAAAATGCTGGAAAAAGGCACTTCAGGTTTTGTAAAATGGCTGGCGCTCAGTGAGTTAAGAAATACTCAGTCCAGTCGAGGCCATTAGAGCAGAAACAAGCTGATTTTCAAGACATTAAAGAAGCCACAGATAGACAACTTTTCATGAAATGGCATGTTTTCTCTTGTGTTTCTTTGTCTTGTGGGGAAGAAAACATCCTAGATCAACTATACCACAGATGAAGTTGTAGATTAGTCAACAAATAGAAATGCCAAACAAAGCTGTTAAAATTCTGCGGAGATAATGATTCACAATAGGTCTGAGTGGATAAGTCAGTTCAGTGGACATTGGACCAACTTTTATCAGCACAATCTCCACTCATGTGGATGTGGAGCTCAACATCTACTGTAGTAAAGTGTGTGCATGAATGAATAATATATAGTACACATTGTGCTTATCTGCATGGTTGTGTGTTCAATTATCCTCTTGGCTAACTCGATAAGAATTCCCCAGAGGAGCCGAAAATGTAGGTCATCTCCAGTTGAGCACTTAAAAAATGAAGACAATCCTACGACATCAAGTCCCCTGTGGCATGCACTCTGGCATGTTCTCATCTGAATGCCACGCATGAAGACAGTCCCATTTTTGGCCTCTATGAGATTATCTCTGTTCGATATGTGCTTCTTTGTTACATAGCTTTTCATAATAATGTGTGTGACAGCATGGTGTTTTATCAGTGACTGTGAGTTCTGTCAAATTGCCTCCGGGTACTGTGAAGACACCATGGAGTCAAAAAAAAAAAAAAAAAAAAAATCTCTTACAGGGATCTCTGCAGTACAGTAATCTACTCATGTAATCTACAAAACTGCAGTCAAGATTAAACACAAAACAATAGCAAAACAGCAACTGATCTGATCACTGGTGAATCACGGCCCCCGTTATTTCAGTGGTCCATTGGTTATGGTTTTACACACTTGCATCTATGCAGATATGTTTTAAGATAAGATTAGATAGACTTAGATAGATTTTTCTCATCCCACTAAAAGAGAAATTTACAAGCAAAGTGGATATTGCAACAACATAAATAATGGTCTAAAAAACAAGACGCAGAGACATAAGTAAACTAAAATAGAAACATAAGTAGAAAAATAAATGTGTAAAAATAAGTAGGTAATAAGGTAAACAAGCGATAAGCAAACAATGCCCTCAAAAAATGATGTGCTTAACTGTACAGTACATTCACACATTCAATAAATATGTAAATAAGTCCTCAGAAATTATATGAAATAAACTCCCAGGTTAGTTTGGCACCACGGAAGCAGCCATAACAATGGATATTTTGAGATAGACCAGGAGACAGACCTTCAATTAAGTAGCAATCCAGCCGCCCTACTCTCTATCAGATCAACTGCATGTTGCTACCATGTCTCAGATCTTTAAATTTCTCCACAAAGTGTTATTCTTTTAGGTTTTTTTTTCTTTTTTTTTCCACAGATGCTCATAAGTGTGTTGCAGTAAAGTCATTCAGCATGGCATAAAAGCACTAAATAACTGACTCAGAGATCGCAACACTACTGTAGATACAGGTGAGAAATGTAACAGTCCATCTCATGAGACCCCCCAGAAAGGAGAAGTCACTTGATAATGGAGGCCAGATAATTTGTCAGCTGTCCTGAGAGAACTAGGGAGCTGATTCATTTCATATTATCACAGATCTGAATACTATTCCGTCTAAAGCAGTCTTGTGTTTGTTACTCATTGTGATTATCCAGTGATGTAACATCCAGGCAGTTATCACACGTGAGGATTAAACTTGAGCTAGGACTGAGAAAATATGAAAAGTGAGGATGCTGGGAATGGTGACAGTGTTAAAAGACTGGGAAAAAAATGACTGAACGTGTCCCTGATTCAAGACTGGCATGCTGTGCATCATAATCCTGAAGGCTTTTGTGGTATTTAATGCACAAGTTATGCATCTTGTAAATGTGCACTAGACATCAGGGACACAGGAGGTTCTTTTCTCAAAGGTCTGACCGTTTACTGAAAGAAAATTCAGGCTTATTGTCTGGCAGACTTCATTTCTTAAACTGAGCTCACTGGGCAACTTTCAAAAGCCAACAAGGGAAACACAGGCTTGTGTAGCTAATGTATGCAAACGCTAAACTATTTGCTGAGCTTCAGCTTTTGGAGAGTGACAGCATGTGACGGCACACTTCCAAACTGTGTGAGCAAAGAAACACCAGCGTTTGTGTGAAAATGGGGGAATAAAATTTGACTGTGCTCGCATCGCTCACACAAGAAGTTAATAAAAAGAGCAGATCACTGTTTGTGGTCTCACACAGCCTGTGAGTAATATTGGGGCTTCTGGGATTTGTAGTCAGGACATAAAGGGACGGTATACACCACAGAGATCAAAACAGGAAGTGGAGACGATCGAGATTAGAGAGCAAAACAAACAGAATCTGGACAAAAAGTGGTGATTTTGGTGAAAGTGTCCTCTACTCTACCTCTGATAAAACAAGAATGGAACAAGGTAAAAACAAACATTTTTTTCATGATGAAAAAGAGTGTCTTCTTTCATTTGAGCTATTCAATGTTTTCAGAGTCATAGTACAAAATATTCTGTGGGTCTTGAAACATGACTCAAAATGGGCAAAAACGCTGGAACAAGACACTGTTTTAAAAAACGGCTGGCACTCAAAGAATTACATTGCTTCTTGGTCACATGTTGTTCACCCAGTCATGACAATTTGTTGGTTGTTGGTTTTTTTCACCATAAGCACCGAGTGGAGGCTATATCATCGCCTCATCCATACAAGCTCCTGGTACCAGGCCTGTTCATGCGTTCATATGCAGTCGTTACCACTTTGAATTAAAATCACACGGTCAGTTGTGGAACTGTTGTGGTGTGATGATATAACATAATTTGACATAGTAAATGTAACAATACCATTGAAATCATATTACTAACGATTGTACCACTTTGTGACTGCTAAAAGTAATAGATTACTCTGAACCCCAACACTGAGAAGGTGTACTGGGGGACCTTAACAGACCTCCACTCTGGCCCCATAATGTCCTACCTGTGCTGCTCTGGATGGTCCTGACGGTGGTGGCAGATGTTCGTGGTGGAGAGGACGGCAACAGGAGGAGTGGCCTCCCTCCTTCTCCTTCCTCCTCCCCTGAACAGCCTTGATCAATCGCCCGAACGTAGCTGTGGCTCCGCATCCGGAAGCACCCCGGCATGGGCAGCGTGTCCATGGTGTCCATGCTGTCCATGCTGTCCATGGCGGCCTCCATGGCCTGGGCCTGCATTGCACTGTAGACCTGTTCACACACCTGCTCGATCTGCCCGTTCACCTCCACCTCGCTCAGCTGGACAAGCAGGGAGGGAAGAGGAGGTTAAAATGAGGAGGATGGACCCTGAGGAAACCTATTCAAAGTTTGAGATTTTGAGGTCAAAGCGGTAGTGATGGACAAATGATACTTTTTGACTCCTCTAGATGGTGCTCTTGGTTTAAAGATGTAATGGATATTTAGTAATTTCAGCAATACGCTTCTGTAGGAAGGTTTTCAGGCATCACTTTGTGTATTCCGAGGGTGTCAGATTCTGTAAATTTAGTAGCCACTAGTGGCTGAAATTCCACAATCCTCAATATCAACTGATAGCATGGTAAAATATAAAAGTAAAACAATAAATCCCATTCACTAGTAATGTGTGATTTCACTGATTTCCTTTCCAATCCGATACCGAGTAAATTTCAGGCTGGCACTGACAATACTGATCCGGTATCGGAGGTATCATTATTTAAGTATCAATTGGTACACCACTAGCATCCACTCTTTTTATTACCGTTTCCATACTGGTGTTTGATCATTTATTTGCTCTCAGTCTTTTTCCATTGCTGTGAAAACATTAGGTTTGAACACCTTGTGCTAACATTAGAATATACCTATCACTGATACTACTCATATTTATGAAATATAGCCTGGCTGCATAATTTTGTAAATGGTATCCCCGTGTTGAAGATCGCAGGACAAGAGCTAGTTAACTTAAGGTGTTAGCAGCCGCTAGTTAGCAAAAGAGCTCACAGCTAACGTTAACTAGTGATGGACAAATGAAGCTTCATGAAGCACTTGTGATATTTTTTTGACTCCTCTAGATGGCGCTCTTGGTTTAAAGAAGAAGGATAGTGTAATGCAAAATTACAAAATTTCCATCCATCCATTATCTACCGCTTATCCTCATAGGGTCGCGGGGGGGCTGGAGCCTATCCCAGCTGTCTTAGGGCGGAAGGCAGGGTAAAACCTGGACAAGTCTCCAGTTCATCACAGGACACATAGAGACAGACAACCACTCACACTCACATTCACACCTGCGGACAATTTAAATTAGGCAATTAACCTAATCCCCATGCATGTTTTTGGATGGTGGGAGGAAGACGGAGTACCAGAGAGAACCCACGCAGACATGAGGAGAACAAACTCCACACAGAAAGGCCCTGGGCCAGGATTCGAAGCTGGTACCTTCTTGCTGTGAGGCGACAGTGCTAACCACTTAACCACCGTGCCGCCCTACAAAATTTCCATTACATCTTTAAACCAAGAGCGCCAGTCAAAAAATATCACAAGTGCTTCATGAAGCTTCATTTGTCCAGCACTAACATTAACTATCTCTCGTGCTGCCAATGTCGTCATGGATTCTTTGTTTGCGATGTTGCATCATCAGAGAAAAATGATGGTTTCCCGGATGCATCAATAGCAAATTTACTTCATCCCAAAGACATTTTTTCTTATCCCTGGTGCAATGGGACACCTGCAGTGCATTTCAACTTTGTACCAAAGTAGCATTTCCGGTGACATCCCTAGTTATTAGTCAGAGCTTAGTGTTACCTTCAGGTCAAGGCTGGGTCTCCCACAAGAGTACAAAATTCAGTAATCTTTGGTTCCATAGTGTCAGTCTATAGTGATATGGAGGTGCAGTATTTGTACACCACAAGATCCTCCAGAAGCCTACTCACTAATTGAGGAGACACAAAGAAGCATGACACTGATGGGGAAGGAGTTTGCCCACCAGAGGAGGGATGAATCTCTTTCTAGCAATTTACCAGTCATCTTCTTCATGATTAAGTATAGTATATTTTTAAAAGTTCCATCTCTATTTATATATCTAAAAAATAGTTTTGATGCACATTTCAATCTCCACTGACCCTGAAACAAACAGAAAGAGACCCTACTCCCATAAAGAACAAGGGCCTCATGTATCAAAGTAGCGTACGCCAGGAAATGTAGCATACTCCAGCATCCAAGCTCACGTTCAGATCTATCAACAGTGACGTGAGTGTGGAAACTGGTGCTGCTCCATGCCAACTTCATAACTGGCGTACGCCAGGTTCCGATGCTTTTAGTCCATTGGCGATACTTAAAGGGGATGCTGGGGAACTACCATTAGTTGGTAAATAGTTGTGAGGAGCTGTGAATGGTCTTGGAGGACCACAGGAGGAGCTGAGCGCTGCCAGAGCCACACTGTGATGACCACATTGGGCTTCTTGATCACTGGAGCTGGCTGACCAATCAGGAGTGAGCCAGTCGACCCTGAGCCAGACCATGACATCTGGACTGGATCATCCTCATGTCAGCCAGGCATATAAATTTCCCATACAATGCAGTTGAACAGGTCAACATGAAAGTGCAATTTGCCGGATTCAGTAATGTAATCAGAGCAATCAACTGCACTCATGTTGCAATAAAAGCACAATCTCAGGATGAAAATGTTTACATTAAACATTTTCACTCCATCAATGTGCAGATTATTTGCGATGTGCAAATGCATCTGACCAGCATCGTTGTGAGGTGGTCTGGCTCAATGCACTATTCATACATCCTAAATAAAAGCATGGTTGGGCGTGGTGCAGGACTGCTCGAGTAAATATTGACCGGTCATCAGTTTACATGACTGATAGTTTACATGAGTGCATCCTTGAATATCATCTACACACATGCGTAAAGCCACAAATGGCTTTATCAGCATCTTTGCACTCTTATTTCACATCAGTATGATCCATCAGGTGCGGCACGTGCCATCTAATCCTTACTTTTTAAATTCAGGTGCCCATGGCTATGCCCTGAAGTTTCTCCTCTTGCTTTGAGGGTGACAAGGGAGGAGTATTAATGGAAGGTGCGAGGATTCAGGTATACACACTGTTTCATACATCCAGATTTTTGACGGGGTACGTCCCTTTCCAGATTGCAGCATACGCCAGTGCTCAGTATGGAATCCATGCAAGTCTTGATACATGAGGCCCCTGGTGTTTTGCGATTTTGTAACAGTCTGTGTGTATGAGCCAACTGAAGGCACAGACCATTGCCATGTCGGCTGCGATAAGACGTTTCTGTGCCAAAATGAGCTCCGTGATCACACTGAGCCACCTAATCAGCATAACCACAACCTTATCTGCTTCCAGTCTCACTGCAAACATGTTCCTTTGGTGTCAGGAAATCACTAAATCAAAGCCTATCGGCTGAAGAAATCTGTATAAAACTGGAAGAGCTTTGAATGTGACCATCATCCAGATCAGGCATAACATTATGACTACTGCACACTGGTTATCTCTTCATCTTCAGCTCCTGGGATATTTAAGGCATCAAATGAACATTTAGTCCTCATAGTTGATGTTAGAAGCAGGATCAGGATTTTTCAGGAGTTTTACAACAAGAACCAAACCAAACCAAAAGTGATGTCTAGAGGACTGGATCAGAGCATCTCCAGACCTGCAGCTCTGGTGGTCTGTTCCTGGTCTGCAGTGGTCAGGATCTATCAAAAGTGGTCCAAGGAAGGACCAGAGGTGAACCAGAGACAGGGTCATGACAGGACAAGGATCATTGATGCAGGCTGGTCCTGGTGGCCTGATCCAACAGAGCAGAGAAGTTAATGCCGCTGAAGATAGAAAGGAGTCACATACCACAGAGTAAACCTTCAGGGGTCAAAGTTCAAGGCTGCGAGCAGCAACACAACATTAGCCAGGAGATCATAATGCTATGCCTGATCGGTGTGCATTCTCCCTGACTATCTCTCTGACATTAACAGACAACTGCAAAATTCCATTACTGGGATTTTATTGGTCATTTTTATCCCCCTATTGTCATCACACTGGCTTGAACTCCAAGTGAATTGATCTCAGCTGCAAGACAAAAGCATATAGCGTTTGTTCAATTGGGAGTTTTAGCAAGGATCATGCAGAGAAGTGGATATTAAAACTGTTAATAGAGGCAATTCAGCATGGTGATGGTAATCAGGGTTCAGACAGGTTCAGGATGAGTGATACAAGCAGAGGTTCAAGGTGAGGTTAAGGTTGGAATAATGAAGGCGTATTATTGGGCACAGGTTTTCTTCACATGCTGTTCAACAGTTCGCAGGGGTGGACTGCTGCGGGGTAATTTCAGTAAAAGAATGAATTATATTTGTATAAGCTTGTAAGCCATGCCTCTGAGGTGTAAAGGTAAGGAAACTGCAGGAGCAACCATCATTTTCTTCAATAACCAAATGGGATGAAGAAATATTCAAAGAGGAATAAAGAAAGTCTTATTTCTCTCATATATTAATATCAATACTGTATATCCCATGAAAAGACCCAAGCCAACCATGTGCTAGTGTGTGTCTCTCAATGCTTCCCAATTTCTCTCAGATCCAGTACTGTTGGTTCTTAATGAAGATGACAAATATGTTGTTTAACTTTTCAAAAAAAAAAAAAAAAAACGCTCAGTAATATCCTAAAGCAGCCAGTTGTTTTCGTTCCTCATAAGCGCTAATCAAACAGGAGTGCATATGTAGGGGACCAGCCACATGAATCCACATCAGGGAATCATGTTTGGTGCTTGACTGTATTTCTGGCAGCAGGACAGCATGTGTGTGGGATTGGATCAAAATAAACTACAGTGTGGCTCATTGACATGTTTTTTTTATAGTTCTTGCACAAGAGCGGAGCTGCCTGATGTGTCAGGCTCTGACACACAAACAGTAGGGGATGCATTAAGTGCTAGTTAGGGTCTGCACATGGGATTTACCGACAGGAAGAAAATATGGAATATTATCAGGCAAATCCTTTAAGAAAACACTTAAAGAGATTAATGGAAATGTGGAGTTGGAAACATGACTCAAACAATGACAGGTTCACTGTTTTTTTCAACCAGCTACTTTCATAACGTATATAAAGTACTTTCAATTGTGTTTAATCCTTTAATAATGTGTTTAAAGTTTTATTTAAAGTGTGTTTAATCCTTTCATAGAGTATATACAATATTTTAAAATATGTTTAATCCTTTCATAGCGTGTTCAGCCCTTCCATAGTGTGTTTAACACTTTTTAAAATGTGTTCAATTCATAGTCCATAATCCATAATCATAGTGTGTATTTAGTTCATGAAGTTTAATTATAACATTTTGGTCACCTAAAAGGAGAGCTTCGGCCGATTTCAACATGCAGCTTTATTGCTCAAGCTACCCTCAACTTACCAGTACCCAAGATGTGTCAGTTTTTGGTCCAATCCTGACAGCGTTCCTTGAGCGGCGCGGTAGCCTAGACAGCTAACCCATGGCGACATTATTTTCAGTATGTGTACAAACCAGGTTTCCGGTACGGATCGGGTAGTGACATGGATGTATGTGAGATAGACACAGAGGCAGGGTGAGCAGTTTAAGCTTTTCTGTCATGTGGCGTGGCTACGGCCGACAGCAGCCGGTGTTTTGGAAATAAAGATCCACAGAAAGAGATCATGCCTCGTAGCCTCATTGATAGAGTCGCTACAATACTTTCAGTGCAGAGCGAGCTAGCTAGCTCTCAGTACAGAGAAAGCAGACTCATAACAAGCTATTGTTGGGCTCATTGCTAATGACAGGCTGTAACATGGTCAGTAATGTATGAATAGAAAAATGAAAACGGTGGAATACGGTTTCTGTCTGCAAAACTCCAGTTGTGTGAGGGATAGTCGCAAACTCGACAGATTGACTTGTTTGGACTACCGGAAGACGAGGATGGTAACAAACTGGTATGTGACTGCTTGAACAAACACACTGATTTAACCACTTTTCTACTCATTTTGAGTCACACGCTACGGTGCTGTGTTGTTAGGTGTCTGCTGATGTTGTATATCTTTTGAGGTGATATTTGGAGTATGTTAATATGTTTAAAACACATACTGAAAATAATGCCCCCATGGGTTAGCTGTCCAGGCTACCGCGCCGCTCAAGAACGCTGTCAGGGTCGGACCAAAAATTGACATGTCTTGGGTACTGATAAGTCTAGGGAAGCTTAAGCAATACAGCTGCATGCTGAAATCGGCCGAAGTTGCCCTTTGAAATATTTCATTCAGCATCCAACTGTACTTAGTTCCAGCATCTCTTGTCATTTCTTGTTTTAAAAAAGGGTAAAAACCAAAAGAGCATCTGTCTTGTCTACTGCTTATAGGGCCGCGGGGGGCTGGAGCCTATCCCAGCTGTCTTAGGGTGAAAGGCAGGGTAAAACCTGGACAAGTCTCCAGTTCATCACAGGACACATAGAGACAGACAACCACTCACACTCACATTCACACCTGCGGACAATTTAAATTAGGCAATTAACCTAATCCCCATGCATGTTTTTGGATGGTGGGAGGAAGACGGAGTACCAGAGAGAACCCACGCAGACATGAGGAGAACAAACTCAACACAGAAAGGCCCTGGGCCAGGATTCGAAGCTGGTGTCTTCTTACTGTGAGGCAACAGTGCTAACCACTACACCACCGTGCTGCCCTACCAATATAGCAACACTGTTTATATGCCAATAGTCTGGTCCACAAACTAGTGACTGACATCACTGTGACAGATCCACTTCTTATTTACAATCTATGGTTCTGCCCAGACCTGCACTTCATGAAATATATGCAGCATTTTTTTCCTGCTTAGGAGAAAACCTTGTTGCCCGTAGATGGACATCACTCTATAACTGAACGACTTAAAGCTTAACTGTCTGAAGCAGCAATCCTTCAGACCAGGAGTCGGCAATTTGGCCAGGAGGTTAAAAAGGTTGATTCAAGAAATCGTAAGTGGGAGATGCAGTTCAATACAAATGAGAAGAAAAAATAACACAGCGAGTCAACCGTCACCAAATAATGTGATGACTCAGGAGAGGGTTCAATTAACACATAAAAACCTGGAGAACAGCCTTTTCAGGAGACCACACTTTTCACATTAGGAGTGATAAGCCTGCTGTTATTGTGTTTGTTGTTGAATGTAGTTCAGCTCATGGAGGTTCATCAAATGTGTTTCCTTAATGTCTCGTACTGTTTGCTCTGTAGAGAGCTGCATATTTTTCATCTGCATGTTGGCATAATTCAGGGGTCTGGCAGGAAAACAACACAATCCTTTGATTTTGATCAGAGCTTCTTTTTACTCTTCCTCTCTCAGGAGCTCTCATCTTGTGCTTTTATTTTGTAAAATCGGAAATGATTCTTTGGGTAACTTTCTAGAAGACCTATTTCAGTGTCTGTCTAGAAAGTATGGGGTTACATGCTCTACATTATTGCAGTATGTGCAATAATGATACAATAAATAAATTTAATGATCTGGCGGGCCAGATAAAATTTTTAGTTGTTTTGTCAACAATTTATCTGGACTGTTGCAGTAAATTATGTTATGTATGTCCTAAATGAAGCTTTATGTATAATTACATAGGAGGGTAATTTTTTGGAGGTTTTTATTGGAAAACAGTGAACCCATCCTTGAAAGAATCAAACTGAATACTTAATACAGACTGAAGCTCTCAACAGGCTGCATGTGCTTAGAGTCATCTCCCAGATGAACAAATCAGACAGAAAACTGCAAACTAATGGCATTAAATGAAAGTCAAGGATGTGTTTCGCAAACTCCACTCCAGCACATCCATCCAAGTGTTTGTGTATCTGTGGTAAAATTACTGGGTGGGGCATCCTGTAAATATAAAGGCAGCAGTGTTGGCAACCAACCTGACTGATGGTGCTCATGGCCCTCATGTAGCTTTCATTGCGTGAGCGGTATTGGGGTGAGGACAGCAGCGATTTGGGGTCGAGCAGGGTTTTGGGGTCCAGGGTATGGTCCAGGCTTCTATTGATTGAAACCTCACTCACCGCACGCAGGTAACTGTGGCTCCTGATCTGTAGTTTAGGGGAGTGCTCTGTCGAAATCCTGACATGACACAAGGACAATAGGGAAGTAGAGTCAGAGCAGTGGTCATATATCTCCATATGAATATAGAAAGTCACATGATTCAACCCTCAGTGACTCATTCAAGGGGAAGTGCCATTTTTTACAAATTGGACCTTATTTCTGGGATAAAATACTGCTATTTACTCACCCATTTCACTTTGGAGTCATTTGGAGTATTTCCGACGATTTTGGATTTGATGATTTAACAGGAGTGAATGAGGCACAGAAATGCAGCCAGTAAATGACACAAACTTGACCATTTCTCACACTGTTACTATTCTCATTTGAGTCCGGAGTTGTTCGTAACTTGAGAAAATTCAATCTGTAAACAGACTCTACTTCCTGTGTATCATTGTTTACTAAGGACCCCTAGTGCCCACCTATGTGTCCTTCACAGTGCCTGAACTAAAATACTTATTTGTGATGTTGTCACATACGTATACATGTTTTGGTTTAGTTCAGGAACTGTGAAATGAGATAGAAAGCTAGATAGATAGATAGATAGATAGATAGATACTTTATTCATCTCACAAAGAAATTCATGGTTCCAGCAGCTTCAAAGATGGAAACACAGTAGAGATTTGCGTAGTACTGTCCTACCGTCGATGACGTCATCACACCTGCCTCAGAGTGAGAATGGCTGCAAGCACAGAGACAGCGGAGAAGGACGTCCGTGATTTGGATGGGGTTGGTTAAAAAGCCGGATGTGGAGCAGAAAAAAAAGTTATTTGCAAGATGTGTAACTGTGACCGTCAACAAAGTTTGTCATATGTTCTACTCTGTGTGTTGCTGCATTGTTTGTGTTGAATATAGCCATTTGTTTAACAAGTTCAAATGATTGCGGTCGCGACGCTGTCCGGGATTGTTGTGGAAACATTTCTTAATGCCCTCCCTCTCTATTTACCTAAAATGGTTCAGTCCAGCTGCTCCATCAGACAGCAACTTAAGGAGTGGAGGAGGGGACGGCAGGATGTCTCTAAATTCAGGGTGATCAGGGATCATCAAAAATATCATTAAAATGCATAGTTTTATGTAAAACAGTACCAACATTTTCCGGCAGCGGGGTGTGTGTGTGGTGGGGGGCGCACCGTTGCGTGCACCGTTGCACGTCAGGCTTTCCATTTCCTTGTCGGATTTTTTATTTTTTTTTATTTTATTTTTTCAATTACACAATAGGCTATCGGGCATATTTAAAGTGCAGCCACACATCTGATGACTTCTTGGACATGTTTGCTCTTGTCTGTGGCGAGTGAAAACCATAGAGAAAAAAAGGCAGAAGCTTTGACTTTTTTTTTTTAATTGGAAGCATCAATTTTTTTGGGTCAGCCCTGGTAATTTACATACCAAAGTATACCGTGATATACAGTATACCGTCTAACGTCTATGGTTGAAATAATACCGCAATATAAATTTTAGGCCATATCGCCCAGCCCTACATAAGAGGACTGCAACATGCAGATTGTGATAAAGTCTGAGAGAGAAATACAAGGTGCAAATTATGATAGAATATGAAATAGTGCCTGGTGCAAGTGATAAACTATGATAGATAAAAATAGAAATATAAAAGTCTGACCTATACAGTGCAGTAAGTGTAGCATACAGATTTATTTATTTATTTATTTATTTTTTACACATTTGTGGAGTCCAGCATGTAGATGTGAGTGAGAAAGTGTGTGTGTGTCCAGGTGTGTGGTGAGTCCAGGGCTCAGTTTTTATGTTGTCGCTCCCCCAGAGAAGTGTTGAAAAGCCGTATGGCGTGGGGGAGGAACGATCTTCTGAGTCTGTCTGTGGAGCAGGACAGTGACAGCAGTCTGTCACTGAAGCTGCTCCTCTGTCTGGAGATGGTGCTGTGCAGTGGATGGTGAGGATTGTCGATGATGGACAGAAGCCTGTTCAGTGTCCGTTGCTCTGCCACAGATGTTAGACTGTCCAGCTCTGTGCCAAAGACAGAGCCTGCCTTCCTCACCAGTTTGTCCAGGCGTGCAGCGTCCTTCTTCTTCAGGCTGCCCCCCCCAGCACACAACTGCGTACAGGAGGGCACTCGCTACCACAGACTGGTTGAAGATCTGTAGCAGCTTGTTGCAGGACGCCAGCCTTCTGAGGAAGTATAGACAGCTCTGTCCTTTCCTGCACAGAGCATCTGTGTTAGCAGTCCAGTCCAGTTTATCATCCAGCAGTACTCCCAGGTATTTATAGGTGGGTACCACCTCCACACAGTCCCCTTTGATAAAAACTGGCACTGGCTGAGGCCTGGGTCTCCTGAAATCCACGATGGCTGTGTCATCCGCAAACTTCTGTACATGGCAGAGCTCCGTGTTGTACTGGAAGTCGGATGTGTACAGGGTGAACAGGACCGGAGAGAGGGCAGTTCCCTGCGGTGCTCCTGTGCTGCTGACCACAGTGTCAGACCTGGTCGCACATACTGAGGTCTGCTGGTCAGATAGTTAGTTATCCACGTCACCAGGTGTGATTCCACTCCCATCTCTGTCAGTTTGTTCCTGAGGAGCAGAGGCTGGATGGTGTTAAAGGTGCTGGAGAAGTCCAAGAATGTAATCCTCACAGCACCACTGCCTCTGTCCAGGTGAGAGAGAGATCGGTGGAATAGGAAGGTGATGGCATCATCCACTCCTACCTTCTCCTCGTAGGCAAACTGCAGAGGGTCTAGTGCGTGGCAGCAGCCGTTCCATGGTCTGCATCACATGTGATGTCAGGGCGACCGGCCTGAAGTCGTTCAGCTCAGCAGGATGTGGTTTCTTTGGGACTGGGACGATGCAGGATGTCTTCCAAAGCTGGAGAATCCTCCCCTGTTCCAGGCTCAGGTTGAATAGGTGCTGAAGGGGGTGTCCCAGCTCTTGCATGCAGGCCCTCAGCAGTCTTGGTGATACTCCATCTGGACCTGCAGCTTTGCTGGGGCGTAGCCTCCTCAGCTCTCCATAAACCTAGTTTATGTAGAGCTATTGCTATTTAGTAGAGAATAGTAATAGTGTAGCCCATCTTATTAAACATCTGTTATTTAAGAAATGGTCAAGTTTGTGTCATTTAGTGGCTGCATTTCTCTGCCCGCTTCACTCCTGTTAAATGGATATCATCAAATCCAAATATTGTCGGAAATACTCCAAAAGACTCCAAAGAGAAAATGGGTGAGTAAATGGCAGTATTTTATCCCAGAAATAAGGTCCAGTTTATAAAAAACAGAACTTCCCCTTTAAGGTCATGATCATTTGTCAACCATGGATATTATAATGATTAGATGAAAGTCAAAGCATGAAACGTGCTTTTATTTTGTGGTTTCGATGACCCTTACTAGCAACTTCCTGCTTCCTGCTGCAGCCATGGAGAAAAACGACAGCAATAATCTTCTGAATGGTTTTACTTTGAAAAACTCCCAGATGGGTCAGTGGATCAAATCAAACCTTGATATGCACCTTTTATGTAAAAACAAAAAGATATCAGGGATGTACTTCCAATTTGAGCTAGCTGCTACGAGCTAAGCTAATGTTCAGCTAATCAGACGAATGCTAACAGCTAACAGGCTAAAGCTACTGTTTATCAGTGATCACACAGACCTGAGGATGAAATGAAGAACTGCAGCTCTTGTTAAATAGTGTCAGCTGACTGCAGACCAGTCAACATCATGAAGACTCTGGTCTAAGAGACCAACTCTGATTGGCTGGTTTTCACCTGACATCATTGATCAGACACTCTTTGATGATACGCGCTGAAGAACTGATGGAGATGATCAATAATAGAGTTTTAAATGGACAATATGAAACAAATGTGATTAATCATGATTACTATTAGAATTACTCACAGTTTTAAAAGGAAAAGGAAATAAGGTGTTTGACAACAACAAGAAATTTAGTTGCTCATACAACTAATATTGAATTCTCAATGTCCCATACTTGAATACACACTCCTTTATTACCGTCCGCAGGCTGTTTTTGGAGAATTTATTATTTATCGCTCATAACCTGCCTATATCCATATTTTAACTGTTAGCTCTAAAACAGCAACTATTTAAAAAGCAAATATATTCCTAGCAAAATATCAGTTCTTTAAATGTACATGAACATTGTATTTTTTGAACTGCCCAAATAAAAACAGATTCATTAAGGCTGATAGGAACATGATTGCTAAATGCATTGTTCATCAAAATAACACAAGATTTGTGACTTCTGTACATGTTTTATTCAAACATATTTGAAGTTACTGACCCGCTGTCCTCTGGTGAACAGGTAGGTCTGTCACATGCTTCATGAGTTTGGATAGTAATTTCATGAGTCGCCTCTGTTTGCAGACTCCTTGCACCAAATACTGTTTCTAAAACCAAGGCTCAGATCTTACAATCAGTATAACATGATCATTGCAAACCCTCCACATTTAGCCACTTTCTTCTGGAGAATTCTCTACTGTGCTCTACAAAGTGACTGAACGAAACAAGTGATCATGATTTGATAAGATGGCTCTTAACTTTCTAGTTTGATGCTTTTTCTTTCAATTTTTTCCTTGTTATTTATAGATTTTTGTAAGGCTAGCACATCTCATATGCATCTGTGATATAATACACTAAGTATATATCAAATCTATATTATATATGATTTTATATATATACAGTATATTATATTGTCATATATGTTATATATTATATTTCATAAATATATATTATCTTGCTGTGCAATAACGGGTAACAAAAAAAAGTGCAATAATTTCATTTCTGCAATAATGTTTTTGTAGCGATAACTGTGCCTTACTATTGCAAATTTTAGCTTATTTTCTTATAAAACTTGTCATATCTATTTTATTTTTTAATCTCTTTTACATTTGACAAAGCACTAAGTGCAGCAGCACTCCTAAATTTGTGTATGCACTCATCATATAATGACAATAAACGCTTTTGATTTGATGTGAAATCGCTGTCGAAGCAGGATATGAAGAACATTATTTGGTACATAGAGTACTTGTGTTCCTTCACTGCTTGTTTGTCACCTTGAAGTCTGCAGAACATTGACATGCTAGCAGGCTGTGATGTCAACTGAGGGACCTCAGTTCACTCTGTGCCTTTTAAGAAAGTCTGCCTGAAACATATTAGAACCAAAATGATCCCTGCGGAGATGACATGAACACAAATGCATGGAGGGAAAAAATTACTAACAGCTTTGTCCTTTTAAAGTATAGTCCGTGATGAGTGAAGCATAAAATAACAGACCTGCCCATGTGTATCACTGAGAATGAATAGAACAAAGAAAGGAGATTCAGGATCAGGACTAATGTCAGAGAGTGAATGAAAGCTTACTGTAGAGTGGTCATCTCAGTCAGCGACGGCTGTGTGGCCTTCAGGTAGCTGGCCCGCCGGGCCTGGACCTTGGGGGAGGGTTTGGGACTCCCATCAGAGTCCCCGCTGTCATCCTCGGCCATGGCTTTGACATAGCTGCCGCTCCTCATCCTCCGACAGGGGATGTCGTCCTCCTTCCCCAGTGGAGAGAAGCCGCTCCATTCATCCTGAGGTACCTGAGGACCAGGTGAGGAGGACAGGGCAGCACCGTCAGGACAAGCAGCTCCACTGCTGTCTGAGTCCCAGCCAGCAAACTGGCTAACTAAACTGTCCTGATGGTACATAACACCTATAGAGACAGAGCTAGCATGCTGCACAACAATGAACAGCACACAGATAGAGACTGGACTAAACTGATGGCTGGTGTTTCCCTTAATCCTTTGACACACACATCCACACACAGCTCCCACACTGCTGGCTAATTAGCACTGAACAGTGTGTGCATGAGCTGGAGTCAGTCTGAAATTTCTCTCTGGCAAAGTCATACATCTGCTTTCCAGGAGCAACATAACATTATTTCTGTTCATATCTAATGAGCGCACAAGCGTTCATGTGTACGGCTCAGTGTACTTCTACAGGAAGTGTCTGCACCTGAGGGTCTGCTTGTTAATTGAGACAGACTTGTTAATGCGGTCAGATCAACTGACAATAACCATACAGAGATAAGTGAATGGATGAACAAACCTATGTAACATTCAAATAAAGTAATTGTTTAAAGAGGCTTGTTGATTTTTTTCACATTCAGGTTTTTCAGAAATGACTCAAATGACTCGAACATATTTACATACTTTAATGTTCAAAATAAACACTCCTTCTCTCACGCTGTCTTTCTACATACTCCTGTTTTCACCCTCTGTTTTAGTGCCTGTCACTTTAAAGCCCTTTCCTGATCAGTCTCACAGTTTGTTGGTTGGTCTGCAATCAAGACTGAACTAATGACACAAAAACAGCTAATTTTCACTATATTTATTTTGCTCAGCAAACTTTTCACTTTTTTATTTTACATTATTATAAAAGTCATATTCATAGTTATTGTATTTCACTTGCCATTAAAATATATATTTTCTTTTTTAGTGTATACCATAAACATTTGTAACTATTGTTACTTCTGTTATTCTACTTCTATTATCTTTTTATTGTATTTCTTACTTATAACTTGTTCATGCTCCTGTAACAAGTAAATTCCACCAATGGAAATCAATAAATATAATTTTATATATATATATATATATATATATATATATATATAGATAGATAGATATAGATATAGATATATATATATGTTATTTATATATTTTTGTTAGAACCGTTTATGTGTGTTTGTTGTTTTATGCTGGTGTACCACTACCCCATTTCCTAAAAAAAAAAGTCTTTTCATGATTTTGGACCATCTGTTTCAAAGATGAAGACATAAATACGTGTAATGATAATTAACAATGTTTACTAATTATTTGTAATATTCATGTCATTTTAACAATTGTTGAACATATAACATTTTAAATACTACATTAAGTATTTGTTGAAGATTACCCTTAATCTTTTTTTTTTTTTTGGTAATTTAAAGTTTTTATTATATTGTCAATTTTACAAACATGAAATACAAACATACATCAGACACAGCAAACAGAATAGAGAATATAAAGAAAAAAGAGAAAAACAGGCAGGCAGCTGGCAGGCAGCTTACCTACAGCCAATGCTGTAGGTAAGCAAGGTGTCTCAACACATCTGTTCACCAAAAACGTCCCAATTTTCTTTCGACCCTTAATCTTTTAACAGTGCACATATAGATTGACCAAATATTAGTAACATGTTGCTGTTGGTTAATAATTGGTTTGTAATCCGTCAATAAACAATTATTTGGATGTCTTTTATAATGTTACTTATTATAAGTATAACTGATGATAGTAATACCTTGTTAAATGAATAATAAAGACATCATAATAATTAATAATTGGTTTCAAAAAAATACTGCATAATAAAGTATATAAACCACATAATGGATGCAACAATATACTGTTAATAAATTAGTTACTAATGTATCTGCTAACATGCCTTATTAGGTGTTATTATTTAATTTGAATTATTTAGAGTAATTATTTCATATTAGTTGAGCTAATTTCAATTTCATAAATTACAGCATTGTAAATGTTATTCATTATAATTTTATTGTTTGTTGACAGGGAAATAATTACTTATTAAAGTTTAATTAACGGTCAATTTACCTTTTATTTTTTTTTTAAAAATAAAAATGCCATTATTTAATTAACGATGATTATTATGAATGGAATTTAGGTTGTGCTACTCACTCCACTGAAACATAAAGAAATTCAAGAGCGGCAAAACTACTTTCTGTTTCCTCGCAGTGATAATACTGCCTAAGCTGAGGTATCTCACTGTGTGTAGACTGAGTCAACATTTCTCACGTCGTCCTGTCTGAAGGAGAAAACATAAATGAGAAAAAAGCCAGAATCAGCAGAGGGCTGCAGTTTGAGGGTGGCTAAATGGTGCAATTGGTTAATAACTGCTTTCTGATTATAATAAGTGTTTTCTGAGTTTGACAAGGAGACCAATGAAATGACCTGTTGTGAAAAACAAAAACAAAAAAAAACAATACAAATGCGACAGTACCATATGTGTCAAATAGAGAACATCAGCATATTGAGAATGATTTATTAAGAGATTCTTTATTTACTTTCACTGTGGGTAATAATGGTGTTAAAATAGCAGCGAGCTGGCTAATAAAGCTGCAGGTTACAGCTTATTTTATGCAGACCTGCACTGCCATAGCACTCTCTCACAGAGGACGAGTTGACTCATAGGAGGGAAGCACAGGTGGAACTAATGACAATAATGAGGCTCCGCTCCATTTAGCTGTGTCAATAAACCATGACAGAGAGCCAGCAGACACAACACCACAGGTCTGGGACCAGCACACCTGAAACACTGATACACAGCCATTTTAATGTCTTAATAGAATTAGTTAGAATTAGAGGCTCCATGACACATGCAAAGAGTATAAGGGGTATCGTCAGTGTTTTTCCTCATGTACCTAATTTCCCATTTTATTGTGTGTAGGAGCTCATTAATGTGGATTAATCACATGTTTTATTGCACGTTTTATTGCACATTCAAAACATTCAAAACTCACAATTAAAGGATCAATACTTATTGAATCAGCTACAACATTTTTTTTATCATAACTAGGGCTGTGAAACAATTCATTTCTTTTAAATTGTTATAAATCGCAATATTTAATCACAATGATTAATCACATTTTTTTCCCTATTGTATGTTTCAAACTTTCTTCAAACTCTCTTATTGATCATCTCCTATCAGTTCTTCAAATCATATTATCAATGACTGTGTTATCAATGATGTCAGGTGACAACCAGCCAGTCGGAGTTGGTCGCTTCATGATGTCTTCATGATGTTGACTGGTCTACAGTCAATTGACACCATTTAACAAGAGCTGGAGTTAACTTCTGTGTGTGTGTGTGTGTGTGTGTGTGTGTATTCATGCACGATTAACATGATTAAAAAATTTAACTGACTTACAAACTCAGATTGTTATTGGAGGTGTCTGACAACATTATGGAAAGAAGGCTACAGAGAACAGTGTCATATCTTTTGCTTTCTGTTTGTTATTGTCATGTGACTTGTTACCAGAAGACAATGGTGGAAATGTGAGAGAGGAGGAGAGGACGCCACTATTTTTAATTTGTTGTGTTGGGAGGACAGAAAGCTTTGATTAGTGTTTTCTTGTGAAAGGTTTACAATGTCATGCCTGAATGTTTTGATGATTTCCAGAATGTGGAAGCAATGCAAGAATGAGCTGGTAGGCACAAGTGAAATTCCAGTCCCATCTCATTCCCAGGGCATCAGATATGTTTTGTAAAGGCTGTTGGCAAAGTTTCACTAAACATAACCAAGCTGTTTTTTTTTTTTTTTTGCCTAAACCTAAGTGTTGGTATTTGATGAGTAAGAGAACAAACTCACATCTCTTCTCTTTCGTCTGGAGCCTGTTGGGTCTCAACATGGCTGCTGAACTGACACTTTACTGATAACAACAGCATGTTAAGCTGCATGTATATGTAGCTTATGGTCTACATATACTATCCAGCACAGCTCATTATTTTTAATTAGATACGCCTTTTAGTGTGATTGTGCCAGCTGGAGCGAGATGCTACCTTCAGAATATAGAGGCCAGTGTGAGAGTCTGACAGACGATAACAGAGACAGACAACAGGAGAGTTGCACCGCTATTCTGACTAATTATATATGAATCACCGAGGGAAAGAGGCTGAACTGATCTCTCGGGCTCCATGTCTCTCTCCGCTCTCTGTGTGTGACGTCAAAGAGACACAAATGAGCAGTTTGGCTATAAAAAGAGAATGTGGGGAAAGGACCAGCTGTAGTAGCATCAGCAGCGCCTCTCACCCACGCACAGGCCTCACTTTCACTGCAGCTCCACATTCACTCCACTGTGATGGCTGAGGAGCCGTGGAGCCCTGCTTCCCATGGTTTACACTGGCATTAGCGCAGATGCCGGTGCATTCTGGGATTTGGGACAGCATCCGTCTGTCCGTGTTTCAAGAAATGAGTGCATGTGACACTTGCAGCGACATCGTGTATTGAGTAGGTCCAGACACTCTGCTGTGTGTTTTATATTACAGGCTGTAGATCGTTGCCCTGGCAACGCTTGGCTGTTTCGTTTGCTTCAGGCGGCATTAGGAAAAACAGGTACAGTGCTGGAACAGTGCAGCCAGCAGATGTGCTGCTGAGATGCTAGAGATAATGATTTGCAGATTAAACCCAGAGTTGATGGGGACAGCTTTAATGTAGCAGCTGTGTGATGTGTTTGTTTGCCACAATCAAAGATGATGATCTCCTTAGAAGGGAGAATGTAGGGTTTTTTCTCAGGTTTTATTTTTCATCTTTACTGCTTAGATTTTTTTATTTGTTTTCTGAAGCTTGTCTTTCTGCTGAAATATTGAAAACTCTCTCTCTAAAAATACGTCATTGTTATTAATCTAAAATCTATGATCATGTATTTGAAGTAAACACTTCCTAATCCAACAGTATATTACTGCTAGTTGTTGTTCCCTAACCTTAACTGAGTAGTTGTTGTTCTTTAACCTTAACTGAGTATTTGTTGATCCCTTACACAAATCTATGCCTTCTTTTCCTGTGGCACTTACCATGGCAACAAATAAAATGAAGAGATTTTCAATACTAAAACACAGTGGAATGATAGCACCGGTAGGGAGGGGTTGTAAAGTCACTCATATCCTAAATTTAATGTATTTAAATGTTAATACTGTAGTTACAGCAACAAACTATTGGTCAGTAAAGTATTGGACCTAGTAACACTGGAAGTTGACCTGACTATACTGCCAGCCTCCTCAGACAGAAAGGTCAGAGGAGGATGCTCACAGGTTTATATGATCATCACCATCCAAAAAGCCTTTCTGATCCAGGTCAGTTCCTGACAGCTGGTCTCTAACAGAGACATGGTCCTGCAGCTAAGCTAATGTTAAAACCAGAGCCACTGTTTCACAACTCATGCTATACTCTCAATGTTCACACTGCTGGTAGTGCTGCTGTATGTCAGACGTATGTACTGTGCAATAATTCCTAACTGCTCACACTCACACACACACACACACACACACACTACAGGTAAAACATCAACAGAACAGCAGGTGCTGGGGGGGTCATTTAACCTTTACTACACACTGGAATGAGTTGATCTACGTTTGTCTTTTGACTTCTCACTTATTCCCAGATATGAAATTGACTTAGGGTGGCCACCTAAATATTCTGTCCTCTCAATAGTCAGTTTAGCTAAATTATCATGAGTGGTTTGTCATCCAAGGGCGGCACGGTGGTGTAGTGGTTAGCACTGTCACCTCACAGTTGCAGCAAGAAGGTACCGGGTTCGAATCCCGGGCCCGGGGCCTTTCTGTGTGGAGTTTGCATGTTCTCCCCGTGTCTGCGTGGGTTCTCTCCGGGTACTCCGGCTTCCTCCCACCATCCAAAAACATGTATGGGCTGATTTAAATTGACCGTAGGTGTGAATGTGAGTGTGAATGGTTGTCTGTCTCTATGTGCGATGAGGTGGCGACTTGTCCAGGGTGTACCCTGCCTTCCGCCCTAAGACAGCTGGGATAGGCTCCAGCCCCCCCGCGACCCTGTGAGGATAAGCGGTAGATAATAGATGGATGGATGGATTGTCATCCAGAAAGCTACATTTAAACAAATCTTGGATTGTTTATTTTTCACTAAATTTATAACTTTATTGGTAACTTTAAGGTTGCTTCAGTAGCATTACATCACCTGTGAACAACCTGAAACTAAGATGAACATACAATAACAAACTGAAAAACAGCATTCCTTTTACACACCTTATTTAACCCAAATAGTGGCAGTCAGAAACAACATTAGCCCAGCTAGTTAATGTCAAAAAATGGACTAACACTAGTTCAAGTTATTTGCTGTTATGGTACACCTCGAGACACCTTGGTTATATTGGTGGAGGTACAACATATTAAATACATGGTCAGTAGGCTAATATGTTCATTGATGATAGGCACGATAAAACAATACACTGCACATTATAATGCAGTGGCATGCAACTGTTATTGATAAGGAAATAATACAGACATCTTTTTGTGGGGGCAAAGCACTGAATATCAAGGTGGGCATATCACCCTATAACAATTTGAAACTATTTCTGTGTTATCGCTTGAAAATGCTTTCTTCATAAAACGGTGGTTCTTTGCTGCATATCTTGGTGTGTCTTTTTGGTTTTGAAGCCATGAAATCACTGTTACAAGCTCAAATAAAGGAAAGGCTAAGAAGCTTAACTCTTTGAGTGCCATTGACATATATACACGTCAACGTTTTTTTTCAAGAGCTGGCACAAGAGCGCACTCTCATACAGCCTGTGACAGAGCCGTGTGTAGAGAGAGTACCGACAACTTGTGTTTCTGATGTGTATTAAACAACGTGTTTGGTGTTTGGTGTACACCAAACACGTCACTACCTTTGAACCAATCCCACAACAGAATTGTCATTGTCCCAGAATTGTTCAGGACAATTCTGTCGAGGGAAATGAAATGGGCAAAAAAGCTGGCACGAGGCACTTTCTGTTTTAAAAAAGGGCTGGCACTCAATGAGTTAAAAAGATCGATAACTCCAGTCCAAATGTGTTGCAGTTAAACACCTCCCCAACACTTTGCTCAACACTTCAGAACAGAGCAGCACGACGGCACAGTTAATGACAGAAAACAGTGAGGAAAGGCAAGATAACTGGTAGAGAGGCAGGAAGGGAAGCTCTACTAAATTAAAAATGAAGTCTACGGGAAACAGGAAGGGATGCCATTCTTCATGAGTTCATGTCAGTGCCTAGCATTTAGAGAGTAAGGCTGCTACTGGCTCTGCACTTACTTCTCTCTTCAACTCAAAAAGGAGGAGGAAAGAGGAGGAAGAGGACAAGGAAAAGGGAGCCTCTCTAAACCGAGAGGAGGTAAAGGGAGTGGAGGTGGGTGGAGAGGAAGTGTGGGGGTGAGTCGGGTGAGTGGAGGAAAGGCAGGAGGGGAGGGGTGGTGTTCTTTGGGGGGGGTCAGTGGAATAAACTGGTGGTGGGGAGCAATGTTCCCTCTTAGGCTGTGGATGCACTACAACAACTTTATACATTATATTACCCACTATAGACACCTGCTGAGCAATTTATCTGTGAACACTGGACCAGTGTCATGTGTAATGACAATGTCACAATGCTTGTTGATTTATTTATTTTTATTGCAATGTTTGATTTTGTTTTTAGTTATGATGCACAAAAGAACGAAAACACAAAACCGCTAATGCTTCTCTCAATCATCTGATTTTACTAAACCACTGCAGATGGTGTCCCAAACATTTCTTTTTTCTTGTTATTTCTTGTTGTACAGTCAACATGCCAAAGTAAATGTTTCAAAAACAATAGTGTTTAATGTGTGAAATATGTCTTAATTGTTCTATTGTTGTCTTGATGATTTTTATTGACATTGTCGCTCCAAACTCCAAATAAAGACGTTTCTTCTTTGTCTTTGCTTCAGACATGGCATGGACGGATCCCTGGTAAAACATCCATTGTTTACTACTTGGTTAGGTTTAGGAAAAGATTGCAGTTTGGTTTAAAATAAGGATGTTTCTTGAGTAACTTGTGTTATTTAAGGAGAGAAGTTACGTAACAAACATCTCTCTGTACAGACTTTTTTTTTTGCTTTTTGTACTTCACTCAAAGAACAAGTCAATAATCAAATCAGTGATGTCTCTTTTTTGTGCTGAAGCATCACTCTGTGAAATATGAGAAATATGTCATCTAGGTAAGGCTAATTATAATTTCTCTAAGCACTTTCACAAATGAAATGGTGCCAGAGCCTAAATTCAATTCATTCTGTTTATTAAGCATTTATAAAAACATGATTTCAGGGTCGGCTATCATCTAGTGGACTCGAGGATCCACACAGTTTTGGGTTTTGGTTATTATCAATAACAATATAAGAACAATATAATAATTAGATCTGAAATTATCCATTAATTAACAAATAAGTCTGCAATAAATCATCTTTACATAGATTATTAAAGTAAAAAAAAAAATCTACTGTTGCTTTTCCTCTCCTATGTGATAGTTTAATTTACTGTTTGATTTTTGGACAAAACAAATAATATGACCTAATCACCATGAGCCTCAGGAAATATTTAACAGCAAATTTTCAATGTGTTCTGATTTGTTATAAACTGATGGATCAATTAATGGAATCATGGGGAAAAAAATAATAATCTGCAGATTAAACAATAATGAATTGGTAGTTGCAGCCATAATGCACAATACGGAGATATTTTAAATGAAATAGAGCTCCTAATAGTAGTTCTAGTGAGTCCCCAGCCTTAGCCAGTGATGTCCAGTCATGTAAATTTGCAGTTGTCATCTGGGATGCACATCAACAATCTCTTGAAAGGCCTGTCATGTGAAGCTGCATTCACTAAAACTGCTGATGCAGAAATGCTCTGAGAGAAGTTCATATGTCATGCAGAGCAGACTTATCCCATCGTCTCCCAGTATCTAATTCTGTCATGACATCATCACTCAGAACTCACAATTACACTACTAACTATTCTAATTAAGTTCTACATTTCTCAGTACTCTCTGACAGCAGAAAGAGTACAGGGTGCTGTCCGTAGTGCTGAAGTCGCACACAGACACTATCCATCCAAGGAAGGCAGGGTACACCCTGGACAAGTCGCCACCTCATCGCAGGACACATATAGACAGACAACCACTCACACTCATATTCACACCTACGGCCAATTTAAATTAAGCAATTAACCCAATCCCCATGCATGTTTTTGGATGGTGGGAGGAAGCCGGAGTACCCAGAGAGAACCCACGCAGACATGAGGAGAACATGCAAACTCCACACAGAATGGCCCCAGGCCTGGGATCCGAGCCAGGTACCTTCTTACTGTGAGGCAACAGTGCTAACCACTACACCACCATGCCACCCCACACAGACACTAGATACTGGATAATCAGTTCTATACTACACTGGAGCCTATTTCTGTCCTCATTGTCTGGGCTTCTGTTGTTGCCATTCAAAAAGAAAGGAGAAAGGCAGCTAAACTCTCATGGATGAGAGGTGAAACAAGTCCAGTTGACTCTGCCTTTGCTCTTTCAATTGCCTTGTATCCTGTTTCTTTGTTTTGCTTGTCAAAGCACTTTGTAAACACTGTTTTTAAAGGTGAATGAAGTGATTATTCTTGAGAGGCACTGCTGCTCGAAGCAGACTTTTAACATTTTTATGATCATGCACCCAGTAGGCCCGTTAAAAATAACTAAATCACAGACTGGAGTTACTCCTAGATAAGGACATATCTGGTTCTCCCAGAGATTCCCAACGTCACAGTAGCTGCCTCCAAAAATCTAGCAGTATATTGTTGGAAGCAGTGCAAATCTTCACCACACCACCACGGGCCACGCGGACTTCATTACAGCAGGTTGAACACAGTCTAGTTCAATAGTCACCATTCTCCACTTCATAAACTAGTGCTTCAAGAGATAATGACTGGATTTGTCTGAACAGCAGCTGTGCACGTCCAGATACTCATGGCAGAATTTTCTAAACCCTCAAAACAGAGTGGCAGAGTAGTGTTTGGTTGGACAGGGGAAAAAACTGAAGCCATACAAGACTGGACACCACTGACTGAAAGGGAACATTGGCGAGGAAAGTAAGCTGTGGAGAAAAGGGAGGCAACAGAGGGGAGGAGAGTGAATTGAGTGGTTGTGGATGGGAGTCGGAGAGGAATTAGTTACCTGTAAGAAATGGCAAGAGCGATCCTGCTGCTGACTGCCCTTAGATTTGACTAGAGCTCTATCTAGGTTTAGGTTACCGGTTCCTGCGCTGGCTCGTAGCTGGTTGTGGCTGCTGTTGTTGGTGTAGACCTCTTGGGCCCTGCTCACCGTTAGGCTTGACGACCATGCCCCTTTCTTCGCGAGGGGCCCGTCCACCAGACCCAGTGGCAACAAGGGGCCACTTCCTCCAACGATACCACCGCCGCTGTTATTGCTGCTACCACTAACTGGCACACATGCTGACGGTGCTGCGTACTTGACGTCATTGTTGCTCCGGGAGGCTTTGAGTGCAGAGTGGTGGTGTGCGTGGCCATGGTGTGCGTGGCTCTGTGTGTGCTCATTGAGCGTGCCGTAGGGGTCCATCATGAAGTATTGCTGGGTTTGCGAGGAGGAGAGGCTGGGGAGGGGAGTCTGGGGGAACTTGTCGTGGCTGTTGCCAGGGTACCGGCCCATCGTCATGGCAATGGGTGAGGGGGAAATGGAAGGCGAGGGTGAAGGTGGAGGTTGGTGGTGGTGAGGGTGGTAGAGACATAGCTCCCGTTCCAGGTTGTCATCTGAGCTCCAGTATCCAGAGCCTGGAGCAGATGCTGAGCCGTGGAGCTGGTGGTGATGATGGTGGTGGCTTCGATGCTTGGGCTCCGCAGATCGACAGCGCTCGCGGCTCTTGCTGCGCTTCCGGTGGCGCACTCCCACTGGTGGAGTTTCACCTTCTGGGCTGGCCCTTGAACCACCACCACCACCTCCTCCGCCACCACCACCACCATTAATGCTGCCATTATTGGCCCCCTTGGCGGACTGTGTGTGGTGGGGCCCCTCCAATGAATGTGACTTGGTGAAGAGTTTCTGGACTGAGTGAACCAAGTGGCGGATTCTCCCTGGGCTGTCATTGTTGTTGTTGTTGGCCCCCATCCCCCCACTGTGGGCCAGAATGCCTCGTTTGTACTGCAGTGTGTGGTAGCCATCTCTGGAAAATGATGAGTGATGCTCAAACGGGTCCGCAAAGTTTGCTGGTACCCGGGTTGGTGTTTTACCCCCATAGCCTCCTCCTCCTCCTCCTCCCCCTCCTCCCCCTATATATGGTACCATGGCCATACACTCATCCTTTACCTCAGGATGGTGAGATGAGGAGGTGGAGCGGCACCTCCTTGGGAAGGTTCCATATGGGACGATGCTGTTGCTGTCAGAGGGGTATGGGCTACGCTGAGCATTGTAGTAGGACAGCTCAGCTGGATGCGGCATGGGGACGGGCACAGGCATGTCATTCTGACTAATCAGATATGGCTTGCGGTCAACATGGTGACCAAGAAGATCATATGACGGTTCATAGGAGACCACGTGATGGTGACTCCGACCACTGGACAGGCCTTTCATGACGGGGGGAGGAAGGATGGGTGGATGAAAATAGGAATGGTATGGATGAGCGATGCCAGGCAGGCCTGTGACCAGAGAAGACTGTCCCTGAGAGGAGAGCTGCAGACTCTGAAAGACAGGAAGAGAGAGGAGCAACGGGACCAAGAGTTAATGAGCGTCCAACAAAAACAAGTCACAACATGGCAGCTATAATTAAATCACATTGAGCTGTTTAGACCTTTCAACTTATGACCTTTAATTACACCCTCCCCATGTGTGCCACAGTCACAGGTTTTAATAGGACCAAGGTCTTGATCCAGGCCTTCCTTCAGATTTCAAAGACCTTTTTTGTTTCCATAGTAAAAAGCATCCACAAGAATGCACAGATCATTCCAAAACTGGAAGTGTGTACATAATAAAACAGTGTTTCAAGAAAATGTTTTGTCATTGCTTCATTTTGATTTCAGTTTCATTCACAGATACTATAAAAATCAGTCCGCCCATATAGCCAGTTATCATGTGCAGGATCAGGTGACTGGAGCGCATTCCAGAATAAAAGGCAGACCCTGAACAGTTATGCCAGTCCATCACGCATAGACAGAGTAACATGTTCACATTCACACTTACTGATTATTTAGAAACCTGGAATTTGCTCTGCTGATTGCCCCTGAGCCACCTTCATTCTATTGTGAGTTCAAATAAAATTGCTACGTGATGATTCAAAAGAAAGAAATTGCCTATTGTAATGGACTTCATTGTACAACCTGTAGATTATAATAAATAGTTCTTGGTGCTCGGCCAGTTGAAGAGCTTCAGCAGATGTTTGATAAATGCTGATGAGCAACTTCAGAGCTTCATATGTCCAAGTTCAAATTCATCAGAGCTTTTATTTGTGAGGGCCTGCTTTTTCATTTCTACTCAGTGTACCAGGCAAACCTGCTTGCACTTATTACTACGGGTAACAGTCCTGTAAGAGGTCCCTTCTCTCTGATCTTATATAACTGTGACATCTCTACAACACTGGGAAAAGTCTCCGGGCTCAGACTGTTCACAAGGCATTTTTAATCCAGAGGAACAGCCATGCAGGGCCATGGTGTGGATGTGCATGGTGCATGCATGCCTGCATTGGTGATGCAGTCGTGGGATAGGCGCGTGTATGTCAGTGTGAGTTTCCTCTGTCCTACTTGGCCGATGACACAACTGGTTAACACAAGCTGACAGCTCCACTGGTAGAAGGGCTGCTAACAAGCTACAATAGCTGCCAGTGAGCTGGGATGAGCCACATTCACAGAGATCAGCAGAACCCCAACTACATTTTCCAGACACAAACATACAAACTGTGGGTTTTGTTGGCACATATGGAACAATGCGCTTTGAAATTAAATCATTATTGTCAACGATGTGTAGGGCTGGGGAAAAAAAATTTAAATGTCAATATATCGCAACAATTTTTCTTCCGATATATATTTTTAATTTCTTGATATCAATTTAAAATAGTCAGGTTTTGGGTTAATCCAGAACAACTTCCGCGCTTAAAGACAGCTGCTTACATTGTTGCTGAGCCTATCGCACATATTTTTAATTTAAGTCTGCAAACACCTATAACATACAACAACACATATAACACCTACAATCTGGAAAGTTGTATAGTTAAACAACTATCAACCCATTTCAAAACTGTCGGTCCTGGCAAAGCTCCTCGAATCGCAGGTAAATCTTAAGTTAAAATAGTTTTTTATCTGACAACAACATCTTATGTGAGCTCCAGTCTGGTTTTAGAAGTGGTCATAGTACTATTACTGCTGCTATGGCCGTGACAAATGATCCCGATTGGTGCCTTAAACAAAAAACAGCATTGTGCTGCCTTATTCGCTGATCTTTCTAAAGCATTTGAGCTACTTCTAGACAAAGTGGGAAACACCGGGTTTGGCTCGAACACTCTTAAATGGTTTAAAAATTGGTAGGACTCGTGTTCAAGCTGAGGGCCATAAATTCTGGAGATAACTGAAGGCGTGCCCCAAGGTTCCATTATATACGTATATATACGTATACGTATATATATATATATATATATATATATATATATATATATATATATATATATATATATATATATATATATATATATATATATATATATATATATATATATATAGCTCTGGAGATGATAAACAGCTGCCGTAAGTCCCTTAAATATCTCAACCACAACAAAAAGGCACAGTGTTTAGAGTGAAAAATCATCTTTTCATTATTATTATTATTATTAGTATTATTATTATTATTATTATTGTACATTTGGACATATTGAAGAGCGTCTTTTGGGCCACAAATTGATCGGAAGTGAGTGAAGTGATCTTCAAATTTGACACCCTTTATGAACCTTGAATTTCCCTCAGGATTAATGAAAATTCCATCCATCCACCTATCACTAACTGGCCCAGACTACAACTGATTGATCTATGCAATCTATCTATGCTCAGACTGTAAACCATGGTCAAACCTGACTGAAATTGTGATTGCTATCTTTGGTTTCCAGACTGAATGTAGGCAAACATTTTTTAGAGCTGTCGAAATTACTGTAGCACAGAATGACTCTAAATGTCTCCAACTCATTTCAGTCAGTTGGGCCCAGTAGAGTTAGCAGCTCAAATGGTCAGTTGATCTGGTGACAGGAAGCAGAAACAACCAGACTAGTTTCTACATGTACTTCAGCGTCTCCTCTCACTGGAGGCCACTGAGCCTCTGAGTTGCTGCAGACCTCGAACAGATCAGTTGATGCTCCTCAGTGGTTGGTCCACACCGAAGCACTCTGATTAAAAATGAATGGCATTTAATTGTGATTAATCGAAATTAATCCACAACAACCTGTGATTAATCTGATTCAAAATTTAAATCGTTTGACAGCCCAATTTTTTTCTTATCAGTCCTCCAGAAAGAGCCACAACACGGCATTCTTCAAACTGGAGTTGAGCTGACACACAAATTTCTATAAGGAGTGGTGAGAAAAGAGAAGTTATATGAGAAGAGGAGCTGAGGTAAAGTAGCGGATGGAAACAAGAAGATTATATAGAAGGGATAAAAAGGAGATGAGAGATTGGCAGCTGAACCCCACCCCAACCCGTCTTTACCACCACCTCCTGCTGCATCTTTCAAAGAGCCATATGTGCCAGGCAGGCTGGGTTGATGCTGTGTGTAGGCGGAGGGAGAAATGAAAATAGGGCTGAGATCAAGTTATTTTGGGCTAAATGGAAGCTGGCGAACAAAAAACCCTTTGAGTCACCCTCTGAGGGTGGATAACAGCACCAAAGGCAGACATACGAATACTCGTATTATGAATTAATGCAGCCAGATGGGCATTACACAGGGGATATACCTCAACATCAAAATCAGCAAAGAACTAAGACTGAGTATTCTGAATGCACCTCCATTAACCCTTTAACAACTCAACTTTTCTGTCTGGACTTTTTTTGCTTATCCAGAATATTTCCAATATCTGGCAACTATTTATTATCACACTCAGAGAAGTGATTATTTACTGTAATATAATAATAGTTTAAAATGATGATAGGGTGGAGCCTATCCCAGCTGTCTTAGGGGGGTACACCCTGGACAAGTCTCCAGTTTATCACAGGACACATAAAGACAGACAACCACTCACACCTACAGACAATTTAAATTAACCTAATCCCCATGCATGTTTTTGGCTGGTGGGAGGAAGCCGGAGGACCAGAGAGAACCCACGCAGACATGAGGAGACCATAGAAACTCCACACAGAATCGGAGGGAATCGAACCCGGGAATCGAACCCGGTACCTTCTTGCTATGAGGCGACAGTGCTAACCACTACACCACCATGCCACCCATCTCTACATTCATCCATTTTATAGAGAAAGATAAGAAAAAGGATTAATGCTAGTGATACCTCACTAACAGAGACCAGAGTAGAAAACACCCTGTAATTGAGCAAGATGTGGTTTAGTGTCAGGTATAATGGTCACTAACTACTGCTATTGACAGCAGGTTATTGTCCAGACATCACTGTGCAGGTGGAAGAAAATCTATCCAAAACTGGAGCTAGGGCAAAATCACTGAAAAAAGCAGACGGTGGGGGGTTGATGCAATGCAGTATATTGATGTTTCTTCCCTCTTTCTTCTCGTTTTTAGTCATTGAAAACGTTTAGTGACAACAGACAAATGTTTACAAATGAAAACATACACTATATTGCCAAAAGTATTCGCTCACTCATCCAAATAATCAGAATCAGGTGTTCCAATCACTTCCATGGCCACAGGTGTATAAAATCAAGCACCTAGGCATGCAGACTGCTTTTACAAACATTTGTGAAAGAATGGGTCGCTCTCAGAAGCTCAGTGAATTCCAGTGTGGAACTATGATAGGATGCCACCTGTGCAACAAATCCAGTCATGAAATTTCCTCACTCCTAAATGTTCCACAGTCAGCTGTATTAGACTATAGACTCTAGGACTCTAGAGCAGTGGAGATGTGTTCTCTGGAGTGACGAATCACGCTTCTCCATCTGGCAATCTGATGGACGAGTCTGGGTTTGGTGGTTGCCAGGGGAACGATACTTGTCGGACTACATTGTTTTAATCGTCTTTTTTCAGTGCTTGTCCCGGTTTACATTGGACAATAGATTACATTGAACAATATTTAATTGGCATCATCATCAAATGGCAACGCAGTTAGATACAATATGCCAATTCTGCCAGCTTATTGCAGTCCTACTGGTATCACTTTAAGAGTACTAATATTGTTTTTTTTTTTTTGTTTGTTTTTTTTTCAAAAATGATGTAGTCATAGTCAAGGGTCACCAAAAACCCAAACGGAGAAATTGCTGGTGTTTCACAGTATGGACAGACAGCACCATTGACAGTTCTTTAGCCCCACTGGTTTTAGAAAAATATTATTGTAAATATAAGATGGTTTGCCATTTTCAGTGGGTTTCCCACTCCACTTGCAACATCAATAAAAATGAAGTGACCATCGGAAAGGATAAACTCAAACCTCACATATGCAGTCTAGTGTGTGTGTGTGTGTGTGTGTGTCTTTTCCTAATATTTTTTTCTCCCTTTTACTCGTCCTTCCTTGTCTTACAACATTATCACAAGGAGAAAGGATGTGTAACCATGGTAACCACAGCCGTATGTGAACAGACATTAGTGAATAGAAATTTTAAATGGAAAACACTCATTATACCTCCTACATTCCATAGCATTTAGCACTGTTGTTTCACTCAGATCCACATAGGCACACACTGAATGTATGTGATGTCCTCTGGATGCTAAAAATATAAAGCCATATAAACACTAAAAGCTGTCTCTGACTTACTGATCTGAATGTACGCAAAAACTGAAAATTCACTTTAATGTTGTCCTACAGGTCATTTTTACTTTGGGAGCTTACATAACCTACTGCGTCAATAATGTCCAGTGTTGGGAGTAACGCTTTACAAAGTACTGCTGTCATCATATTATATTTGTGTGTAACTCAATAATGTAACACATTGCTGGTGTCAACCTAAGTAATCACATTACAGTTACTGATCAAAAAATCATGTTGTCACTTCACAAATGTCTTTATAGCAAGAGGACAGAAAATCAAAGAAAATGTCTCCTTTCCTGTTTGATCAACTTTCATCATGACTTTGACTTTAGAGCTGGAGCTCATGAACAAAGATGGAGGAGCTCGTTAAGACGTCTTTAGAGGGTGGAAATATGAACATTACTGAGAATCTGTTCATCTAAAGGAACCAGAATGAGACGGTACAGAAGAGAGAAGACTTTTACTGTGAAGGGCTGTTCGGACTGATGTTCACGTCTTCCTGTCAGCTTTGAGATGGTAAAGAGCAGAAAAGGGAGGCCTGCTGTCTGTCCTCCTTTTATTACAATAAGGAGCTTTACTTTTATTGTATCTTGGAAGTATTCCATCAACTTATATTTAACTTGTTCTCTAGGACAGCGATGCCCTCTGGTGACCAATACAGGTATTGCATTGAAAACAAGGATGTCAGTATGAGTCATCACCACCCAATATATAACATACTCCTCCCCACTTAATGAACAGCCACACCTGTCACAACAATAACACAAAACAACCTCATAAGGCGATAGCATGGTGTCATTAACAAAACCACAGAATATATGGTATATTCCAACTTGTGCAACACTTACTATGCATCACTGAAATAAACAATTCTCCTTACAAGAGTACACAATGCTTAACTATGCAACCATGCTACATAATATAATACACAACTCAAATCCCATTTTTTTTTTCTGAAGGGAATGAGGTGGACTACTCTCTGAACATTAGTATTAGTATTTGGATGAACATGCTGGAAAGGTTCAGTACCAACCATTGGTGGAGTTCTATCAGGTGTTGTAGCTCCAGCAGGCAGGTGGTCCACGTGTCTCCTCCAGACAATGTTCTCACTGGTCCGCACTGTGTAAGACACAGGGCCTATCTGGGCTATGACAGCAGCAGGAACTCATCTTGGGCCACTGGTATTAGTTGCGTGCAATTACAGAATCACCTGGGTGGAAAACCCTCTCTTTCGCTCTGCATTTGCGTCTCTCAACTTGGGTTTGTTGCTTTTGTAGCAAAGTCTCTTTAGTGTTTGGTGGTTTCAGAAGGTCGAAATTGGTACGCAGCTGTTTCTTCATGAGAAGTACTGCAGGGGAGCACCTTTTGTGGTTGAGTGTGGAACATTTCTGTAGGACAGCAGAAAACTATTCAAAACTGATGAAGAGAGCCTTGTCCCTGTGAAGCCTTCAAAGCATGTTTCATGCTCTGAACAAATCTCTCTGCTTGTCTGTTAGTAGAAGGGTGATATGGTGAAGAGTGAATATGTTGCACTCCATTTGAGGGCCGGTATCACTCACCAGTTGTTCAGGAAAGCCAAATCGACTGACCATCTCACCAAGTTTCTCAGTGGTTTTCTCTGCTGTGGTTGATCTCATTATTGACACTTCTGGCCATTTACTATGAGCGTCACAGTCAACATGAATACGTTACTAGGGTACCTCCGGCCAGCTCCAGGGATGAAGAGGGGCTGGTTGTGGCATGCAGCGAACTGTTTGACAAGATGGACATGTTCTGGCTGTCTTTTCGATTTGCCCATAAAGCCCTGGCCACCAGAAGTAGCTTCTGGCAAGCTTTCATGTGAACCATTCCATAGTGCCCTGCATGCAGCTGCTGTAGTAGTCGTTTTCGCAGCTCTGGTGGAATAACCACTCTGTATCCCCAGAGTAGACATCCTTTCTGCACAGACAGCTCAGTTAGTCTTGTCAGGTATGGTTGTAGCTCGGGAAGATCCCCATCTCCTCCTTTCATCACCACCTCCTGCAGCTTTGACAGCACTGGGTCCCTTCTGGAGCATCCTCTACTTGTCTGAAGTAGATGTCAGTCTGCTTTGATTCCCCATTGTTCCACTGGTAGGGGCAGCCATGACAGGTCTGCATTAGCATGCAACTCAGACCTCCGGTACTTTATGTCATAGGTGTGAGCCACCAACAATAAGGCCCATCTTTGCATGCGGCAGCAGTAGTGTCACTTTGCTGCATGTTATGTACAGACTGTCTCTTTTTAAAACTGTGCTTTGGCTTTTGTTTGTAGTATTTTTGCTTTGGATTCTTGTCAGCTCCCTTACTTTTAAAAGCATGTTCAATGTGCCCCCTTTTTCCACATTTAATGTCCTTACTCCAGCACTCAGCTGCAAAATCGCCACTTTTGTCACTTCAGTAACATTTGTTCTGAGCTTCCTTCTCTTCTGTGGAGGCTTTGTGGAGTGTTGCACTTGAATTTAGCTGAAGCGATTCCTTGGCGGGGGTGGCACGGTGGTGTAGTGGTTAGCACTGTCGCCTCACAGCAAGAAGATACCGGGTTCGAATCCCGGGCCCGGCGCCTTTCTGTGTGGAGTTTGCATGTTCTGTCTGTGTGGGTTCTCTCCGGGTACTCCGGCTTCCTCCCACCATCCAAAAACATGCATGGGGATTAGGTTAATTGGCTAATTTAAATTGACCGTAGGTGTGAATGTGAGTGTGAGTGGTTGTCTGTCTCTATGTGCCCTGCCATGAGGTGGCGACTTGTCCAGGGTGTACCCTGCCTTCCGCCTAAGACAGCTGGGATAGGCTCCAGCCCCCCCCCCGCGACCCTATGAGGATAAGCGGTAGATAATGGATGGATGGATGGATTCCTTGGCGGCTAACTCCATGGACACGCTAATTTCAATAGCTTTCTCCCAGGAGTTTCTCCCAAGCGTTTCTGCGCTGCTTCACTCTGCTGCTTCACTCCTCAGCCCACACACGAGTCTGATGGTGTTATTTACCACATTGTTAAACACAATGTTCTGCTAGCTTCCTTAATGCTGCCACAAATACTGTTACAGACTCCCCTTCTTCTTGATTCCTCTTATGGAAACGGAAACGTTCGGCAATTAACAGGGGCTTTGGTGAAAAATGAGCCGCTAAGGTAGCCACTATGCTGCTGTAGCTTTTGCTCGCAGGCTTTTACAGCTGAACGAGGCAACGCAGCAAATTGAAAGCCTTAAAGCCACGCTCAAAAATGTGGGCACAAGCTTATCATCTTCAATGTTGTTTGCCTCAACAAAACAATCCAAACGCTTTCCACTGCTCCATACTCTCATCGTAGAGATATTAGCCCAGTCATTGTAGCTCGACTCTTTCCGTACCGTCACGTTGCGGTGTCCCAGCTTGAAACTAGTTAGCTTGCCCGCTAACCTCCAACAGTCTCGGCAAAAGGGGTCGAAAAAACACACATCAGCCGGCCTGATGTCCTCCTGTCAACAAGTGCAGGATATCCGCAGGTGCCGTTTATCCTTGTCGCCACTTTATTGTATCTTGGAAGTTTTCCATCAACTTATACAACCAGATCAATATGAATTAAGGGAGCCCGTGACTTGCTTCAGCTTGACTGTTTATTTAGCTTGTTCTCTAGGACAGAGATGCCCTCTGGTTACCAATACAGGTATTGCATTGAAAACATGGGTACTTTAAGTCTATTTTTATTTGGTTTTATTTCTATTTTATCTCATTTCATTTTATTGCTTTTATTGTTCTTATTGTTTTTTTAATTGCTTTCATTTATTATTCTATTGAAAAGCACTGGTTCGCTGAACGGTGGTTGTAAAGGGCTATATAAATAAAGTACATTTACATTTACACAATTTGGTTTGTTCTGTTATACAAATAACTGTCCGGGAAATCCTTTTATCAACAATTAGAATGAAATAAAGAATTACAATATAATTCTGTTCCTACATCTGTAACGTCCTCTGATATGCCATATAATTTCAAAGTAAAGCTCCTCAATTGTAATAAAAAGAGGACAGACACTAGACAATTTCAAAGTAAAGCTCCTTGTTGTAATAAAAAGAGGACAGACAGCAGGTAATTTAAAAATAAAGCTCCTTATTGTGATAAAAGGAGGACATACACCAGATCATTTAAAAGTAAAGCTCCTTATCAGTTTGAATGAGATACACTTTTCTTCCAAATGGAAGTACAAACATTAACATTAAGTAAACATTTCCTTAATGTTGGAAAGTTTAGCAATATAGGTTCATTTCAAAGGAATCAAATGAAACAATGTTTTGGTAAATGCAGTAATAATGTGTATATAAGTACTTTACAGGGTAAAGTTTTTGCATCTAATGATCAACAATTCCTCAAATGTTTTCTCACTGAAGCAGCATCATTCTGGGGTGCGTTTCCCAACCAATGACAGAAGTTAGCATGAAACCACGGTAGTACGTAGTACTTCCGAACGACCAAACTTCCCGTTTCCGACAGTTTCCCAAAAATCTCCAACAACCGTTGTACTATGTAAGTTGGAACCATGTTAGTTTGAACTTGCATCATCTGAACGACTCTTCCTTTCGGAGAGTACTCAAATGCATTCGTTGCTGACAGCATATCAACGACAGAAATATAGCTTCATTTCCATTGAGCCAGTGTGACATCTTTAGCAACTTTGGGAAATATCCGTCAACATGATCATGTTCCCTACTCATTGAAAGCAAGAACTGAATGCAGTTTCTTTCACATAATTGTAAAAAATTTAAGATATGAAATATATATATATATATATATATATATATATATATATATATATATATATATATATACAGTGTTTACCTACAGATTGTGCAAAAATTTGTGTTGGGATAGGAGCGTGATTAGCGCAATGTCTCTTGAGTGTGTCAATATGGTATTCACTGATGCATGGGTTCAAATCTTGCTGAGGGCAATAAGATTTTTTTTACTTCTGCTTGCAGATACGATGTAGCCTAGTAAAATTTATATTTTATGACCGAGTTGTGTTTTTTTGCAATATTTGTGAAGATTTAACATCATTTGTTCAACAATTGTTGGTCACACAAATAAACCAACCTAAACATGATAAAACCAAATGTCATGGTTATAAACCTTGCAATGCCGCATGTTTAACTGCAGCAATCCAACTTCCCCACCATTTCCTGCATAATTTCTGGTGCAGTAGCCTACAATTATTTAATAGTAAGCTATCAAAGTTGTTATTTGAAACTTCTAGGGCTACACAAACATTTGTTTTTAAAACATACCCTGCACATTTCCATCTCAACTGTGAGGTGAAAGTGACATCCTTCATTCATGCTGTAGGGGGGATCATGCATCACAGGTTGCCCAATCCTGACATTTCAAGCCCCAAAAAGACGAAGAAGACATAATGTCACCTAAACAAACATTCAACGACAGCTTCATGCTATTTGTTTGAACGACACAATTTTCCAATGCAACTTACAATGCATTGTTCCAACTAAGTTTTTGGGAAACACTTATGGCAAACCATTTTAACATTTGAGACTGGATATGTATTACAGATATCTGTAATTCAATTCTTCGTTGTCAAAAAGAACATTTCAGATATTCACAATGACATTCTGTCTAGGACAAATGACGTCACTTTTGCCATTCATGTGGACTGGGCTTTCAATTTCAGATATCCACAATAACATTCTGGATATCTAGAATGAACATTCTGGATATCTGCAATAGAATTCTTACAAGGAAAAAGTCCCATTTCAGATATCTTCAATCCAATTTTTCTTTCAGATACCCAAAACGAAAAACTGAAACAGATATCCAAAATGTAATTTTGAATATCCAAAACACATTGTGACTGGTAAAAATGTCATTATGGATATCCACAATCCAGATTATGACTACTAAAATGAATATCTACAATTAGAATTATGACTAGCAACAATACAACTGCAGAAATACACACAAATGTATTGTTGATATACAGCATGTTGAATGGTATTTCATTGGATTTGCCTCAGGTGCACTGTGGAGTGGGTAAAACTGTTTTTAATGACAGGCTAAACTAGAACCATTGACTTGCTCTGGCCTAGCACCAGTGAACTCTGCAATGAGAAGGACTGAATGAAAATTTGTTGAAAACCGTCTCCACATGTCCAAATTTCTGAACTATCACTTTAACAACCCCACCACATGCCACAGACTTGGTGTGACTTATAGCTGTTCTGCACCCAAGTAAAGTAAACTAAGATCATCTGCTTCCAGCTTCCAGTGTTGTGCTTCACAGATGCTCTTCTGCAGACCTTGGTTATTACCAGTGGTTATTTGACTTCCTGTTGCCTTTCTGTCATCTCCAACAAGTCTGACCTCTGACATTAACAAGGCATTTTGCTTTCTGGATATTTCCTTTTTTCTGGACCATTCTCTGTAAACTAGACTGTATTGAAATACTCAGAACAACAATCATGTCACATTCAGAGTCTCTTAAATCACTTTTCTTCCTACAGCTCATCTTCATCACGTCTAAACGTCTGTGTGCTTTGAGCAGGGGAACATTTGAGGTTAATCACAAGTCCCACGGTGCACGTTAACATGAAACATCCAAGAGTGAAGCGTGAAGACAGCTATGCCTCTGTACCCTACAGTGACTGGGAGCTAGCACTGACTGGTGCAGCAACAGACAAACCTCCACACATATTAGCGGATCTGCTGCATTAGTGAAGTGAAGCAAAAATCAAGTTGAAAGTCGACCAACTGAGTGGCCTGCTTGTATTTCCCAGCTCTTGTAGCAAAAATACTTTTCAGCTACTGATATACAGTATGGATGCATGGATGTTTTTACAGCTTTGTCTCTACATACAGATCAACGCACATGTTGGCAGATTTGCTCTGAATACCGTTGAAAGTGTAAACACATTTTTTCACACATTTACGAATCTGATTACTCAAGTGGATTCTGAATTCGTTCACAAATCTCACTATGTGTTTACATCTTGTTTTACACGTGGATGGTTGAGATACACATTTGTAAACAGTTTTAGTGCAATAATGGCTCCATAAAAACCACCCATTGCTGATCAGTTGTGTGTAATCTGTGTCAGCCTGCATGGTGGACACAATTTGCCTCTAATAACCTGCAGGAGCTGAGCGAAACCTCATCAGTTACTTATATCTTTGCATCTATCAAGGACTTAACATGGAGTGTAACATCATTGTGAATGCTGTTGTTTTACGTGCAGAAGAATCTAAGGAGAGGAGCCATGGTTGCTTCGTCCCTCACTCGCTCGATCCAGCTCAACAGGAAGGAGGGGAGATGGGCTAAGGCTGCATTATGCAACATTTCTATAAAAAAAATACACTGAGCCTCGATCAGTGGCTCTTAATCTGACTCTCAGTTTCCTGTACTGATCATTTGGATGTCTGCTCTGCTGGAAAATGGTTTCTCTGAGTGGCAGCAGCAGAACCTGCAGTAACTTATGGCTGAAATCACACCTCATGGGAAAAAAGTGTGGATTTTCTCAGGTCACCCGAAATTAACTGTCATTGGGTTAGCAGGAAATCTTCACCTTAGAACTGACAAAATAAAGTTGCACTCAACCACTCTGTGTATAAAAGCAGAGTTATAAAAAAAAGACTGTACTTTAAAATTCTTACTGGAATTGACCAAAAACCATGGCAGTTTGGTTTATAACTTCCTCTTACCAACTCTGATCTGGGAATGTCAGGTGCACCTTGCAGAAAATGAAATGCAACACAATTTAAGAAAAAAACAAGAAACTCTCACACATGGCGTTTTTATCAGGGTTACATCCCAAATAAAAACTTCCAAACACATCCTCATAACTGCATAATTCCTTACTGAATAACCACTGCTGCTAAGTGCGTATCATGATCTCACTGCCTAATTGTCACTTGCACTACTCATTGTGTGTTTTTTACCTTGCATTTTAATGTATTTCTACTCATATAATGTGTATATATTGTGTAGTTTGTATTTAAATATCAGAGCGTACCACCACAATCTTGTTGCATTACTGTCTGCAGCAGTATAAGCAGCAGGAATATAACAAACCGTAAATCAATAACTGTGCAATAACTAAATATCTATAACTGTGCAATAACTGCAATACCTGTGAATCCTTGCTGTAAATATTGCACACTCTATTTTTTCTAGATTATTTGAAATACATATGAAACAGGTTTTGGAGAGACGGACAGACCAAGCACAGCTGAAAGTGATCAGCAACTCTCTCCTTTCCATTTTTTCGCATCTGTACGACCCCCCCCATCAACGAGAGATGTACGTCAGAATCTGCGTGGACAGGATTTTTTTTCTCTTTCTTTTCGCCCACTGACTGTTATGATTCAACCCAGCCTTTAGAGCAGGGTTGAGAAGAGATGAGCGTGGGCCTCTCTCTCTCAGTACCTGCTTCCCTTCTGCACAGAGCTGCTCTCCTTCACTCAGAAATTAAATCCTGGGTTTGTACATGCCTGTGAAGCCTACAATATCCAGACAGATAGAAGGGAACAGCTCAGTGGTGGGATGTGTGAAGGAGGTGGGGACCAAAACTACCAGCTGACTGTGAAAGAAGCGTGAATCATATCTTTAACACCTATCTTCTCCTGTCATAATCCTCACACACCATGGTAGACTGATTACTTCAGATTGTATGTCTTTAGGTTATTTTTACTGCATTTCTGCTTCAAGAGACAATCCATGCTTTAGCGACTTCTCTGTCTCAGATGTTGGCCACTTAAATCCAGAGCCAACCAAGGTAGCCAGTAGCCTGGGTTTGTTGCGCAAGTCTATGTTCTGGTTTCAGAAGACCAACTGTAAGCCTGATTGACCATATGAGCTGCAGAAACATGAAATAAAACCTGGAGAGCCGAGAGTCCAGAGATAAAGAATAAAGAATAACTGGTGATGCTTTTAAGACAGTGGAGAGGGAGCTGAGCAGTAGGACGCACTTCCTGCAGCAGCTTCAAGCAGCAAAACAATGATGGTGCACATCTACACGACCATCATTGAGTCCGTCCTCATCTCCTCCTCCATCATCATCTGGTCACTACTGCTGCCGCCGAGGATTAAGTCAGACAGCATCGTTTGTTCTGCTGTGAAGGTGATCGACTGTAATCTGCCTGAACGCCTCCTGTGCCCTGTGGTGGGTAGGAAGGATGGCTGACCCCTCCCACGCCGGACGTTTTTTGAGTCGTTCCCCTCTGGCAGACACGAAAACAGCATGACTGACTGAAGTCGCCTCAACAACAAATCAAACTGATATTTATGGTCTTGACTTTTGTTTATTGTCTGCACCAACAACAAGGCAATTTCCCTGCAAGCAAATAAACCTACTTGACAACAGACCTGATTCTGCTGGGCTTGGTTGGGTTCATGTCCAGTTGGTAGTCCACATTGTGGAGTCAGACATCCATCCTTGACCGACTAGGTTTGGTCAATCACTGGCCTAAATGAGGCCAGGCTGGTTTAGCAGTGCCCTCCCAACAAGCTAGCTAGAATGTCTCATTGCCCTTTGATGGTGCTTTATGTCATATTGTTATGACATAGTATCAATATAAGAGGTGGTCCTTTGTTTCTCTCTACCACTGTTTGAATATTACCAATTAAATGTGAAAATAAAAACTAAAATGGTGGCAGGTAGATATCACTACATTGGTCGTATTTTCATACCCACATTGAAAATATCCAAGCTTATGGACATACAAAATGTCTGGTGATCAAACATAAGACAACCCCAACTTTTTTTCCAATGTTTTATCCAGAAAGAAATATTGGTAAGTATGAGTCATAACACAGGTCTATTTTTAATATTAGCTCATGGTTGAAGAAAATATATATAAAAAAACACAAAAACAAACTTCAATTTCAAAAGTCATACAGTAAAAGAAATACTACATGTCAATGACAAACTGCCTGAAATCCGTTCCCAGAGACGTGCTGGCAGGTCATGAAGCAGAACTCCATTCAAAAAACTCAAGGAAACAAACAACACAGTTTTAACTAACAATCAAACATGCTGATAAAATTAGAATAACCATCTTTACTGAATCTGTCCAAGCTCCTCCTGTAATTCAGCAAACAAATAATCCACCAAAGAGCATCGCTAAGTATTAATTTGCAAATTGAAATGGACAATACAGTATATATACAGTCATGGAAAAATTATTAGACCACCCTTGTTTTCTTCAATTTCTTGTTCATTCTAATATCTGGTACCACTAAACGTATAATACAATGAACACAACAAAAAATGCAGCTGGTCACATAATACTTTATGTCCTATTTGACATTCTTAAGCTTAATTGATTCCCAGGGTATATAAGAGGCCATTTCATGTCACAAGCAGCACTGCACATGCAAAGGCCTAGAGTGGTTTCCTGCTTACATTCAAGCCGTAGCACAACTCAGAAGTTGTCAGCTCTCACATAATGCCTAAAACAAAAGAATTATGTGAAGCAACAAAGGCAGCCATCTTGGCACTGCTGGAAATTGGCATGAGTGAGAGACAGGTAGCGAAAAAACTGAAGATCTCCAAGACAGCCGTTCATTACAACAAAAAAACAAGCTGAACATGGCACTACCAAATTGCTACCTGGCCGTGGCAGGAAACGTCTTTCTACCCCACGAGATGACCGTGCACTCATCCGTTCCTGTGTCAGGAATCGTCGTCAGACCTCCAGGGACCTTAAAAATGAGTGGGCACTGTCGAGAAATGTGACTTGCTCGGCAAGGACAGTTCGAAACCGACTTGTTGAAGCTGGTTTGAAGTCACACAGAGCACGCAAGAAGCCCTTCATCAATGAAAGGCAGAGGAAGGCCCGGTTACTCTTTGCTCGAGACCACAAGGATTGGACTGTTGATGATTGGGCTAAGGTTCTCTTCAGTAATGAATCCAATTTTGAATTGATGCCCACTCCAGCCAACTTACTGGTTAGGAGGAAGCCTGGAGAAGCTTACAACCCAGACTGTCTTGCCCCTACAGTAAAACATGGGGGTGGATCAGTCATGATCTGGGGTTGTTTCAGTCTGAGTGGAACAGGGCAAATGCAATTGTGTGAAGGCCGAATGAACCAGGTCAAGTACAGGACTACCCTTGAAAACAGTCTTCTTCCATCAGCTGGAAAACTCTTTCCTGCCTCGAATGACTGGATTTTCCAACAAGACAATGCCCCTTGCCACACGGCAAGGTCAGTTAAAGCCTGGATGGAGAACCACAACATTCGCACCATGCCTTGGCCTGCTTAATCACCAGATCTTAATCCAATTGAAAACCTGTGGAAAATCATCAAACTCAAAATGGAGAACCACAAGCCCAAAAACAAAGAAAATTTGTTTGAATTTGTCCAACAGGAATGGGCTGCTGTGACAGCAGAACAATGTCAGAAGCTGGTGGAGAGCATGCCAAGACGCATGGCTGCAGTCATCAAAAACAATGGTTATGCAATCAAGTATTAACTCTTGTGTGTATCATGTGTTTAAAGCAAACAGAAAAGAAAACATGGAATGCTTAAAAGTAGTGTTTTTGGCGGTACAATGCCATAGCTATTGATGTAAGAATTTAAGTAATTTTGGTTATTATCAAGAAAACCATGGAAAATGAATAATCCTTAGTTCTTAAATTAAACTCTCATGAGCTATTTTTGTTGTTATCATTATAATTGTCCAAACAAATGTACCTTTAGTTGAGCCAGGCATTAAAACTAACAAGAAATTGAAGAAAACAAGGGTGGTCTAATAATTTTTTCCATGACTGTATATACACACACACACACACACACACACACATTTACTCTTTTCTGCAGGGCTCCAGATCTACAAAGTGACAGTGGCAATGTGGCAGAAAAGATCAACATGCATCTGCACCTGAGATAATTACACATCACTTTCAACTAAGTGAGACTGAGAAGACAAAAACCCAGTTTGCGGTTTTTGGGCAGTCTGTTTTGAAGAGAAACAATGAAATTACATAGACTATGTGAGTGAGTTTAGATCCATGCACACTCACCTCCTTTATATCCCCATCACTGTAGAGTTGTGGCTAACTGGAAAGGGATTGACATCTCTGAATAACTGGTTTCACATTAACTCCAGCTCTCTAGGAAAAGACACACATTGACATTCAGTCACTACCGCAGCTACATGTCATTTTCTGTCAGATCTGCTTGTAGATTTCCACAGTGCATCTTTTGTTAAAATTCTAAAATAACATAATGTCCAGCACCATTACATTAAACGTTAAATGTGATTATGTCTGCACATATAGTATGTATATGTAATTATACCGTAGTATGCTTAACTGTTGTGAGATGATAACATACTAGAGTATGATTTTAAACATTAAAATTAAACATTAAAAAACTGATTACCATATAGGTAATCAGTGGGCCTGTCAGTGCTCACACGTTAAAGCATAATGCATTGTTTTTTCAATCTTGTGCTTTTATTTTGACTATTTGATGCACCATTACTAGCAGCTTCCTGCTGCAGGCATGGCTCAGTGGAGACATCAAACATAATATGCATCTTGTGTAAAATTGAAAAAAAAACATGGAAGTAGGCTACTTCCTGTCTGAGCTAGCAGCAGTGGAGCTAAGCTAATGCTAGTGCAGCTAATCAGATGGATGCTAACAGACTGAAGCTACTATTTATCAGTGACCAAGTGTCCACAGAGCTGAGGATGAAACTAAATGAAGAAGTTAACTCCAGCTGACTGCAAACCAGTCAACATCATGAAGACTCTGGTCTAAGAGACCAGCTCTGATTGGCTGGTTGTCACCTGACATCACTGATCAGACACTCATTGATAAGATAATCTGAAGAACTGAGGGAAATGATCAATAAGATATCAATAACATTTTAAATGTACAATAAAAATGTGATTAATCATGAATAACTCTTTGAGTGCCACTAAAGTAATACAATGTCATTCAAAATCCAACTTTGAGTGCCATTTATTACATTTAAAAAAGAGTCTTTTTTGCAGTGGGTCACTGATCACGGTCTGCCGCAGCCTGTGAGTAATGTTGGGGCTTCTGATCAAAGCAGGAAGTGGAAACGATCGCATTTAGAGAACAAAACAGAATCAAAACAGAAAGTGTCCGCTACTCTCCTCCATGACTCTTCTTTCATTTGAGCTTCTCTGTGTTTTCAGAGACATGGGACAAAATATACTGTGGGCAGTGCCGCCCCTGACCAAATTGGGGCCCTAAGCAAAATTTTATTTGGAGCCCCCCGCCTCGCTCCCTCCCCGTCCCAAATGTATTGCAGGTATAAAATGACCGTACAACAACATGCCATTCCGCCTGACCAACCCTTATTAGCAATAACAAATGTAAAGGTAGTTTGGCTGTGAGTCTACTAAAATCAACCTGAAATAAGTAAATATTAAAAAATAACTTCAGAAGCCCTGTTAGGTTTATAGATGCCTTTTGGTTTTGTGTGGCATGTTTTGTGTTTCCCTGTCTCCCCTTCCCCCTCCTTTTTTCTCTCCAGGGCAATGTGTGTGCAGCGGCGGTGATTGGCTGGCTCTCTCCACAAGACACACCTGGTTCTCATCCACTCATTCATCCTGCTATTTAAGCCTGGCCCAGTCTCCACTCCTGTGCCAGATTACCCCATCTCAGCAGCCCGTTTATGTTGCCGCTCGAACTCTGGATCTGTCTCCTGCTCTGTTACTCCAGCAATGCCAGCCACACGTCCATTACCTGCACTTGCCCTCGCCTTTTGTTAACCTTTTGCACTGTGTGGGGAGAATAAACACTTTGAGTAACCTTCGCTGCCTCAGTCTCTGCATCCGGGGTCCAGGCCTTTGTCCACACGTAACAAGCCCTATTCTATTCTCTGTGCATGCCGTATGAGCCGCACACCTTGCATATGTGCATCCCCAATAAAATTAAAGTGCAATTAATGCGAACTCGAGCAAATGACAATAATGACAGCGAACTGTTTTTTTTATTATCTGATGATAAAAAAAATACTTTTTTCATTCTTTCAACTTCATTTTTAAAGTGAAGACATTTTTCCTTTTGATGGCACAACTAAACAGGCCTACAAAGCTTCCACATCCATTCTGTCGACAAGCGTAGTTGAAGACAGCACTGCTGACACAGACCACATCAATGTAAGGAACATACCAAGCCACAGTAGAACGCTGCAACAGCGCTGCAAATCTCAGGCGACACACTGATTCTGTGTGCATGAGCTATTTTTACTGTGATGCATATGGGGAGACAGCACATCATATATGGAAATATAAGAGGCTTATTATTGAGCTTAACCATGCACACAGATTGTGGGTAAAGCAGATGTTTTACAAAAACATCTACACCATCGGCGTATTGAGTGTAATCCATATTATTGTTTTAATTTACAGTGGCTGGAGCCTACCATTTTTATTCCCGGTATTTATAATTTCAATTTGATCCTACACACAGCATTGCACAGTGAATATTAGCACTATAAAGTAAAGAGCATTTTTACATAGATAGATAGATAGATAGATTATTAATCCCGAGGGAAATTCAATAACCAGCATCTGTCAAAAAATACAGAAATAACAACAGCAGAGCACACATGAGGAGAGATAATCAAAACTGTCAAAATTCTGAAAAGATACATTTTCAGGTAGTTGATGATATTTGATGACGGCCACAAGCATTAATGAAACACAGTCTGAAAACACACGCACACACACACAAATCCAACTGAGAGAAAATTGGTCAGGAGGGTGAAGAGTCAACCGAGAACAACAAAAAGCAGATCTGCCAAGAATTAGATGCTGTTGAAACACAGGTGTCAGTGTCCACAGTCAAGTTTGTTTTGCATCGCCATGGACTGAGAGGCTGCCGTACAAGAAGGAAGCCCTTGATCCAAAATCAGCACCTTAAGGCTTGTATGTGTATATATGTGTATATATATACCAATGGAATGGAACCAATGGAACCATTACTGCCAATGGAACTGATGCTTTACAGAGGGTAAATGGGATAATGAAGAAGGAGAATAACCTTCAAATTCTTCAAGATTACCTAAAATCATCAGCCCGAAGGTTGGGTCTTGGGCGCATTTGGATGGTCCAACAGGACAATGACCTCTAACACACATCAAAAGTGGTAATGGAATGGATAAATCAGGCTAGAATTAAGGTTTTAGAATGACCTTCCCAAAGTCCTGACTTAAACCCCATTGAGAACATGTGGACAATGCTGAAGAAACAAATCCATGACAGAAAGCCAAAAAAATTAACTGAACTGCACCAATTCTGTCCAGAGGAGTGGTCAAAGATTCAACCAGAAGCTTGTGGATGTCTACCAAAAGCACCTATTTGAAGTGAAAATGGCCAAAGGACATGTAACCAAATATTAGCAATACTGTATGTATATTTTTGACCCAGAACAGATTTGGTCACATTTTCAGTTGACCCTTAATAATGTCATAAAGAAACCAAACTCCTTGAATGTTTTTTGTGACAAAGAAGTATCTGTTCCAGTCACTCTATCAGAGAAAAATCAGAATTGTAAAAATAACTGGAAACTTAAGAGAGCCATGATATTGTTCTTTACAAGTGGATGTAAACTTTTGACCATGACGGTAGTTAGAGTTGTTTGCTGCAAGCCAGTCTGGTCCAAGGGTATAAATAAAATACTGACGTATAAGACACACTGGTTTTACAACAGGTGCCATGTAAACCCTTCCCCGTCATTATTAGATGCTCTAAGCAGCTGCAGTGTGCTAAGGACAGGTGGTTGGTTGTGTCAAAGGAACACAAGACCTTCTCAAACCAAAAGTATCACGACATAACATTATGCCTGTCCCTAAATTAATCCTCACAAAGTAGCATTTGCCTAAACCTAACCACAGCGTTTCACATTTACCTTTTTTAGGCACTTGCCATGAAATGTAAATTAATTTGAAATCTACCTGTCCAGAAAATATTCCACTTGCCAGCTATTCTGTAGTGAGTCGGAAGGGTGTGTAAACATACTGCACACTCCTTGTTGTGGGTGGCAAATTATTGTTTAAGTTGTGAGAATTGATCTAAGAGACTCTTAATACCTACTCTGATTAATCTGTTTAAAAAAAAAATAAAAAGGCAGAATGACATGATGAGGTACAAAAACATGCATGGGATTGAATTGGGAAGTCAAGTTTGATATTTCAAGCTGCTTTTATTTCCATCATTTTTGGCACAAACTCTTTGAGTGCCAAGATGTAGAGTATATGTGCATCTTTAAGAATACAACACTTGAGTGCCATAGACATAAATATGCGGCTTTCTTTTTTCGGCAGCACGCACAAGAGGGCGCTCTCACACAGCTTGTGAGTAATAGTGGGGCTTCTGGGATTTGTAGTCGGGTCACAAAGTGACAGTATACGCCACAGAGCTCAAAGCAGGAAGTGGAGACGATTGAGATTAGAGAGCAAAACAAACAGAATCTGGACAAAAAGTGGTGATTTTGGTGAAAGTGTCCTCTACTCTACCTCTGATAAAACAAGAATGGAACAAGGTAAAAACAAACATTTTTTTTTACGATGAAATAGAGTCTCTTCTTTCATTTGAGCTATTCAGTGTTTTCAAATACAGTATAGTACAAAATATTCTGTACATCACAAAAGATGACTCAAAATGGCCAAAACGCTGGCACGAGGCACTTTTTAAAAGAAAAAAAAAAAAAGACTGTCACTCAATGAGTTAATAATGAAAATATTCAGCCTTTTCTTTCTTACTGCATTGCATATTCTTTGGGACAATGCCTTTACGGGTATATATATTACTATATTTGCGCCACAGTCCTGAGCGAGCAAAGGCAGATTTTGAAATACATTCTGGGCTCAATAAATGTGCAGTATTTGTGTAAAAATACCTGCCCAGTCTCAGTTTTGACTCTCACAGTACTGCCTGTAAAAACAGTAAAGCCTGTAAAGTCATGTTTGTGCAGCTTCTGGAAAAACTCAAAACAATAACCTGTCCTTTTGGATATGCTCATGTCAAAGTCAGGTGAAAGATGTTTACTAGTCTTTGATTGTTTTCCATTTTCCAGATTGTTTATGGTCCTCATATGCAGCAGCACGTTTAGAGCAGTCACAACCTTTTTCAGGACACTTTTAGCAGGCAGTGTAACTCAAATAGCTGGAAGCTTGGTGTGTACACCCGCACACAGACACACATATACCAGCAGCAGGTGCTTAATTGTCTTCAAACGAGCAATTTCTAACTCTTCTACTTCACAGATTAATTTGTGAACAGTCTCTGATTTGTCCCACAACTGATGATGGAAAAGGACACCCAGGGGCCCCATTAAGTTGTGCTGATGATGAAGCTGTTGCCTAGAAACAGGCTCATTAACAACACGCTGCTTGTGCAGACCCACAGTTTGAATGGCAGGCATGTGTTTAGCCTATCTGGGTCTAAACTGTGTGTGATAAAAGGATCAGAGCACTACTGCACTTCAAAGAGCTGACTGGAAGCAGGCTCTGCCATGCACAGCGTATTTACATATTAAAGCCATGCTTTGTTATTTCAAAATGCATTGTGTTTTTTTTTAAGCTTTTATCTTCTGAAATGTACAGCATAAACATTACCCACAGTCTGACGGAGAGTTACAACATGAAACATGAGGCCTTTCTCAGTACAAATCATCCAAGTTTGACCTGGCATTCTGGGGAGTTTAAACCTGGAAAGTTGAGTGTGTTCAAAAATATATTATATTATATATTATGCAAAATGCATATTTTGAATGATTAGCTAGTGGGCATAAAGACCCCAAAGGAGTTGCTCTGGTTCTACAACCTCAATGACGCTGATGAGCAAACTGACCTGTAGGAGGAGACCACTGCCTTAAAGAGACAGGCGCTAGGGTCAATACAGCTAGAAAAAGGCAGACAACATGAGGCCACTTTAGACTGCAGTCTTATAAATCATAATTCCAATATTAGGGCTGTCAGTTTTAGCACACTTTTTTAATCCCATGCTTTTATCTCTTCCACATACCCTTACCAGTAGCTTCCTGCTTCCTGCTGTAATAACAGCCGTACACTTTTGAATGGTTGGTTTTTTGTTTGAAAAACTCCCTGATGGCAGAATTCACATATCATGGAAGTACATTTAGTTTGAGCTAGCAGCTATGAGCTAAGCTAATGCTCGTGCAGCTAATCAGACTACGGAAGCACAGACCATGGAAATGATCCATGATTGAATTCTAAATGTATAATAAAAAATATGATTAATCACAATTAAAATAATCTTTTCCACAGAATAAACCTTCAACAAACTTCTGTACAACTGAATGTATTGCCAAATTATATGAGTAAAAATCTTATAATGGTTTGTGTTCTTCAATCAATCGTGAGCTATGGTAATTTATTTCAATGGAACTGCAACAGAACCATGTTGCTAGGCAACATATCGGGTCAGTGTTTCCTCCATGTGAGGTCATGTCACTCACATCCACGACAACCTGAAATAAACTGGGACACACTTACAGGGTGTGTGTATTTCTGTTTTGTCATCAGTTTTAGTTTATTTTTGTATTTGGGGCTGTCAATCTATTATTTTTTAATCTTTTGTATCATTTTATTACCACTCATGCCTCAATCCCTTTTGCACCGTGTCTGAGTCCATCTTTGAGTCCTGTGTCTTGTGTCAAGGTCATTGTAACAGAACTGAGCTTTTCACCACTTTCACAGTATTAATACAGCCCTTACACCTTGTGCCCTCCTTAAATTTACCACCATCTGGACACCATTGTAGCCAAACTCATGTTTTAATTCTGTTTTCCGTTATATATATATATATATATATATATATTACCGAAACGCACTTGCTTAAACTACCAAATCAAATTAACCATTTAAGAAAAAATACACAAAAAATCTATTTTTACATACGGTGATTAGAGTATATGTCAAAGATAAGCAACAAAAACATTATTTGATTGCATTAGTTTTGTTGTTGCGTTTGATGCCTCAATGTCTTCCACTATAACCACATTTTTTAATCCTTCTGCCATTACAGTACAATCCTGATCAAAAATTTTTAAGACCAGTTGAAGAATTTCAAGAATTTACATTTTGCACTGTTGGATCTTAAGAAGTTTCTAAGTAGTGCTTCAAAATGCAAAAAGAAGAGAGTGAGACAAAAAAATTGAGGAAGCAATTTATTTCAAACAACCATTAAACTGAAATAGGCTGTTCATTCAAAAGTTTAAGACCACATCTCAAAAAAAGCTAAAAAAAAAAATAGAAATAAAAATTTGTTTGGACATGCTTGATGTTAGTGTTTCCAGGAGGCGAGTGGGAATGTTGCTCCAAGTGGTGAAGATGGCTTTATGGAGGACATCCACTGTCTGGAATAGGTGTCCATTTTTGTAAAGTTCCCTTGCCATCCAACCCCAAAGGTTCTCAATTGGATTTAGATCAGGGGAAGACGCAGGATGGTTCAAAAGAGTGATGTTATTTCTTGGGCATTGTGAATTTTTTTTTTTTTTTTTTGGGGGGGGGTCCGATTTTTTTTTTTTATTATTTTGTTTTTTTATTCCTTATAGGGTGAGTACAGATGAAAATAGGATGATGTCAGCAAATTGGGGTTACACACTGCAGGAGACAAAAGACAAAAAACAGTGCATTTCAGGTCATCTCAAAGTCATTTCAGAAACATCAAAACAGAGAAAATAATACTAGAGTCTCAATGGATTTCTTATTTTCGGATTGACTAATTATGTTGATATATTGTTTGATTTCCTTTTTGAAACGGTTAGTACAAGTTATTTGATTAGTGAATTTACAGTCGTGGATATGAGCTTTGTCTTGTAATAATATTAAATTAATTATATAATATTGTTCTAATTGGGTAAACTGGACTGAGAAGAAACCAAACTAAACATTTTGATAGTCCAAAACAACGTTTTTATCAAAGTATCACGCATTGTGAACTGCAGCGTTATCCTGTTGAAAAACTCCATTGTTCCATTGAAGGAAAAAACCCCACAGATCATGATGGCGCCCCCTCTGCTGTGTCGTGTAGAAAACATCTCAGGTGGGATCTCCTTGTCATGCCAGTAACATTGGAATCCATCAGGACCGTCGAGGTTCCATTTTTTCCCTCATCAGAGAATAGAATTTTCTTCCATCTTTCAATGTCCCACTGTGACGGTTTCTTTTCATTCAAGAGGGGACTACTGAACCACTTTATTTTTGTGATGTTCTTATTTTTTCCTGGGGTGCTAACCAGGCAGTGAGCCTGGCAAAATAAATTATTATAAAGGGTGTTTGGTTGACAGTAGTCGTCTTTGTTTGGTGCTTTTGTGCAAACTCCAAATGGGCGATTTTGTGCCATTGAAGGAGACGAGGCCTTTGATGATGTTTTTTGTTCTTAAAAACCCTTCTCTCAGATGCCGTCTGGATGGCCTGCAGTTGGCACCAGTGACAAGCTTAATTTGGGCCGAGGATCCTCCCGTATCTTGATGGACATCCAATTGGATCCTGCGGCTCAGGGCCGGTGAAATTTTTTTTGGGTCTACCACTTGACTTTTTGTTCCATAACCCTCAGGATCTTTTAAGAAGTTGAAAATTACTGTCTTACTGTGAGAGGCCTTGCTGATGCAGCTCAACAATTCAACTGCATTCAAAGACAGAAAGTTTTTTTGCCTTTGCCATCAGTAGGTCATGACAGTGTGGATACCAGACTGAAAATGACACTGAAGCCACATGTTTGCGAATATTTAGGCTTTTAAAGGCTGTGGTCTTAAACTTTTGATCAGCTGATGAACAGCCTATTTCAGTTTAATGGTATAGTCCAGCATCTTAGAGAGCTAGCAAGAAAGCTAGCAGGATTTGAAAGCGGTACCTCCTCTCAGCCTCCTCGAAGTGCCACACTCTCCTCCTCCCATCAGTGCTCCATCCAAAGCCACACCCCCTCAAACTTTCAGGGAGGATTCAGGGAGAGGAGAGCAATTATGCTGCATCACCACAGTTGAAAAACATCCCATTCAAAGACAATATACACTATATTGCCAAAAGTATTTGCTCATGCATCCAGATAATCAGAATCAGGTGTTCCAATCACTTCCATGGCCACAGGTGTATAAAATCAAGCACCTAGACATGCAGACTGCTTTTACAAACATTTGTGAAAGAACGGGTCGCTCTCAGGAACTCAGTGAATTCCAGCGTTGAACTGTGATAGGATGCCACCTGTGCAACAAATCCAGTCGTGAAATTTCCTCGCTCCTAAATATTCCACAGTCAACTGTCAGCTGTATTATAAGAAGGTGGAAGTGTTTGGGAACGACAGCAACTCAGTCACAAAGTGGTAGACCACGTAAACTGATGGAGCAGGGTCAGTGGATGCTGAGGCACATAGTGTGAAGAGGACGCCAACTTTCTGCAGAGTCAATCACTACAGACCTCCAAACTTCATGTGGCCTTCAGATTAGCTCAAGAACAGTGCACAGAGAGCTTCATCGAATGGGTTTCCATGACCGAGCAGCTGCATCCAAGCCATACATCACCAAGTGCAATGCAAAGCATCGGATGCAGTGGTGTAAAGCACACCGACTCTAGAGCAGTGGAGACGTGTTCTCTGGAGTGACGAATCATGCTTCTCCATCTGGCAATCTGATGGACGAGTCTGGGTTTGACGGTTGCCAGGAGAACGATACTTGTCTGACTGCATTGTGCCAAGTGTAAAGTTTGATGGAGGGGGGGATTATGGTGTGGGGTTGTTTTTTAGGAGCTGGGCTTGGCCCCTTAGTTCCAGTGAAAGGAACTCTGAATGCTTCAGCATACCAAGACATTTTGGACAATTCCATGCTCCCAACTTTGTGGGAACAGTTTGGAGCTGGTCCCTTCCTCTTCCAACATGACTGTGCACCAGTGCACAAAGCAAGGTCCATAAAAACAGGGATGACAGATTCTGGTGTGGATGAACTTGACTGGCCTGCACAGAGTCCTGACCTCAACCTGATAGAACACCTTTGGGATGAATTAGAGCGGAGACTGAGAGCCAGACATTCTCGTCCAACATCAATGTGTGACCTCACAAATACGCTTCTGGAAGAATGGTCAAACATTCCCATAAAAACACTCCTAAACCTTGTGGACAGCCTTCCCAGAAGAGTTGAAGCTGTTATAGCTGCAAAGGGTGGACCGACGTCATATCGAACCCTATAGATTAGGAATGGGATGTCATTTAAGTTCATATGCGAGCCAAGGCAGGTGAGCGAATACTTTTGGCAATATAGTGTATCAACATCATAATGTCACCTTTATAAAGCAGACACTGAAGACTATGGATGTGCAATATGGTCAAAATGTTATATCCTATATCCAAGCGGCACTGACGACCAGTTTACAAGCACAGATAAGCTAGCATGATAAGTTAGCACTGGACTAAAGGCCCAAACATACTCGGTGAAACAGACACAGAGTGCACAAAGCTCAAATTTTCTGACCTCCACTCTGCACTATTGTCACACAAAACACTGCTCGGCATGTATTTTTCACATTGACCTGCTTTAAATGTGACATCGGTCTTCTGATTCACAGAAAATTCACAGGAAACGTGGCAGAGCTATGCTATGCTATGCTATGGAAGCTTTGAGCTAAACGGACATCCAGATCAGCTCCACTCACAGTCTGCTGGAGTCTGTGAGCACCTTTATAATGCAGACACTGGAGACTATGGCTGTGCAAGATGGTCAAAATGTCATAGACAGATAGATAGATAGATAGATAGATAGATAGATAACTTTATTTATCCCTGAAGGGAAATTAAGTTGTCACAGTAGTGCAAATACAATAAGAAATGCAATAACACAAAATACTTAAGAAGAGAAAATAGCAATAAAAAAGAGATAAAAATGAATAAAAATACAAATACAAAGTAGGACAAGGGCTTATAGAAAAGCAAAAGTTGAATAAGCAAATAAGTTAATAAAGTGCAGTGGCAAGGTGATGGTATAATACTGATGATATGATGGTAATCTTACTGTGACAATAACAGTGTATAATAAAGGTATAACAGTATATAGTAGTAATAATAATAATAATATATAATTAACAGTTAGTGATAATAATAATAGTATAACAGTATACAATAACAACAGTGTGTAGTACTCATGGGAGCAGCAACAGTGTATAATAATAATAATAATAATAATAATATATACACATAAAAATGTGTCATATATTTAGTCTTACACGCAAGACAAGGCATGATATATGAAATAGGATGTGCATAACGATACAAATATTGTATGACTATTGTATGAATATTGTCATTCCCTATAACTTCTTCAATACAAGCTGCATTGACGACCAGCTTACACCCACAGAGAAGCTAATGTTAGCATCAGGCTAATACTTGCTACAAAAGCAGCTAAGTTAGCAAACATTACATATTTCATGAAAATAATAACTCCTCCCAACACTAAACAATTAATTAATAATAACCTGTCCAACAGAACGAAAGTAGAAAATTCTGCATCACTTTTCATTCCCTTCAGATGTCCCCCTTTCTTCTCTTTGTCTGTTTAGCAGAGTGAGCCGTCAGAAGTAACGCTGGAAGTGATATTTTTGTCTGCATTTTCTCTGCCATTGTTCCCTACAGAACAGATTCTCCTGTGAACTCTGTATTTCTGCAGAGGAGTATGTCGGATATTTCCAGCAACAGTGGGGAGGCGGATGGCACAGAGGGGGATGTGAGCAGGATGAGACATGAAGGAATCTGATTGGTTCTCCCATCTTGCGCCGAGTGTCAGTTGATTGGTCAGAGTTGATTGGAGTCTCACCCCCATTTCTTATTTTTGCATTTTGAAGCACTACTTAGAACCTTCTTCAGATCCAACAGTGCAAAATGGAAATTCTTGCAATTGTTCAACTGCTCTTAAAATTTTTATCAGGAGTGTAAACCCTAAACCCTGCATTCTGTAATGTCAGCTTTATATTTTGAAGAGATATATGTGACCATTTTTCTAGGCCCATGCATGAAATTCTGAAACATCAATGTGAACATTGTTACTAATATTTGATGTATCAAAGCCTCCAATCACCACTGAAGTCCCATCTCTCTAATATTTATCATTATTATATGTAATAAATAATTGAATGTTGGATGGCTTTATGCAGGTCTGAAATTCTGTGATTTATGAAAAAAATCTTGATGTGTGATGATTTAATATCAGTTTTGTTTTTTTTGGGGGGGGGCATTTTTTGCTACAAAGGTGTCCAGATGGAGTATGTGATATAAAAAAAACAAACAGTGCAATCAATTTAATATTGTTGGTGACATATACAAGATTGGGATTTCAAAATATGAAAACATTTTGCAAAAATCCAAGCCAAAGCTGTAACTGTCCAGTCTAAATGATCATCCAGCCATCCATCCATCCATATTCTACCTCTCATAGGGTCAGGGGGGCTGGAGCCTATCCCAGCTGTCTTAGGGTGAAAGACAGGGTACACCATGGACAAGATTCCAGTTCATCACAGGACACATAGAGACAGACAACCACTCACACTCACATTCACACCTACGGTCAGTTTAAATTAACCAATTAACCTAATCCCCATGCATGTTTTTGGATGGTGGGAGGAAGCCGGAGTACCAGAGAGAACCCACACAGACATGGGGAGAACCCCCTAAAATGATCACAAAATTAAATAAAAAGGGTTAAACCTGCTTTAAAAGACATGAACGTGTCACAATATGGGACCATTAAATCCATCCACACTGTCCACAGAAACAACAGCTGAAGCAGGTTCAGAGTTTGTGGTGCAGCAGGATATGATCAGGCTGCTTTGATTCATGAGTAGGTACAGGACTGCTGTGCTTCAGGGAGCTAATCATCTCACTGGTTTAATATGATAATCCATTAAAACATTTTTAATCCCTGCCTTCAGCCAAAACATCTCAAGTGAAACAAGATGCTGCTCAACACCTGAAACACAAAACTCCCCAAACACTGTCAACTTTTAAATTAAAAGGGGTTGTCCCTGTGTACACATAAAAACAATTAAAGGAACAACAATTTGTCTTGTTAAATAAATAGTATGAATAGAAATTGTCCTGTCCATGTTTCCATCAAACAACACATAAAATAAAACCACAAAAATATATTTTCTGTAGTGTAGAGCCGAACATTTGTGTAAATTTGCCTTTAAGATACCTTTATTTATTTGTTTTTAGCTTTTTATCTATTTTTTACATGTTGATTTATTGCTTATTCATTGTGGAGAGTAAAGGAACATTTCATTGTGTAGGGAAACACATTTCTTTGCTGTTGACCCGATGTTTGTCATTTTCTAACATATTGGCATCGGTCCATCCATCCATTATCTATCGCTTATCCTCATAGGGTCAGGGGGGCTGGAGCCTATCCCAGCTGTCTTAGGGTGAAAGGCAGGGTACACCCTGGACAAGTCTCCAGTTCATCACAGGACACATCAACCTCTCACACTCACATTCACACCTACGGTCAATTTAAATTAACCAATTAACCTAATCCCCATGCATGTTTTTGGATGGTGGGAGGAAGCCGGATTACCAGAGAGAACCCACGCAGACATTAGGAGAACATGTAAACTCCACACAGAAAGGCCCCGGGCTCGGGATTCGAACTCGGTACCTTCTTGCTGTGAGGCGACAGTGCTAACCACTATACCAGTGTGCCGCCCTGGCATCGGTCCAGTGATTAAAATTGGGCCGATATCTCATTGAGCGCCAGACGTTTTTTTAAAACAGAAAGTGCCTTGTGCCACTTCCTGCTTCGATCTCTGTAGCGTATACCGTCTCTTTTATGTTTACTACAAATCCCAGAAGCCCCAAAATAACTCAAAAGCTGTGTGAGAGTGCCCTTTTCTGCCTGCTGCTGAAAACCCACTTTGACGTATATCTTTGTCAATTGCACACAAAGTGTTAAAAACTGTGGTGTTTGTTTGGTCAGCTGACAGTGACGCAAACGTAGCACAGTTAATTCATGACACCAGACGTACCGGATTTCCAGGGACATCCCCGTTTTGGAGGACCAGTCCCCGGTTAAAGCTGTCCCTGAAAATGTCCCCAGTTTCAGCGTTTAACGATTGAGAAAAAAATGTTGCATGTTGACTAAAACAACATTTACTACGATAGGCAAGAAAGAAATGCAAGTGAGCGTATTGAGCACAGAATAGAACAGACTAGATGTGCTGCTCTGTTTTTTGTAATTGTAAATATCTTATACTTCTCTTACATATCTTTGGTCATTTCCTGTCATTTTGTGGACAAATGATGACTCAGTTCATTGGACAGAAACAATCAAAAGACGAATCAATAAATAAGAACAAACGTCATCACAGCATTTTGTTCCATTAAAATACAAACTGCTTCAGATGAGATCTTTGTTAGCTACAATTTACTGAAGCTAGCTTTTTGCTGACATATAAACTCCCTGGCCACTTCATTACGTACCCCTGTGCTTTAACTCTTATGGCGCTTTTCCACAGGCGCAGTACGGCACGGCTCTACACAGTTGTGGCGCTTTTCCACTAGTACGTGGTACCTGATACAAGGTACTTTTTTCATACCTCCTCAGCCCTGGTTCCAAGCGAGCCGAAGCGATACTAAAGCGCGACGTCAGCCGCCTGCCTTCCACTGATTGGCCAACAAGTGTCGTCATTGGATGTGGGACGTCCGATTGGACTGTAAAAGCAGAACACAACTCGACTCCGCCATTTTTAAAACGCTATTTTTACATTCCCTGGAGTCTTCTCTGTCTCTTTTCTTCTTTTTCTTCTTTAGTTTCTTGGCAGTTTCGGTGCTCCGCTGTCTCTTTTCTATCACTTTGTGCGTGACAAAAAGTCACAGAGTGAGCAACAAATGCATGATCGCTTCCTTGTGTTGTTGTTGTTCTTCTTCTTCCCGGTTTTCTGTGTCGCATGCAAATGAAGTTAAGGCAGTTTCGCGCTGCCGTATGACGACCCCGCCCCCACCAAGGAGGTACTCAGTTGTAATGGAAAAGCAACAAAACTGGGCCGTACCGTGCCGTGCCGTTACTGTGTAGTGGAAAAGCACCAATAGTATCACAGATTCACTGAGCTACTGGACACCTTCCTCACAGATTAACATGACATCATCACTCAGCTGCTGCAGGTTTGTCAGCTAATCATCATTGATGCTGATCCATCCCAAAGCTGCTCTACTGGTCTGAGATCTGGTGACTGTGGAGACCACTGGAGTCCGGTGAACTCTGTGTCATGTTCCAGAAACCAGTTTGAGACGATCTGAGTTTTGTGACATGGAGCATTATCCTGCAGGAAGTAGCCATCAGAAGATGGTCCACTGTGGCCATAATGGGATGGACATGGTCAGCAGCAGGACTCAGGTAGACTGTGGAGTTTGAACCAGGCTCAAGGGGGCTAAGGGAAAGCAGGAAATCAAACTACCAACCCTGTGATTAATGGAAAATGTCCTGAGCCAGAAAGACAGAAGGAAAGTCACCTTTATCCTGGAATGTAAAGGTTGTATTGTGTCATATGGAGTTCAAAGCCATGTATGCTTCATTCGTGTGTCCTGAAGTAAGTGCTCAAATGTCTTAATCAGCATAGGGCTAATCAGAAATGTGAAAACAGACAAAGGCGTAAACAGATTAAATAAAGAATATCCTCTGCTGAAAGGTCAAACCACGCACTGTCACATCTAAGCCTTGTGTGACAGAATGCAGAGAAATGTTCCTTCCAATGGAATATTGATTTGTTCTTGTGAACTGCTCCCTCAAAAACATAAAGGTCTGTTTCCAGGGAGATTTTCACAGCTCCTCATATGGAGATAAAAAAAACACTCTGCAGGACCAGAAGTGACCCAATCAAGATCTCATTCTTTCTACTTCAGTGGCCATCTAATGCATTAAATATCAAGCTGCCAAGAAATAACTGTGAGCTGCAAGAAAAGCGCAGGAAGTGCTCAGAAGCCCTGTCAGCAGATGACACGGTGTTGCACACAGCATGTTTATGGTCCAGTTTTTGCAAGAATGCCACAGAAAACACAAAACTGCCAAATTGAGAGTCTAAAGTGAGTGGATCTGACAGAACTCACTTACCGAGATATTTCCATGGCTTACCGGAGATAAAAATGACTTGTTTTGCGTTCCCTGTCAAAGTGATATGTGGGAAACAGAGCACACAGGGCTGTTATGAAAGACTGGACGGTATGACAGGACATAGAGTATAACAGTATGTTCTTTACACAGGTGACTATATATGATTATTACTTGTTGAGAACACGTGAAATTGTTTCCAAAACTTGTTTCTAACTATATCCATGGAGCACTAAGGCCAGGGTGCTCATCTGATTTTTGTCCGAACACCAAATATCCGTTGTAGAGCAAATGTCATTCACAATGCTGTCACAGTTATTGATGTGACCCCGGAGAACTGACTGTAAACATGCCAAAAAGAACTAAATAGTCTGGAGCACAGGGAAGAAAAAAGAAGAGGAGAAAATGGGAGAAAGAAAAGAGGTGAGGTAAAGCTCCAGTGATGAAATGAAGCATCAGCTGTACTGCATCAGTTATCTAGCACAGTGTGCTGTGAAGTTGATAACTTACTTCGAAGCGATTATTATTTAATCAGTAAATAACCAGTTTGATATTTCTGTAGCTGGGCGGCATGGAAGGCTCTTTACTGTGATGGATCATTTGTAAAGTTTAAAGCTACTCACTACATGTCTACATTGGCCTAATCTATGCTTTTACTATTTTCTGGTCATTGTTTTACAGTTCATATTGTCTAAAGCATGTTAATTATTTTAAACTTTACATTAGTGTTAAAATACAAATTATTATTGTAATATATATTATTCTTATTATTAATCCTCCATAACTTAGCATTCCCACATGCCACATTAAACTGCAGTTGACTGCTTCTTTGCATCTGCTAATCAAGATTTCACTGTAAGTTGTATCTAATCTAATGTGCATATCAAAAAAAAACAAAAAAAAACAAAAAAAAACATTGTATATGCCTATTATACATGCATAGAAGACAAATCTGACTAGGGTGCCACATTCACACTGAATCAGAAACTATTTTGGATATGACCATGTTTTTCGTAGTATTGCAAAGACCAAAATTATATTAACTTTATATATTATATAATATTACAGATGCCTTAAAAATAAAAGCAAAAACAATGCTCAGCATGATGTCCACTTGTTTATGTTTGACTGTGTTATGTTTTAATTTGCCATTGACTTCTCGCAGGCCAGTCAAGGACATCCAACAGACCAGATGTTGGTCCTGGAAGCCTACAATGCCCAGATGTGCTGCACAGAAACTACTTCCACTGGAGTGAAAAGAGAGGCAGAGTCAGGGCAATTATTTTATCTCATGCTTTTATTTTGTGGTTTCAACACAGCCTTACAATCAGTTTCCTACTTTGCTAAAGCCATGGAGAAGAAAAACAGCAGTATGCTGAATGGTTGTTTTATTTAGAAAAACTCCCAGATGGCGCCGCGGAGACATGACATGAACATTGGAGAAAACTGAATTAAATTAAATATCAGGGAAGTACTTCCAGTTTGAGCTAGCAGCTATCAGGTGGATGCTAATGGCTAATAGATAGCTAGATAGATAGAAAGGTAGATTATATACTATAATAGATACATAAGAGGATGCAAGGTTATAAAATCAAATTGTGATAAAAATAGAGATCTTAATACAAGGTGCAAATTATGATAGAATGTGAGATAATACATGGTGCAAATTATGATAATTTGATAAAATAGAAATATAGAGGTCTCAGTTACAGTGCAGTTGCAAAATGACAGTAAGTGTAGCATGGAGTTGTTTTTTTTTTACACACTTAAAGAGTTCAGCATGTAGATGTGAGTGAGTGTGAGAGAGAGTGCATGTGTGTCCAGGTGTGATAACAGGCTAAAGCTATTTTTCTGGATTGTTGTCAACTGGCATCATAGTTCATAAAATCACTGTTAAACTGCTGTGAAATTATCAATGTTATGATTTTAAACATACAGTAAAAACTGATCAACTATTTTACAATGAAAATGTGATTAATTTCAATTAACTTTACCGATTCTTTAAACACTCATCCAATGCAGATATGAATACTAAATCCTTTAGTGCTCACTAGCACTGAGCTCACTGTATTATTAGAGGCTTATCTAACATGTTGGTGCACAGCTACTGTTAGTCACTGTGACAGGCTGCTCTTCACATGGGATACTCCTCTTTTCCCCAAGGTCAGTGGGCAAAACAAGCACCAGCTGACAAATGGGGAATCTCCTCGCTCACACATAAAGCACCATCATCCATCAGAGTGATCCTATCTGGCTGGGCTATCCCCAAGATTCACACTGCCCCACTTTTTATAGTAGGCACTGTTCTACTACGGGTCACAGTCACATTAGCTCATTGTTTACATGCATTAGGGAGGCTAATTCAGCAAATATCATCACCCAGGTGTTTCTCAAGCACGTTTAACAATGGCAAATCATTACAACCTGATTCAAAATAGACCTTATCTATAAATCATGAATTGACCGTATATGAACATAGAGGTGTTGCCCATTGGTTCGTGGACTGCCTGTTTTTCTGCAATTTAACTGTTGCCATCTTGGTTTTTTGGAATCAGAAGTGACAAAAGAGGGTGGAAATGAGTACAGATGGATAAAACCCTGGATAAGTTATTGGTAATAATTAGGGATGTCAATGTCAAAGCATTTTAATGTGCAATACCTGTGGATGTGTCACACTGACAAATATTGAAAATATTTGTTTCTACCAAATTGTATGGATATTTATTTATTCTCTACTGCATCAAGTGCTTAGTTATATGCATTTTCATACTGTCGGTAATGGTATTCATGATTGTGAATTACAGAAGAATGCGACTCCCAACATCCTGAAGATGCTGTGAATTGTTTGGTTGAAGCCTCCACAGCGTTGAGGGCAGCAGGAGGCTGCAGCTCAGGGAGGCCAGGAGACTCAAGAAAATCAAAGAATGCTTCTGCTGGACCAAACAGCGAAAGGTGATGCATCATTCATGACAGAAAGTACACTAAAATATTCCAACTTAAGTGAGGACATGGCTGCACTGGGGAGGTGAGGGAGGTTATTCAGCACCATGCTGCAAGAAACAGCTGAGTTCACTGGGTGATGAAATGGACTTTTTGAACAACTCAAGAACAGTTCTCCGTTACATTACATTACTGCAATGATCGCCTGATGCTGCTGTTGCTGATCAATGGTTACTGGAGCCCCAGCTCCTCATACTCACATCTATTTATCTATCTATCTATTTATCTATCTATCTATGACCTGGTGTCTGTCCTCCTTTTATTACAACAGGGAGCTTTACTCTGACATTGTCTAGTGTAATCTAGATTTTACAGAGTAATCTAAGGGCACACTCACACTAGGGCCAGTTGTTCCGTGCCGTGCCAAAGCCTGATTGCTCCCCCTCGCCTGTCCCCTGCTGGCCCACACTTACATTAGTGCAGGCCCTGTGCACTCTAACAGGTTAATTATTTGTGAGGGAGATAGAAGAGAAGAGCATTGGTAGCTTACAGTCTTTAAAACTCCTCTAAAGAGTGCAAATAACAGATGTTCTTTTCAACAGAAAAAGGGATAACAGTGAACGCAAACCAACACCTTTCGGTATGTTCTGTGGAAATATACCCCAGCCATAATTACTAAATATATTAAATGGATTTTTTGAGCTAGTTGAATGTATGCTTTAGTTCCTGTCTGCGCTGCTGTGGAGACGACCTCTCTGTAGCCCAGTTTACAACGCACGCATAACGGCAGCACAGCGTTTGTCGCACGTATTACGCAACATCAATTTACACTGGGAGCAGCGTTGCGCTGCATGCGAGACTGCTCCACACTCTCACGAGATTCACAACATAACGTAATGAACTTCCTGTTTACTATGCACAGCCGCTCATTACTTCACAGCTGATCTCTCCCTTGTTCTTCCTTTGTCCGTTTTTGGCAAGTTTTTGAAAACCCATTCAATTGCACACATAGGCTACAAGTACAATTTACTCACCGTTAATGCCAACCACTTCTGCAATTTCTCTCCATGCATTCTCTTTTCTGTTGCTGTCTTGACAAAAGGCATGTTGGACATCATAAATAATGCTGTGTTTCTCCACTTAGATGATAAATATTTCCTCATTCATTAATTGTCCTTCCTCCGGTTTTGCTGCTAAAATGAAGTAGCCAGAGTTCACTCGTGACATTTCATTTTGAATATCCCCGGAAACTCTTTTATTCTGCTGCTTGACTTCCTGTCTGCTTGATCTAGTTAGTGGAGATTGTCGCCTTTTGCCCGCAACACGGCTTGGAAATAGAATCAGCACGTATCTCTCGCAAAAGCTGCGTGTGACACACTCTGGGAACACTGCAGTTATGTTGCAGTTACGTGGGTGGTGTAAATTGACTCATTGGCTTTAATGAAAGCATTTCACATCGGCTGTCGCTCCGCTGCAGTTACGCTACCGTTATGCATGCAGGGTAAATTGGGCTTATCTGTTTCTGTGTCGGGGGAGGGGGTGCGTTTCACTCGCCGTGGCTGTGCGCATGCATGGCCAACCGTGCCGTGCCCAGGCCCACCTCTTCCAGTCGGGCCAAACTGGGGATCCGGGCTGCACCCAGGCATGGCTCAATTGCACTCATGCTACCCATAGAATCTTGACTTTAGCTGCAAACGGGCCTGGGCACAATGGCCCCTGTGTGAGTGTGCCCTAAAAGTTATGTAATTAGTAGGGGAGCTAATAAAAAGGATTACTTTTTAAAAAGTAACTAGTAATGTGCAGTCTATTCCTTTTTTGGAGTAACTACCCACACACTGATGATGACACCATCTGTATTTCCTTGAAGTTCCTGTCAGCAGTAAGAGAAACTTATTATTATTATTGTTATTGTTAGCATTTATTAAGTAATAGTTGTTAAGTCTTATTGAAAGGAGGACCAGCCTCACCCATGTAACTGCTGTCAACCTGGTTCTGGTCAGAGGAACAGCGAGATGTCTCGTTCAGAGTGGTCAGGTCACTGCTCTTTTCCCACTGCACCACTTGCTGTCTTGTCTTTGAGGTCAAACACAACAAGATACTTTGACCCTGATGAGTCCATCTGGCCTCCAAGCTCCATTTCATGAGTTGTAGTTGTTGAAGTCTTTGGCACACATGTTCATGTAACTACAGCCATTTTTCATGTCTTTATATGTACAGTATTTAGTCACTGCTTTAGTCTGTAGTCACCTCTCTGCTCGCCCTCGTTCGAAGTCGGATAGTGTGGGCTCATAACTGGTAACCTGGTGATGTTACTTGGGGGCTATAGAAGATTCTGAAATGGCACGTCCCACAAACAAAGCAAACAGTACAGAAACACATCATGGTGCATTTAGGTGGACCTTTGAATTTGGATATAAAAATTAGGGATTAGCAATAAATCACATTTTTATTGCATGTTCAAAATTCTCTTATTGATAATTTCCCAGCAATGTCTCAGATCATATTAATATGCTCATGTTATTTAGCCTGCTAGCCATTAGCATCCATCTGATTAGCTGCACTAGCATTCGCATAGCATGTAGCTGCTAAGTCAAACTGGAAATACTTCCCTAATATTTTGATTTTACAAAAAGTTTACATTAACTTTGATGTTTTCACTGAGTTTTTCAAAATAAAAGCAACCAGAAGCGTATTAGCATCACTTTTCTCCATGATTGTAGCAGGAAGCAGGAAGCTGCACAAAATAAAGGCATGATATTTTAAAAAAAATATTGCATAATGCTTTAACTAAAATGTAATCACGATTAGAGTGTTAACACTGACTCAGCTCTCAAAAAATGCAAATCGTTTGTTACTTTTTGGCATACCATATTAAATACCACACATACAACTATAGTAGGCAATCTCAAGGATTTATTACACAACAACTACTAAATAAAGAAAAAATATTGAAATAAGATTTCATAAAAGCAAAACAGTTGAATTTGGCTCTACTTTGGTATGGCACAACGTCATCCAGCAAAACTCTGCATTAACCAATCAAATGCAAGTACATTCCTGCTTTGTAGTCTAACAGAGGCATAGCAGTAAGTGTTGAAAAATAAATGTTTCAACTTAAGATCGGCTCAAATCATGACCTTAAAAATCAGAGGTCACACATGGATTTGGAGACTAGTGAACCTGTAATCGCCTCGTCAGGATGTTCTCTCCATCTTCATCCAGTGGATGAGCAGCCACAGTGTCTGACACAATGAAGGCGACCTGTGATGCCCCCATGTAAATCCTCACACTGTGGTCCATTCAGAGGTTTACAGCATGTCTAAACACTTCCTATTCCAAAGAGTCTGACTCATTAACAGCTAAGTGACCCTCAGCTATGACTCAACACAGCCCAGTTTCAGGTTTAACTGTTTGGGAAACTGTGAAAATAAATACCCCAGACAGGTAACTTCCTCTCTTTATGTCATTTTGTGACTTTTCCAAAATGCATAACAACCCAGCATTAAGTATTAAATATCCAAAGCTTAACAAATTCATCAGACCACTACCCAGTGTCAGGTGTTTTACCACCACTGCTCGAAATTACCAGTATTACTGATTACGAGAATATTTTTAATGTTTCTGCAATGTTAATCCACCAGTATGTGAAAGATACTTCATCAAAATGATGATCTTTAATGATAAAATATAATCGTTGTTATCAGAGGAATTTTGCAATTTTACAATTTAAAATATAAATTTAGAAAAAAATATATTATTTGATAGAGATGTGCAGTTATTTACTGTCATTCCTGAACAGAAAATTTGTTTTAGTGGTTGTTCATTATTCTGGTTTCATTTCTGACTTCTCAGTGAATTCCAGTTTTTCTGGATCAAATTTGGTCTAAAAAGGTGAATTCAGTTTAAATTCCTCACTCCTGTTAAAAATGGTGAAGAGCAGTGAACTCAGTGAGAAAGTCCAGTTTAAGTGAAGGGCATGATGCTGGAGGTGAAGCTGCTGCTCTGATACATTTGTTCAGCTCTGGATATCCATCCCCAGCTAACACTGATGCATGGTTGTGTTGAGAAAGCCAAAATGAGGCAGAAGGAAACTGAAACTTTTTTGTTCTGTAGAAATATCGCCTCGACCAGAGGAGTAACAGGCCGCTCAGACAGAACTCGTAGCATCATATCTGAAATGTTGAGCAACGTGTTGCATTCGCACAAAACTAGACCAAGAGCTGTGAAAGTAGCACCACGAGTGTCTCATCAGCCAGTTAACATCCTGGAATAGTTTGGAAGAGGTCAGAGACAAACTGTTCGTCTGTGAAAAAAACAGAAAATGTCGACCTCCTCCACGATATTACTCAAGGAGTTGTAATATAAAGTAGGACTGCATAATACATCCAAAATTCACTGTCATCACCATGAACATATTGCAGAAGACTGTTTGAACTGGGATGAATGGTGTTTAGAAGCAGTGATGTCAGTAAATGAGTAGAAAAATACATAAAAATAAGTAGGTAATAAAGGAAAATGTACCTTAAAAATATTTGTGTGACTAATAACCAGTATACGTAGATCAGTGAACAACGTGTAAAATGTGCAGCAGATCTGATGGAAATAGTCGTTTGGATCAATGAGAGACACTGCAGTTGGATATAGCCAAGTTTATTCAATTTGTAATTAATGTTTGACGGGGCATTAAGATGTAAAATACTAATAGTGTTCAATAAAACCCTGTTGTTTGAATTAAAATTATGCTTTCCTTTTTTCGTAGTGCTCTGGTATATGCTAGCAGTATATGTTATCAATTTGTTTATGTATTGCAAGTATACAACATTATTGTCGTATCGTATAATTTCATCTCAGGTTTTGACTGCATTTCGAAATAAAATGTTCTATTTTGAGAGAAAAACAAAGTCCAGCAATTATGAAAAACAGTTGAACATTTCATCCAAAAATTTGAATCAAGCACAAGCTCAACTTGTGGTGCAAACACATTCCAAACAACCCCGATGGATTGACATGTTGTTTCTTTACACTGTTTTTAAATTGCCATTGTTGCAACGAACAACAAAAATTGTTGCTATGACCGAGCCATAAGTAGACAAATGGTCAACTGTTCGGATAATTCTTGGCATAGCAGGTTAAATCCAAGTTTAAAGGTTAAATCCAAAATACTATATAAATATTTTGGTGTCATGTGATCCTGTTGACAAAGCAATTCATTTCCTTATCAATTAATCTGTGATCTTATTTCTCAGTCACTTTAAGTCTCTATAAGCATCCATAAAACACAAAGTGAAATTAATGGACATCAATTTATCAATTAATTCCCATTGTTATTCAATTTAAAAGTGATATAACCTCGAAATCAATATGCATATTTTCTCCACAAATTATTACACTTGGATGAAAATTAGTTATTTTCTCAGTGGCACAATAAAAAAACGACTTGCCTTTAAGGGGAGCGTGTCCTTGAATAATCCCTGTGATGTCCTTTTTATCATCACCATGATGACTCCATGGAGCTCCACACAAAATAATTTTTGTTTTTCATCACTACAGGCTGCAGATAATATGCACAACAGAACATCGCAGGATAAGCACTAAGTCAACTGAATGAAGGTGATGCTGAGGAGCTGATTCACCTTTCCATCTTGAGTGGGAGAACAATGAGGCAAAATGAATCCTTTCCGCTGCCCACACACTCATAATCACCAGTTGGGTCCTTGAATTAGAAACACGCTGGGATCAAGTGACGCCACCACCGTTTTTATCTCAGGCTACAGGCTGATTATGTGCATCAAACAGAAAGCCTATGTGCTTCTGTGCGTCTCCTCCCCTCCTGCCCAGATGTGCTTAACCGCTGCCTGCATGTGCACGCTCCAGCTGACAGCATCCAGAGGGCTTTGCAGCATGTGTTGGGGACCCCCTGTTATGGTGTTGGCGACGCAAAAAAAACCCTGCATTTTATCATTCAAGACTTCTAAATGTGGCCACCGCTGCACTATTTTCAGGCTTAAAATGAGCGGATCCAGAAACTTTAGCTCAGATTTAAATGAATGGCGGTGTGTCCGCCAACCTTATACCGAATTTCTGAGGAGTGACTCAGAATATGTTGGGCACATTTAAGGGACATAACGCGACGTCACGTATGGAACATAACGAGGCAACATTAAACTGCGAGAAATTTTAATGGCATTCAGCAGCGTGATTATACCCCCACGCGTAAGAGCGGTGCGGCGCGGCTGCTGTTGAAGCTTCAGTCAATGCAGCTGAGGTAAAAATGAACGTGGAGCACACAGCGGCTAATAACGGCTGTAACATTACAAAATACACCGACATTTCCTCACCATCTGAGTCACTGTGGCAAACAGTCGCATCGGTGCGCACCTCGGTGTGAAGCCCGGCTTACCTCCACGGCTGCAGCTCCTCACACCATCGCTGGACGGAGGCACCGGCTGCTAAATCCAAAAGTACGTCCGTTTCTGGAAGCCAGTCGACCACAACACAGAGTCACTGGTGGAATGTGCGCGTGCTGGGTGAGCGTGAGCGTGTGCGTGAACGTTTGGTTCCGGTGGGGTGGGGGGTCTCATCTGGAGCGAGTCTGCGGTGCGTGAAGTGCGGCACAGAAAAGCAGAGTGGCACCGGAAGGACCGAGATGTTGCTTGGAAAATAAAGGCAGGACGTTTCTGATGTAGCATCAGAGAAGTCTGCTTAAATATTCAAAAGACTGTTTGAGATCACTCTTCTTCTATTTATTTATCTATCTATCCTTTTTTTTTTACTTAATTATGCAATAAAATAAAGTTATACATCAATTATCAGCAGCAGATTATTTTTACCACACTGTTCAAAGACCGTGTTTTGCCTTTTATTGAAATATTATCAGCGTTGGACATGTTGAAACAAAGTCTCATTCTAATGTGACCGGTACCCGGGTTACTTAAGGGGAGAGACCCTAAACCACACGCAATGTGACTTACTTACAGGAAAGACTCCCCACTCAGGTTCATGCCTATTATGACAAGGACAAATAGAGGCTCCTTTAGTTTGTGTACAAAAATAACAATTTTATTCAGCAATGTAATAATAAAATCTTGTGCTGTGTTTTATAATGTATTATACTATATTGTCATGGATTATACTGTATCTAATTGTTATATATTATAGGCGACCATATACAATAGTAAATTAAATCATATGATGTTGAGTTGTATTATATATTATGCTATACTATATTTCATGGTATTATATTATGTTATGTTGTCTGATAGTATGATGTAATATTAGATGCTGAACTAAGTTGTCTGGGTTACAGTAACAAACAACACATGTACAACATGAGGATCATGTAGATATTGAAAATGAAATAAGGGGGTAGAGATAAATACAAGCTTCTATCTACTCCTTTTTTTGAATACATAACATTTAAGTTTGTTTGCTTTTCACTATGGATTGTAATTCATTCCAAAGTGTCAAACTTAAGTATTTATTTATGACAGTGTGATTGATGAATCCAGGGTATTACTTATACTTTTGTATCTAAAAGAGGGGTGTATAGTTTGCTTGTTCAAAAAATAAACCTATCTATCTATCTATCTATCTAAAATAAATATGTTTGCATGTATATGTTAGAGCACTAGTACCAAGAGTTGGATACACACATAGCCAGGTGAATGCCACTGCATATTTTAAGGTCACCTAGGTCACAAAATGTACTTTCATAAAGGTGTTCTAACAGTAGTATGTGTCCCCATAGCCTGTGAATGAGGCCCCAGGAGTGAAAAAAGTCTGTCACCTCCTTCACCTGCTTGCTCCGCTTCTTTGCCAATGTGTGCTGAAACAAGCAAGTCTAAAATCTCCCCCTTATCTACGTAGGTAAGGGGACTGCCCCTCCCTCCAGTAGAGGACACTGCCTTTGAGCTGCCCCCGGGTATGAGACCTCCTCTAAAGTTATCAAGCGGCCGGCAGCCATTGTTTCTCCTCACTAAGTTTCATAAACAAAGTTAGGAGCAAAGCACGGCAGCTGCTCTGTTGTTGGCTGCTTCAAAGAGCACAGGAGGCTATATTTTTACCCTGTAATTCTGCACTGCACTGCAGCTACCAGAGACCCTTAGCTCAATAACCAGAGGTCCGAGGAACGGTTAGTACTGCAGCAATAGCAGTAGCTCCGGAGCTACTCTTGCAACTGAGCTCTGGACCTGCACTTAGCTCAGTTAGTGAGAGAACACTGGCTGCCCTCTGACGTGTGCCACTGATTCAGCATACAAAGCAAAATTAACACATTACAAAAATGCTACAGCATTATTAAAACTGACCCCAAGATAATACCAAGATTGCCCAAGATTGGGCATATGGGTTGCACGTACTGGTAAAGCACAGCAGATAAACTGGGACAGAAAATGCTGGTTGTCTACAAATATGACAAGAAAAATACTAACTTAAATAAGCCAGACAAATCTAAAATGCAGACTGGTAATATAAACACCCTGTCAGGTGGATACACGATTATGATTCCTACCGTAGGCTTCTAAACTGCTTCTAGGTGAGCTGTACTCAATGCAGTTTAACCCCCATGGCACCAACCGGCACACTAAAAACGAAATGAGAGGTAAGTAGTGTAAACCCAACATAAGACACAAGTTGTACAGACCCAGAAAATGTTTGTACCTCTTTTCTTCTCGGACACACAGCGCCGGCAACAGCAGCATGGACGAGAGTGAGCAACGAGAACAAACATGGAATTGTAAAGTCCCGTGAGATCCTAGTTTTGTATGCTGTGGCTGCTGTTGCTAGGTTTCCTCCCTGGTGCCCTGGGTCCTAGCGTCCTATTGTTCTTCTTCTTAGTGCTCTTGCGAAGGGGAGGGGCTTCTGTGCTCAACACACAGGTGCTCCCTGTGTGTTGAGCCAATTAGATGAACCAGTTGTTTCCAGCATTGGCGGTCTTGGGCCAGCTGCTCTCCGTGTTGTTGGAGGTCACCTGCAATGACATCGGGTGTGGGGCTTGCCTCTCCAGCCTGCAGCCCTTGGGTCGAACTGGAAAATGGCTCTCTTTGGATGGTCAGGAGTAAGGCGAAGGACATGGCTGAGCCAGCGGGTGCGACCCTGTGCGACCAGGCAAGATGCTCTGGGCTGGCGCATGCAGGCTCTAAGCGCTTCACTGGAGACCCGCTGGGGCCACCTGATGTTCTCAATGGTTCTGAGAGCTCAGCATCCGGTCTTGCAACCAGAGTCTTATTTAAGGGCCATGTTTCCGAGCCGTAGAGCCGGATGAAGAGTACAGCTGAGTTATAGATCCGAAACTTCATCTTGTGTGAGATGGTCTGATGGTCGGGTCCCCAGAGTGTCCTTCGGCAACTACCACCTGACTGACCTGGAGTACGCCGTTGATACCATCCTTCTCAGCACATCCTACAGCCAGCTGAGAGATGCTCTGAAGACATTATTGTTATATTTCTGGCAGCACGGTGGTGTAGTGGTTAGCACTGTCGCCTCACAGCAAGAAAGTACCGGGTTTGATTTCCGGCCCGGAGCCTTTCTGTGTGGAGTTTGCATGTTCTCCTCATGTCTGTGTGGGTTCTCTCTGGTACTCCGGCTTCCTCCCACCATCCAAAAACATGCATGGGGATTAGGTTAATTGGTTAATTTAAATTGACCGTAGGTGTGAGTGTGAGTGTGAGTGGTTGTCTGCCTCTATGTGTCCTGTGATGGAGTGGAGACTTGTCCAGGGTGTACCCTGTCTTTCACCCTAAGACAGCTGGGATAGGCTCCAGCCCCCCTGACCCTATGAGAGGATAAGCAGATGTGGTAAAAAATAGATGGATGGATGTTATATTTCTGCAAATAGATCCCCATAATGTCCAAAATTATTTATTACCATTTCAATGAACTTTGGTAGATTTTATTTGGTAATATAGAAATGTATTTTTTGGGGGGAGTAAAACTCCCAGTAAACAATCAATATGTAAACAATAATAAAAGCAGCAAAACTGAGCATCTAAATATATTTTCATGTTGCATCATAAATTTTCATCAGATGCATCATAAATTTTCATCAGATTTTTAGTTCCAGTTGTCGTCAGAGAGTAAGAGAAGGATCAGGGGATCTTGCTTTTAATGGTGATATTGCCTTTGAAATAAACATTTATTTGTTTCTTTATTGCATCTTCATGGTAATATACAGTTTACGTGGATGCAATGGTTCATATTCCTCAGCTTTCTTCTTTTTAAAAGAGAGCAGATAATCAAATTTAACCCTTATGGTTAAGGAGCTGAACCAGATTCATTTTGGGTATTTAATTTTTATTCATTTTTATTGCAGGTGTTCACAAGGTTTCTCAAACCGCACGATCACTTCAGGGCTTTTATTTTGAAGCAGAAGTGGAAGTTGAGATAGTGTTGGTGCAGCACTCTTCACTGGATGATTTATTTGACTCAGAGAGAGAGAGAGAGAGAGAGAGAGTCAAGGAGAGAGTCAGAGAGAGAGAGATTTTTAGGGCCCGAGCGGACTGTGAAACAGGTCCGCAAGGGACCTATTGAAACTGTAGTGTTTATTAGGGCCCGAGCGGACTGTGAAACAGGTCCGCAAGGGACCTACAGAAACTGTAGTGTTTATTATTATTATTAGGGCCCGAGCGGACTGTGAAACAGGTCCGCAAGGGACCTATTGAAACTGTAGTGTTTATTATTATTATTATTATTATTATCTCGGGCCCGAGCGGACTGTGAAACAGGTCCGCAAGGGACCTATTGAAACTGTAATGTTTATTCTTATTATTATTATTAGGGCCCGAGCGGACTGTGAAACAGGTCCGCAAGGGACCTATTGAAACTGTAGTGTTTATTAGGGCCCGAGCGGACTGTGAAACAGGTCCGCAAGGGACCTATTGAAACTGTAATGTTTATTCTTATTATTATTCCTGTACATATGTTTTCCCAAATTTCACCCCTTTCCCATTGTCAAAAAATTGTATAAATTTGCACATTTCTGCGGCCCGCCCCGAAATTCGATATTTTGGGGTGTTCACACACGTTGCACGCAAAATGGTTGAATGGTGCCCCCTACAAAGTTGAAAAATCCCCATAGGGAAATTTGCCAACTTTGTTGTACCTCAACAAAAATTGGTAGAGATGTTAAGCATACATGTATGAACAAAATTTTCTCTTGGCAGGAAATTCAAACAGGAAGTCGGCCATTTTGCATTTTGTATTTTCTGATGAAAACGAACTCGTCCTAGGGATTTCGTCCGACCGACTTGAAATTTGGTACAAAACATCTCCAGACCTAGCTGAGCAAAAGTTGTGCTCTGCGCGTAATTAGGTCAAAGGGTGTGGCCGCTAGGGCTCGACAAACTTTGGCGAATTCGCCGTCAAAATTCAAATGGCTCTCACGTTCACATAGTGGATCCTAGCAACTTCAAATTTTCTGAGCATGACGGGGACGCGGCCCTGAACGTTCCAATATATTCATATTAAGTCTTACTCGTAGCGCCCCCCGGTGGTAACAGGAAGTGACCCGTTCTTACTTTTTACTTTTACCGATTACACAATTTACTTCATCAACTTCATTACACTTCTAAAACATAAATAACAACTCAGTGAAGCTACAGTCCGAACGCTGTGAGGCTACGGCTAACGGAGTCCTTTTGGCGGCGCGGCAAATTTTGACAATTTTTCAAGAAAATACGTTTGGCTTTTTGACGGCTTAAATAAAGTCGTATCATCATGAAAATTGATACACAGGTCAAGGCTGGCGTCCTCTAACATCTGATGTGGTCCCCAATGAGGGGCTTGGCCAAATGCCTCCACAGCGACACCCTTTACGTTTACATGTTCTGATATGACATAGTTGACCCCATCGACTTCAATCCACTTCTAAAACATCCACAACACATTGGTGAAGCTACATTACGAGCACCGTGAAGCTACGCTAAACGGCGTCCGTATGGCGGCGCCGCATCTTCCGATTTTTCGCAAAGAAAATTTGTTTGGCTTTTTGATGGCTTTAAAAAAGTCGTATCATCATGAAATTTGATACACAGGTCAAGGGTGACGACCTTTAACATCTGATGGGGGCCAAATCCATGAGCGGTCAAAATGGCTCCATAGCGCTCCCTTGAAACTTTCAAAAACTCCTCCCCATAGGGGTTTTTTACGGAGTTGGAACTTGAAAATCGGTACACATGTGCAAGTAGAGCAGACGCACAAAAAAGTCTCTTGCACCAATTGTCTACTCCAAACAGGAAGTCGGCCATTTTGAATTTTGGATTTTCTGATGAAAACGAACTCGTCCTAGGGATTTCGTCCGATCGACTTGAAATTTGGTACAGATCATCTCCAGAGCTAGCTGAGCAAAAGTTGTGCTCTGCACATAATTAGGTCAAAGGGCGTGGCTGCTAGGGCTTGCTAAACTTTGGCGAATTCGCCGTCTAAATTCAAACGACTCTCACTTTCACATACTTGACCCTAGCAGCTTCAAATTTTCAGAGCATGATGGGGGCGCCGCCCTGAACGTTGCGATGTATTAACGTCATGCCTTACTCATAGCGCCCCCCAGTGGTAACAGGAAGCGACGCTTTCTTACTTTTTACATTAACTGATGCCACATAGTTTACTCCATCAACATCATTCCACTTCTAAAACCTAAAGAACAACTTGGTGAAGCTACATTACGAACGCCGTGAGGCTTCGACTAACGGCGCTTGTGTGGCGTCGCTGCGATTTTTTGGTCACTCGCCATGGAAATACGTTTGCCTTTTTGACAGCTTTAATAAAGTTGTATTATCATGAAAATCGATACACAGGTCAAGGCTGGTGTCCTCTAACATCTGATGTGGTCCCTGCCCAGGGGCGTGGCCAAATGCCTCCACAGCACCACCCTTTACGTTTACATGTTCTGATACGACATAGTTGACCTCATCGACTTCATTCCACTTCTAAAACATCCACAATACATTGGTGAAGCTACATTACGAACACCGTGATGCTACGATAAATGACGTGTGTATGGCAGCGCCGCGTCTTCCGATTTTTCGCCAAGAAAATACGTTTGGCTTTTTGATGGCTTTAATAAAGTCGTATCATCATGAAATTTGATACACAGGTCAAGGGTGATGATCTCTAACATCTGATGGGGGCCACGCCCATGAGCGGTCAAAATTGCTCCATAGCGCCCCCTTGAAACATTCAAAAACCCCTCCCCATAGAGGTTTTTATGGAGTTGGAAGATGAAAATCGGTATTGGATTTTCTGATGAAAACGAACTCGTCCTAGGGATTTCGTCCAATCGACTTGAAATTTGGTACTCTTCATCTCCAGACCTAGCTGAGCAAAAGTTGTGCTCTGCACGTAATTAGGTCAAAGGGCGTGGCCGCTAGGGCTCAAACTTTGGCGAATTCACCATCTAAATTCAAACGAATCTCACGTTCACATACTCTATCTGCGAAGCTTCAAATTTTCTGATCATGATGGGGACTCAGCCCTGAACGTGCTAATATATTAATGTCATGCCTTTCTCATGGCGCCCCCCAGTGGTAACAGAAAGTGACCAGTTTTTTTGGCTTTTTGATGGCTTTAATTAACTCGTATCATCATGATAGTTGATACACCGGTCAAGGCTGGCGTCATTTACGTGAGGGCCTCAACAAGAAAACGAGGCAGCTAAACACAAAAAGAGCTGAACTCCACCAGTCTGTGAAAGACTGTCAGGACAAGGTCAAATCCTTGGATGAGAGGCTGGCACAAACAGAAGAGAGCTGGAAAAAGAAGGACAGCCAGATGAAGACTGAGATTCAGGACAAGGACAACATAATCTTTGCTCTTCAGCAAAGCACGGAGCATTTACGTGAGAGCCTCAACAAGAAAACGAGGCAGCTAAACACAAAAAGAGCTGAACTCCACCAGTCTGTGAAAGACTGTCAGGACAAGGTCAAATCCTTGGATGAGAGGCTGGCACAAACAGAAGAGAGCTGGAAAAACAAGGTGAACCAGCTGGAAATTGAGCTTCACAACAAGGATGACAAAATCCAAAGTCTTCTCCAATGCAAAGACCATTTATGTCAGAATCTCGATGAGAAAATGAGGCAGCTGGAAGCAAAAACAGCTGAACTCAACCAAACCGAGGCAGCCTGGCAGGAGTCCAGAGAGACAATGGAGTGCACGTTCACAAGGAACCTGGCTGAGGTGGAACAGACCTGGGACACAAGACTCCAACAGGCAACTAGCTGCCTTAGTGTGTGGAAGATGAAATATGAGCAGGTCTATAATATCAACAAGGACCTGGCCGAAAAAATACAAGGCCTGGAGACGGCAGCTCAACACACGCAGAAGGAGATCAAACTGCTGGAGGACATCTGCCTGTACCAGAAGAGCAGAAGAGGCTGCTTCCTCTTCAGACGGGAGATCCTGGACAGGGAGGCAGCATTGGAGAGGATGAAGACCAAGCTGCATGACAGGGAGATGAAAAAGAGAGAGGAGGGGGAGAAAAGGGGGTGACAACAAGAGGAATGGCGAAGAGTGACAGTGATTGTCGAATGGAGGAGGCTGCTGGATGTTCAGTAACTTCCTTCATCTCCTTCACCTCTACCTCCTTTATCATTTAATCAATAGATCAAAGTGATGGATTTGATCAAAATCAAAATAGGTCAAAATCTAAATTGTCAATAAAAGTAAATCAAAAAAACATGTTATATGTATCTGATTAATGTCATGCTATTAAAGCCTTCAAAAAACTTTGAAAAAGGCATATTATGAAATGTAAAGGAATTAAAAAATTGTCATAATATAGTATGTCGAAAAAGTCATTCGAGATCAAAACCTAGATTGTCAATAAAATTAATCAAAACAACATATTATATGATTCTGATTACTGCCATACTGTCAAAATCTTCAAAAAAAAAGTTGTAACAAAGACATATAAAATGTCATGAAATTAAAAAAATGTCAAAATAGGTCAAAATCTAGATTTCTCAAAACAGATTACATGATTCTGATTACTGTCGTGCTGTCAGAAAAAGTTGTGAAACAGGAATATTATGAAATTTCACAAAATTTTTTTAAAAAATTTCATAGTATATTATGTCGAAAAAAGTCAAAAAGAAAAAAAAATGGTGATAAAAGGCATCAAAACAACACATTCTTTGTCGAAAATCTCAAAATGGGTCAAAATCTAGATTGTCCATAAAAGTCAATATAACAACTTATTACATGATTCTGATTACCATCATGCTGTCAGATTCTTCAAAAAAAGTTATAAAAAAGGCATATTATAAAATGTCATGAAATTAAAAAAAAAAAATGTCATAGTATAGTATGTCGAAAAAAGTCAAAAAGTTCAAAAAATAGATTGTTATTAAAAGGCAACAAAACAAGAAATTATTCTATATGATCCTGAATACAGTCAAGATTATCCATAAAAGTCATTAAAACAACATATTACATGATTGTGATTACTGTCGTGCTGACAGATTCTTCAGAAAAGTTGTAAAAATGGCACATTATGAAATGTCATTTGTGACGGCCCCTCCCCTTACTCTGGAGGTGTGTGGCTTGCTGGTTGCTGGTTGCTCTGTTCTGTTTTTCAGGAGGGACCGTCATCAGCTGATGTGCTGCACCTGGGCCTGGTTAAGTGGTTGTATGCTGCTGATACCAGCTGGCTCTCCATGGCTCACTCCATTCACACCGTACATGGGGGCACCACGGCACGGCCGTGCCTTTCCTGATTCTTTTGGTTTTTTTTTTGCAGTCATGCACACACACATACCCCTCAGACACATACACTACTTATTAGGGCCCGAGCGGACTGTGAAACAGGTCCACAAGGGACCTATTGAAACTGTAGTGTTTGTTATTATTTATTAGGGCCCGAGTGGACATTCTAAAATTCCATCATGACAATTTAATTTCCATTCCGAAGTTCCTTTCTGTTATTCTAAAGTTCTTTTCCCACATTCTACATTTCCCTTCTGAAGTTTCATTCCGATATTCGAAAGTTCTTTTCGACATTCTAAAGTTCCATCACGACAACCTAAATTTCCATTCCGAAGTTCCATTCCACCATTCTAAAGTGTCATTTCGATATTCTAAAGTTCCATCACGACAACCTAAATTTCCATTCCGAAGTTCCATTCCGATATTCTAAAGTTCTTTTCCGACATTCTAATGGTCCATCACGACAACCTAAATTTCCATTCCGAAGTTCCATTCCGATATTCTAAAGTTCTTTTCCGACATTCTAATGGTCCATTCCGAAGTTCCATTCCACCATTCTAAAGTGTCATTTCGATATTCTAAAGTTCCATCACGACAATCTAAATTTTTATTCCGAAGTTCCTTTCCGATATTCTAAAGTTCTTTTCCGACATTATAAAGTTCCATTTCGACATTCTATGTTAGGTTTGTAGGTGCCTTTTTGTTTTGTGTGGCATGTTTTGTGTTTTCCTGTCTCCCCTTCCCCCTCCTTCTCTCCAGGGCAGTGTGTGTGCAGCAGTGGCGGTGATTGGTTGGCTCTCTCCACGAGACACACCTGGTTCTCATCCACTCATTCATCCTGCTATTTAAGCCCGGCCCAGTCTCCACTCCTGTGCCAGATTACCCCATCTCAGCAGCCTGTTTATGTCGCCACTGCACGCCGGACCTGTCTCCAGCTCTACTACTCCAGCAACGCCAGCCACTCGCCCATCGCCTGCTCTTGCCCTCGCCTTTTGTTAACTTTGTGTATTTTGTGGTGAGAATAAACACTTCAAGTTATCTTCGCTGCCTCAGTCTCTGCATCCGGGGTCCAGGCCTTAGCTCACACGTAACAGAGTAATCTGGCCATGAACATGGACCCCGCGGAGACAGATAGACTTCGGCAGGCATTGTCCACGCAAGGTTCTCGTGTTGGGCATTTGGAGCAAGCCATCCACGAGATTCTGGGAACCCTACAGAATCTCTCAACCAGTGTGTCTCAGCTCAGTGGTCGCATGGATCAAGCCGTCAACCAGATCTCCACTTTGGCTCCCCCCAGGGATCCTCCACCTTCCAACGCTCCTTCAGCAGTGTCCTCAGCTCCTCCACCCAGTCTCTCCAGAGAACCATTCATACCCTCTCCTTGGCGTCTGCACCTCCTCCACATGGAACCCCCCGGGACCTCACCCCCATTCCAGCTCCCACTTCCAGTTCTCCCTCTTCTCATGGCGGGGAGGAATCCATGCAGTTGGGTAGGGCGAGATTGTCTCCTGCAGAACGTGAACGCAGAGTTCGGCACCGGCTCTGCATCTACTGTGGTCAGTCTGGCCACTTCCTTGCCTTCTGTCCACAACTGCCAAAAAGAGCAGGCTCGTCAGCTACCGGGGGGGCGCTGATGAGCCACACCATCTCCTCTCTCCTACACCCTCCGCCGTATTCAACTGCAAGGTATGCTCAGATTTCCTCACAATACGTTACCTTTGCAAGTACTGGTCGATAGTGGGGCAGATGACAACTTCATTGACTCTGAACTGTGTATCCAAGCAAATCTTCCCACAGAGACTCTACCTGAGCCTAGGAACGTGCTCGCTTTGAATGGTCAGTTACTTGCTCGTGTCACCCAATCGCATACTGCTCCCATGACCCTGCAGCTCTCAGGTAACCATCAGGAAAATATTTCATTGTTGGTCATTCCCTCTCCCACGCCACCTTTGGTTCTGGGTCTCCCTTGGCTCAAGTTACATAACCCCCATATTGACTGGTCTGCATCTGTCATCACCAATTGGAGTACTTTCTGTCATTCACATTGCCTCCATTCAGCTAGTCCTCCTAGTCCCCTCGCCACCTGAGCCGCAGAGACCTGTTGACTTGTCCACCATTCCCTCTGTTTACCATGATCTCCAGGAGGTTTTTAATAAGGACAGTGCCCTCTCCTTCCCCCACATCGACCCTATGACTGCGCCATCAAGCTGCTTCCGGATGCCCTCTTCCCACCCAAAACTATACAATCTGTCCAAGCCTGAAAAGGAGTCCATGGAGCAATACACTCACTGACTCTCTAGCGGCGGGCTTATCCGTCCATCCTCTTCCCCTGTGGGTGCTGGTTTTTCTTTGTGGAAAAGAAAGATAAAACTCGCCCCTGCATTGACTTCCGAGGCTTAAATGATATCACTGTAAAAATAAGTACCCTCTTCCACTGATAGATTCCGCTTTTGGTCCTCTGCATCAGTCTACCATTTTTTCCAAGTTAGACCTCCGTAATGCCTACCACCTCATCAGAATCAAGGAAGGAGATGAGTGGAAAACTGCTTTCAACACCCCCTCGGACACTTTGAGTACCTAGTGATGCCTTTGGCCCAACCAATGCCCCGTCGCCTTTCAGGCTCTAATCAATGATGTGTTAAGAGACATGCTCAACAGATTTGTTTTTGTGTATTTAGATGATATTTTGATCTTTTCTAGGATTTAGATGAACACATTCAACATGTCAGACTGGTACTAAAAGACTGCTAGAGAACAGACTCTTTGTAAAAGCTGAGAAATGTGAGTTTCATGTCCCCTCCAGTCAGTTTTGGGTTTTGTGGTGGAGAAAGGGCAGTTAAAGGCGGACCCTGCCAAGGTTCAAGCTGTGAGTGAGTGGCCTGTCCCTTCCAATGAAAAACACCTCCAGAGATTTTTGGGTTTTGCAAATTTTTATAGGAGGTTCATTCGTAACTACAGTCAAGTAGCAGCGCTCGCCACTCAGCTCACCTCCTGCAAACTCCCTTTGTGTGGTCTCAGGCAGCGGACGCCGCTTTCAACCATTTAAAGTGTCTGTTTACCTCTGCACCTGTGCTCTCCCACCCAGATCCCTCACTTCAGTTCGTGGTAGAGGTTGATGCCTCCGACACCGTGTTGGAGCCATTCTCCTCTCAGCGCTCGTAGACCACAAATGCACCCCTGCGCTCTTCTTCTCTCGTCGACTAACACCTACAGAGAGGAACTACGATGTAGGCAACAGGGAGCTTCTGGCGGTGGTTCTCAAGCCTCCAGGAGTGGAGGCATTGGTTGGAGGGTTCCACACACCTTTTTGTGGTTTGGACCGACCATAAGAACCTCTCTTATCTACGGTCGGCACGACGACTAAACTCCCGGCAGGCTCCGGTGGGCTTTGTTTCTGGGCCGTTTCCAGTTCACCCTCACCTACCGTCCTGGGTCTAGGAACATCAAGCCCACGCCTTGTCTCGACAGTTTACTCCGCCAGTGGAAGACTCACCTGTGGAGACCATACTCCCATCCTCCTGTGTGGTGGGGGCGGCCAGGTGGGAGATTGAGCAAGTGGTGCAGGAGGCTCAACGAGACCATCCCATTCCTGAAAGCCGTCCTCCCAACCGATATTCTGCTTCCACCCTCCGCCAGGACTCCTGTGCTCGAGTGGGGACATGCCTCCAAAATCGCCTGTCATCCCGGCTTCCATCGAACCTCCTCACCATGCTACAGCACAGCTTTTGGTGGCCGACCATTACGGGCTGACACCAAGGAGTTTGTCTCTGCCTGCTCCGTCTGTGCCCGCAGCAAATCCTCCCACCGGACTCCTGCTGGTCTCCTACAGCCCTTACCTATCCCTCATCGTCCCATGGTCTCACATCGCTGGTGGATTTCGGCCACGGGACTCCCACCTTCTGAGGGTAACACTGTTATTCTAACTATTGTAGATCGCTTCTCCAAAGCTGTGCATTTTGTACCTCTGCTCAAACTTCCCACAGCTCTAGAGACCGCCAACCTCCTCGTCCAACACGTGTTCAATTCATGGAATCCCTCAGGACATTGTTTCGGACCGGGGCCTCAGTTCTCCTCCCAGGTCTGGAGAGCTTGTCTGGCTCTTGGGGCGCGGCCAGCCTCTCGCCTGGATACCATCCTCAGACTAATGGCCAGACGGAGCGGGCCAACCAGGACCTCGAGTCGGCCCTTCGGTGCGCCACCGAGACACCCGTCCTCATGGTCCACCCACCTACCCTGGGTGGAATACGCCACAACTCCTGGTCAGCTCTGCCACAGGTATGTCCCCTTTCATGGCCTCCATGGGTTTCCAGCCTCCTCTTCCCCATCCAGGAGACAGAAGTGGCAGTTCCTTCGGTACAGGAGCACCTCCGGCAGCTCGTCGGGTCTGGCGTGAAGCTAGAGAGGCTCTCACATCGGACGGCTGCCCGCAACAAGCGGTTGGCAGACCAACGTCGCTCTCCTGCTCCCCCACTATCAGCCTGGACAAAGGGTTTGGCTCTCTTCACGACCTCCCTCTGCAGACAGAGAGCAGGAAACCAGCCCCCTAGGTACATTGGTCCTTTTGAAATTGAAAAGTAATCAACCCCAGTGTGATGAGACTCAAGTTGCCCGCTGCATTGCATGTTCACCCAGCTTTTCATGTTTCACTGTTGAAACCTGTGTCCACCAGTGCTCTGTGCCCTCCGGGTCAACCCCTCCACCCCTGCTTATTGACTCCACCACCCTGCCTTCACTGTCCGGCGGTTGCTGGACGTCCGCAGACGGGCCGGGATATCAGTTCTTGGTGGACTGGGAGGGTTATGGCCCAGAGGAACGATCTTGGGTGTCCTGCTCTTGATTTTGGACCCGGGCCTCATTAATGACTTTTTATCGGGACTTTCCAGACAAGCCTGGTGGGCCGCCAGGTGGCGTCCGTTGAGGGGGTAATGTTAGGTTTGTAGGTGCCTTTTTGTTTTGTGTGGCATGTTTTGTGTTTTCCTGTCTCCCCTTCCCCTCCTTCTCTCCAGGGCAGTGTGTGTGCAGCAGTGGCGGTGATTGGTTGGCTCTCCACGAGACACACCTGGTTCTCATCCACTCATTCATCCTGCTATTTAAGCCCGGCCCAGTCTCCACTCCTGTGCCAGATTACCCCATCTCAGCAGCCTGTTTATGTCGCCACTGTGACGCCGGACCTGTCTCCAGCTCTACTACTCCAGCAACGCCAGCCACTCGTCCATCGCCTGCTCTTGCCCTCGCCTTTTGTTAACTTTGTGTATTTTGTGGTGAGAATAAACACTTCAAGTTATCTTCGCTGCCTCAGTCTCTGCATCCGGGGTCCAGGCCTTAGCTCACACGTAACATTCTAAAGTTCTTTTCCGTCAGTCTATAATTCCATTCCGACATTCTAAATTTCCGTCCTGACATTTTAAAGTTCCATTCCGACATTCTAAAGTTCTTTTCCAAAATTCTAAAGTTCCATTCCGATATTCTAAAGTTCCATTGCGACATTCTAAAGTTCCATTCCGACATTCTAAAGTTCCATTCCGACATTCTAAAGTTTCTTTCCGACATTCTAAAGTTCCACACCGACATTCTAAAGTTTTTTCCCGACATTCTAAATTCCCGTTCTGAAGTTCCATACCAACATTCTAAAGTTCCATCACGACAATCTAAATTTCCATTTCAAAGTTCAACAAACTTTCTATCCTGGAAATACTACACGCTGACATTAAAGACCTCAAAGCCAGTCTCGAATTTACACAGTCCCAACTCGAGACTGTACAGATTGAGAATAAGGAACTTAAACTCACTGTCAACTCCCTCGCTGGACAAATGGAAACGCTGGCTAATGAAAATAAAACAATGAAGGAAACTATATTAGGTCTCCAATGCCGAAGCATGCGGGATAATCTGGTCTTCTCTGGAATAGCAGAACAACCCGAAGACAATCCAGAACAAGCGATAAAGGAGTTTATGCATTCTGCCCTCAAGCTGTCTAAAGATACTGTTGAAAACATTAGCTTCCACCGCGTTCACCGGATGGGAGCCAAAAACAACAGCAGACCCATCGTCGCGAAGTTTGAGCATTATAAACAAAAAGAACTCATCAAAAGCAGAGGAAGAGAACTGAAAGGAACAAACTATGGAATCAATGACCAGTTCCCACGTGAAATCCAGGACAGACGGAAGAAACTACTCCCTGTTTTCAGACAATGCCGTGAGAAAGGAAGAAGAGTTGAGCTGACTGTGGATAAACTATACAACGACGGCCAGCTTTACCGGGACAGCAACATCACTACCTGGCTGTAACTCAATGCCTTGGATCATACACCAAGAAGCATGGACATAATAAGGTTGTAAAATCTTAATTATTCAAACTATCTCCTCCTTTTCTCTCTTCGACTCACACTCACTTACTCACTCACCCACTCTTTCTTTCTCTCTCTCTCTCTCTCTCTATATATATATATATATATCCACCTATCTAGTGATCTATTTAACTATCTGCTTATCTATGTCTAGTTATGTATATATGTGGCCCGGTTGCTGTGTAATTACAAATATGTAATCGCATGTTTAGGAATATGTTCTTGGGTGTATGTATGTATGTTGCATTACTGTGCCTTTGCTTATGTGTACAAAGAGAGTTCTGTACTATGTATAATTATACATGTATATATACTGTCCGTGTGCTTCTGTAGGTCGGTGTGTGTGTACGTAGGCAAGCTTGCATGAGTGTGAATGTGTATGTACAAGTAGATATGCACATAGAAGTGTATGTATATACATACTGTATGCACAGAGTTTCACATATATACCCACGCAAACGTTAATTATTCCGATTGTAAATATGTGCCTATATATTCAGTAATATTAGTAGTATACTGTATATATTTATGATTGTTTTGGCTGTGTATGTGCTCACTTGTTGTGTGTAGATATATTGGTAGATATTCTAGATAGTGGAATTTTGAGAGAATCTGCACCTATCAGTTGGAAATTCACTTTAATGATCTTATTTTCCAGTTGCTCTCCGATTGTTGTACCACTGTGTTCTCCCCCATTGTTGCTGTGCTTTCTTTGTGTTTCTGTTGTGTTTGCGTTTGTGTCTTTGTTTTTGTTTTTGCTTAGTTTTTTCTCTTCATGTGCTCTTGTTCAACATCTTCCCTCGTCTTCATGTCCCCTTCCTGTCTCTCCCCCACTCTCTCCCTCATATCACCTCTCTGTTTTCTCCACCAGTAGCATCATGACTCCACACCTAAACCTAACATCCTGGAACATACGAGGAATCAGCTCCCCTGCCAAAAGAACCCAGGTATTAAACCATCTACACAAACTGAAATCAGACATCTGTTTATTACAAGAAACGCATCTTACAGAAGCAGAATCTCTTAAACTAAAAACCAGATGGATTAGCCAGATCTTCCACTCAACTTACAACTCCAAAAAACGTGGGACTTCCATTTTGATTAATAAAAATGTACCATATTCCCATTGTACTACCATAAGTGATCCTGAAGGACGTTATATTATGATTAATGGTAATATTGACAAAGACAACATGACAATAGCTTGCACCTATGGCCCTAACTCAGACACCCCCACTTTCTTCCACTCTTTCTTCTCACAATTATCCAACTTTCCCAACTCCAACATCATTATAGCAGGTGATTTTAACACTGTACTGAACCCAGCTCTTGACCGTTCTTCAATCACTTTGTCACATAAACCCTCTAACTCCTCATCTACTGTCACACAATATATGTCAGAAATTGGTATGACGGACATTTGGAGACTTCATAAACCTGACAATAGAGAATATTCTTTCTACTCCTCAGTCCATAAAACATATTCTCGTATTGATCTTTTTCTGATCAATAACTCACTCACACACAGAGTAATAAAGACCAATATTCACAGTATTATTATTTCGGACCACGCACCCATCACTCTTACATTGCTTACAGGTACTCAACAACGCCCCCCTCCCCCCCAGATGGCGCTTTATCAACACACTTTTAAATGACCTAGGTTTTATTAAATACTTTGAACAGGAATGGGCAGCCTTTATGGAATCCAACAGCACCCCAGATAAGGCATTCGATAGGGTAGGTTGGCCATGTCTCTTTTCCTCCCTTAAACACTTTGGCTTCGGCCCATTTTTCACCAACTGGATAAGAATACTATATAACACAGCTTCAGCTTCAGTAATCACCAATGGCCTAATATCTAAACCATTTATTCTAAACAGAGGTACCAGACAAGGATGCCCGTTATCCCCATTACTTTTCGCTCTCTTCATAGAACCACTAGCTGCTGCCATAAGACAGAACAACAGCATCACAGGCATTCAAACCATCTTACACCATCACAAAATAAGTCTATATGCCGATGACATCCTCCTATACATAACATCCCCCTCAACCTCTCTTCCAACACTCCATAACCTGATAAACAGCTTCGGCAGGATCTCCGGATATGCTATCAACTGGTCCAATCTGAGATTCTGCCCTTAACTAAATTAGATTGGCAAGCTGAGAATAGGGACGTACCATATAAGCACTCAACCCAATCCATTAAATACCTTGGAATCCATGTGCCCACAAACCCAAATGATATATTCAAACTTAATTTCAATCCATTGTTAAATAACATCAGAGAAGATTTGGATAGATGGAACAAACTCCCACTCTCACTAATTGGCCGCATTTCGCATTTCATCTTTTTTCAATGACACCTGTAAACCCACCCCAAGGTTGGTTTTCTTCCCTTAACTCAATAGTCAATAATTTCTACTGGAAAGGAAAAAGACCCCGGATCAAATTAACTACACTGCAAAAACCCAAACAGTATGGTGGACTAGATGCACCAAATTTCTACCACTACTTTCTGTCCCACCAACTCCAGTACATCCGGCACTGGTCAAATAACTCCAATGCAGCCTGGCTTAACACAGAACAGGCCATTTGTAAGAATATCCCCATTCAACTCATTGCATCAATAGATATGTCTGACAAAACCCTGAACTTTTTCAAGTCATGCTCCATAAATACCACCTTGACTGCCTGGCATAAAGCTAATGATATTCTCAACCTCCCATTTTCCCCATCAGCCCTCACCCCACTCTGGCATAACCACGTTTCAAATTAATAAACAACCTATCAACTTCCCTGTTTGGAAACAAAGAGGAATAATTAGCCTGGGACACCTTTTCCACGAGGGCTCTCTCATGTCATTTGATCTCCTTAAAGAAACATACAACCTACCCCAGTAATGTCTTTTCCAATACTTGCAGTTGAAAGACACCATAAAAAAGAAAATAGATATTCATAACTTCCACAACCAAGGTCCTCCACTACTACTAAAACTTAAATCAATGAAACCCCAAAAAATACTCTCCCAAATACAGTATATAAACTGTTTTCACACCATGATGACACAGTTTCTATACCCACAGACAAATGGACATCAGACCTGGGCACACAAAAAAGTGACATTAATTGGATATCAGTCTGCAACAATACATTTGCCATGTCAGCCAACTCCAAAACTCAGCTGATTCAATATAAGGTATAAGGTTAATCTCCACATTGACAATCCCAAACCATTTCCATACATTCATACTGGTTTCATTAACCATCGCCGAAGAGACCATTTTACTAAACTGGAAAGACAGAACAAAACTATCAATAAACCACTGGACCAACCTGCTAGTAGACCATGCAAACTAAGAACAACTGACATCGACACTAAAGGACAACCTCACAACATTCCATAACTCCTGGTCCCCCTTCCTACAGTATATTCAGAGTTGATTCCTCCTCCAAATTCACAAATAATTGGCTGATATTGTGATTCATGATGCTATTTCTCCCCTTTCCCTTTTCCTCTGTTTTATGTACGTCAGTTCACTGTTTTCTCTGTCCTTGTTCTGTGTAAATTTGTCCGGTTTGTATATTGTTGTCTGTCTTTGTTCCATGTTTTGTTGTCTGTTTTCAGTTTGTCAGCACTTCGTTTCCAGACAATTGTTCTTTTCCAAGTCTACGTGTATTATAACTATTCATATCTCTTTTGCATTTCCTTATTGAGGTGCCCCTTTCCACTTGTCCCTGGGGCTGCTCTTCGCTCTGTAGGGCATGCCTGGCTCTTGCTCTTCCCCCTGCAGGCTGGTTATGTCCTGTGTCTCGCCTCCTGAGCCCCCAGGCTACTGGATCCATGCTTTCTCTGGGCCCTGGGGGGGCTGTGTCTGGTCGCTCCTGGGGTGCTGCGGCTGGTCCTGGGGTTTGGGATGGGTCTGCCCTCCTGTTGCTCCCCCACCCCTCTCCTTCCCTACCCCCTCCCTCCTCGCCCTGCCTGTACCTCTGCGCCCCTCTTCCCCCCCCTCCCCCCGAGGGGGCTGGGGGCCCTCTGTTGGCTGGGGGCGGGCTGGGGGGCCGGGTGATCTCTCCTGGGGGTGGGCACCAGCTCATTCTACACAGACTCTTTTTTTTGGACTTGCATCCCGTCGCCGGTGACCTGTTGCTGCTGGCTGGAGGCCTGGGTCCCGGGTTCTATACTGTCCTCGGAGGTGGTGGAGCGGGAATGGGGTTGACAGTGCAGCAGAGGGCGTGCCCAGGCCCCTCGGTGCAATTGCTCCCGGGGATGGCTTGGACTCCTATGTCTTGAGCACCCTTGGGGTTGCCCTGTCTCCGGTCTGGGTCGGGTCGCGGTGGGCTGCTGGCCTGCGGTGTGGCCTCATCAACCACTGTGCCGGAGCTCCGGTACCGTGCCCCCCGGGAGTTCTGGTGTTGAGGGGGTCCGTTGGGACTTTCCGCGTTTCCTCTGCCCCTCGACTCTGGGGGCCTCACACCTCAGTGCCAACTATAACGCAATCACCCTTGGCTCTGTCGCCCTGGGCCGGAGACCCACCACACTGCCTCTTATTGCGCACCCCACACTCCACACAACTCACCGTATACATTTACTTTTAGGCACATATAGGGACACATCAGTTAGGGCCCCATAGTAGTGTGGGGGTGTGGGTGGTGGGTCATGGGGTGGGGCAGATTGCAGTGCTCGCCGTGCTGCGTCCTCCCCATCTACCTCCCATTGTCTCCCCCCATTCTCCACTTTTAATGCAGCACACACTCATTCCTTGGGTGGGAACTCCCGGCTGGCCTGGGGGCTTTGAATCGGAGTAGGCTGCAGAGTACCCATCCTCTGTGGCCCTCCGACTCCCCCCCCGTTGCCCCCATTGCCCACCCAACTTTTAATGCACCACACTACACCCAGGGTTGCACTCATACACGGTGTAGGGAGAATATTTCTTTGTCAGGGATCGCAGAAATATAGTAATAGGGTATAATGGTGATCCACACATCATGGCATCGCTGGTGGGGCCCAGCCCTTTGGCTCTCAGACGCTGGGTGTGCCCAACCATTGCCTTGCTGTTGCTGTGGGGGCCTCCGGGGTCCTTGGGTGGTGGTCTGGGGTTTTTCCGGCGTGCTGACGGCCCCTTCGGTGCTGCGGCTTCTGGTGTGATGCAGGGCCGGGGTTGCTGGCCCTGTTGTTCGGTGTGGCTGCGGCGTCTGCTAGCAGCTCGTGGTGGCTGGGCCCTTGCTTGGGGATGGGGTACCTCTCTGGGGGCAAGAGTCATGGGTCTGCCTCGCTACCCTGGGATGTGGTGCGGGGGGACACCCAGTGCGCCTTCCCGTCAGCGGTACTGACTCCCTCTAACCCGTTCCTGATTCCTGGGCCTCCTTTGGGGCCCGGTTGTCTATTCCCTTCTGCCTGCACCGGTGGCGGCCTGCTTTCTTGGCGGCTGGTTGCCTGCCCCTTCTTGGGGACGCCCGGCCCCTGTGTCTGTCCCCGGCTGGTTGGGGGCCCCTTGCCTTCTCCAGGGTGGGTGTGGTGGGGCTGTGGGGTGTGGGGGTGGGTGGGGTTGGGGTTGGGGACGGGATTGGGGTGTTGGTGGTGGGGTGGCTGGGGGCTGGTGTTGGGTAGTGGGTGGTCCCTCTTGCCCCGGGCCTCCGTGGCGCCGAGGGGACGTCTGGCTGTGCCTCTTCTTGGTCCCTGGGTCTGTGTGTTTCTCTCTGGTCCCGGTTGGCTCTCTGGGCGATCCCTCCTGGAGGTTTCTGCCACCCGGGTAGGACGGTGGCTCGGCTAGCGGGCCCCTGCTCAGTCGTCGTAGCTGTTCTGGGCTTCGCTGCTAATCACTTATGCAAGTTGGCTCAGGGTGTACAAACATCTGTCGCGTCCCATTGTTGAGTACTGATGGGACTCGCCAGAATGGGCTAAATCACTCTTCAGGCGTAACACTAAAATCATTTTCTCTATGTATTCCTACATTTCTCCTGCGCCCCTCGGTGCCCTACTCTCTGTAGGGTTTGATTTTGTAATTATTTTTTATTTTTCTGTTTATTTACTTTATTAATTTAATCATTATTAGTACTATCTCTCTTCTCTCCTTATTTTTAAGACATTGGTTACTGGGAATCATGCTGCTTCTCACATTCTCGATTCGACACTGCCTGTTTGTACTCTTTCCTACCCATACTCTCTCAGCCTGTTTATCATCTGTTTTCCCCTCAATTCACTCAATTCACTAAGGTGTAGCATTATCCCCTCTGGTTCACTATAAGAAAATCAAATAAAGAAAGACAACTTAGTCTCCAGAGAGGGTGCGGTGATGGTCACACACATGCACAAAAATATAAAAATACTTTTCTGCAAGAGAAAAATGCACCAATCCCATAAATAGTTGACACCTTCCATTTTGTTGTGGTGTTTAACGATGGGAATAAGTGACAGTGTTGTCTCCAGCACTCAGATCAGCTGACTGCACTGTGTGTGCATGTGTGTATGTGCCAATCTCAGACAGACTTTTGTGATGATGTTCATGGACATGAGGTGGCCAGCCAGAGCAAGTTAGACACGTGAATAAGGGGTTTTCTCCCTCTGAGTCTTCATGGTGTTTGGGCTCATGCCGTTGCAGAGTCCATAAAGGAGCAGAATAGAATAGAATGGTTATTTATTCATCCCCCATTGGAGGAAATTCACTTAGCAGCGGTGTAAAACAAGCTATAGTAGGAAAGAAGCATTAAATTAAATAAGTATGAAATATTACAATCAGTAATGATGATAGTAATAAATATCTACATGTACTGTATGTATTAAATAAGAAGGACAAAATATATTTTAATGACAAACAATGTTAATTGAAAACAATAATTCAACAAATAAAAATTGTTTTTTTCCTATTTGTACCATGGATGTGACTTTTAAATTGTAAATCTGCTGTGAAAATGCAACTTCTCACGTTCAGGGCCCAATTCGGTATCCACCTCTCCAGGTAACGTCAGCAGAGAGTGTCCCTTCTGGTAGGAGCAGGGGTTAGCGATGCTGATTTCAGGTTCCACAGGGAGGTCTGGACCAAGAGAGCCGCCCAGCTTCTCTTTGCTTGAAGCATCATGCTCTGTTACTTATCTGAATCTGCACAGAAAGAGGAAGAAGAGGAACAGCCTCCCCATTACCTGCCAGGCGCTGCTGGTGCTTCATCGGCAGGTGCTGGAGCCAATCTGCACCTTGTAGCGTGAATCCATTCCGCTCTTCCTTTGACCTTTACAGCTGTACTTGTAGTCAGAAGCGCCTGGTCCAGGCCTTTCCACCTGAGTCAATGACACCTTTTCAAGAGATTTGATTAGCACAGAATCACCTTCCTTAAAGGAATGAATCGGCTCCCCTGAGGGTTTGGGGAGCCTGTCAGACACTTGAAAATGATACTTTCTCAAAACTTCAGTTAGTTGTTTCATGTAATCAACCATGAACTCATCCGTCCAAAGCAGTGAGGCTTTATGTGGTGCCAAAGGGGGACTTGCCCCTTGGATATTGATCTCGTTATCAATACCTCATGAGGGCTGAGATCTGTTGTTGCACTTGGTACAACACAATAGGCAGTGCATCAGGCCATTTTAGCCCTTTCGTCGCCACCAACTTGGTCAACCTCTCTTTGACAGTGGCATTCATTTTTTCAACTTGACCTGAGCTCTGTGGATGATAAGGAACATGCAGCTGCCCCCTAAACCCTAAGATCTATGACAAGTCTTGAGTGATCTTTGAGACAACAGCAGGGCCTCTTGTCTATTCCTTGTGGCATACCAAATCTGGGAATCACATCTTTTAACAGACACTTAAGTGTTCTAGCGTCCTCTTTTCTTTTTACGAAACCCTCCACCCACTTTGAGAATTGATCAGTTAACACTAACAGATACTTTTAGGCAATATCACCTAAAATTTATATCATGGTACAATTTGAATCATAGACGGTAGATGGTATATATATCATAGTATACTTTGGTATATAAATTACAACATAACAGTTTCTTAATGGTTACCATAGCCCATGGTAAAAGCATTCAAGCAGGAAGTTGTTTTTTATACTACTAAATAACATAAAAGTCAATAATATTCGTTCAAGAAATATATTGTACAAAACTGTAATTGTGGAAAACATAAAACAAGTAACTTCACACTGACATAACAGTTGTAGCCTACTGCCTTCAGTATTAGCCTTACACAAAGTCCACTAGCTTAATACTAACACATAATGGAAAATGCCATAGACAGGCTAACGGAAATTAGCATCATGACCACAGTCATTTTAACTTGTTAATCACATGGCTCTATTCAACACAAACAGTGGAGCAGCACACAGAGTAGCACACATGACAGCCAACAATACTTACAGACATACTGCATATTCTCACTAATTCTGGAGAACAATGAAACCTTTGAGAGTTTAGCTGCTGCTTGTTTTCTAGTTACTCCACACATCTTGCTAATAACTTTTTCTGCTCCACATCCAACTTTTTAAAGCCAAACCATGTCCAAATGTAGAACTGTTTTTTTTTTTTTTTTTTTTTTTGCTTGCAGCCATTTTCACCCTGAGACAGGTGCAATGACGTCTTCGACTGTAAGATGGTACTGTGCAAAGGTCGCGATGGAAACTGACATACCAACGCAGAAGGAGAAAGCGTTTGGTTGCAGTATCAGCCAGTGCATTCCATTTTGAAACAGGATCATTTCCACCAGTGTGAGCAGCACTTTACAATAACAAGCCTTGACAGAAGCAAAAAACATCTAACAGGTCATTCACCAAAGCGTGATGTTGAAGAGGCCTTCCAGAGGATGACATAAAACCATGGCGTTTCCATAATTGGTGAAAATGAAGCACAACACCGAAAGCATATCGTGAATCAGCATAAAATGTAGCAACTTTACCAGCAGCAAGTGTACATTCTCTGATCAATGCATAAAGCTCAGCAGCCTGTGCTGATGTGTCCGATGGCCCAATCATTTACTACGGCATATCCAGCTAAATGAAAGTTATCAGCTGGTCTAGTTGCTGAACCATCAGTATAAAGAATCATATCAGGATTTTGAATTGGAGTCTGCAACAAGTCTTGTCTTGGAGATGTGCTCATATCAGTAACAGTCATGATTATCATCAGAGTCAACCTATGGAAGAAGAGTGGCAGAATTAAGAAGAGGTGAACGCTTTAAGGTGACTTGAAAGAACGATAGCCTCATATCCAGAGCGCCTTGCTGCGCTCATAAGCTGAGTCGCAGATATGTTCAAAAAAATGTAACACTGCATGCGGAACATGAACTACACAGTCATGAGCCAACACAATGGAGGAAGATTTTTCAATCATAGTGGCAACCACGGCCACTGCTCGTAGGCAACCTGGCATACCGAGAACCACAGGGGTGAGCCGAGAGGAGTAATATGCAACAGGACGATAGTGGGAGCCATGTTTCTGCACCAGAACAGCGGTGGCGATGCTGTCTTTTTCATGCACATGTAGGTGGAACGGTTGATGATAATCAGGCAAGCCCAACGCCAGAGCCATGGTGAGGGCTTTTCCCAGGTCCTGAAAAGCCTTATGCATTTCATCAGTCCACTGCACTACAGGAGGAGAAGACTGCAGTGAGGCAGCTCGCAAAGGAGAGCCCATAGCTGCGTAATCAGTAATCCAGTGCTTGCAGTAGTTAGCCATTCCCAGAAAAGAAAGCATTTCCTTCTTTGCTGTAGGAGGGAGCATGTTCACCAACAGCCTTACCCTCTCTGGTGACAAAAGGCGCTGTCCATTTTTCAGCAGTCCCAAATGTCACCTCAGAACGGCAGAACTGAAGCTTAGCCAGTGATGCTCTGTGTCCACATTCAGCCAGTCTTTGTAGGAGCAAAATGGAGTCTGAGTGGCAGGCCTCAGCTGATGGAGAGGCTATCAAAAGGTCATCAGCATATTGCAACAGTGTGGAGCCCCCTGGCAAGTGGAGGTCATCCAAATCCCTCTTAACGGCCGCTGCATATACTGACGGACTCTCAACAAAACCCTGTGGCAGACGTGTCCAAGTCTACTGTTTCCCTTTAAATGTGGAAGCAAACAGATGCTGGCTATCTGGATGCCATGGTATAGAGGAAAAAGCTGAACATAAATCAATGACTGTGTAGCATGTCGGGTCTGCAGTTAAAGATGCCAGAATAGAATTAGTATCTTGGCACTGTGGGTATTACAATACTGTTTATTGCTTGCAAATCTCGCACAAATCACCACTCATTAGGTCGATTAGCCTTAGGGATAGGCAAAATCGTGTTACAAAAGAGTGTTACATGGGCTGGTACACTGTACCAACACGCCTTGATCCAACAGAGATTGAATAATGCCACTAATCCCATCAATTGCTCTCTGAGGCAAGTTATACTGTCTTACCATAGGCAGTTTAGCATTTGTCTTAAGGGTGACTCTGTGAGGGGGGGCAGAAGTTACAAACCCCATAATTTAACTGGCACTTCAGACAGTTCAGATGAAGGCCCAAACTTTAGGGGAAAGGTGGCAAACGTTATTGTTTGGGTTTGAGAGGATGCTATAGCTTCTCTTAAAGCCTAGCAACAAGTCATCATGTCTTCAAGGTGATTTTGCTCACAGCCTGGAGCGAGGGCATTAGTAACGTGTGGAGATAGCACATCAACTCCAAACAGCTCTTGTTGTGTCCCCTTCAATCGGATCGGAACACCGTGGCCTTGCAGGCCCACAAACAAAATTTGTTCACATTCCTACCCCTCTTGTTTACCTAAGCTGTGCTCAGCCATCTGTCTGTACTTAAACGTTAAACGCAGCCGTGCAATGGCAATGAAAGAGGCCTCATCTAGCGCAAAGTGGGGACGTTTTAGCAACACTTTGAACGTATGAGAATGTGAACCTTGACAGCAAGTTAAAATTCGCCAGAGACCAGCAATACGGGAATCAGCTGCTGACTGCAAAAGCTGAAAAGCAGAAGCTGCTCTTTTATCAGGGAGAGTTAAAAACAAACCATCCGGCGTGCAATGAACAGTAGCATATAGCTTACAGAGCAAATCTCTTCCCATCATTTTTATGGGGCTTTTATCAGAAATCAAGAACGAATGCGAAACATCCGAGCCATCAACTGTAACGTTAGCTGTGCGTGATATTGGTTCTGTGATACTGTTAACTTGTACAGGGATAATTGGTTCTTCGGCGGGATTAGCAGAAAGTTGAATAGTTGCAGCTTGAATTGGAAATGTGTGTGTCAAAGGTGAATCTGATCCTGTTTCTCTGTGGCTGCCCTATGCCTGATTATAGTGCACGGATGGTCCTTCACCCCTCGAAGGAGGTGGGGGTGGCGGTAGCAGTAGCGCACGCAACTGAAGTAATGAAGTTAATGAAACAATGGCTCCATAAGAGGCGAGCCTCAGTTCCCTCAGTTTTCTGTTTTGATTCTGATGATTCGGCCTACTGTAACGGCGTTCCTGTCTGCACCCTCGGACTCAATGACCCGGCTTTCTGCCCTTATGACAATTACCTTGTCTATGTTTATTGTTATTCTGCTGGCCCGGCTCCTGTTGTTTTTGCTGTCACATTTGTTTTGGGTTCGCAGTGGATTTCTGTGTTAAAACATCATCTCTATGCAAGGACATCAGATGGTCTATTGTTTCTTTCCAGCTCTGTGCTCGCCAGGAAGTCACAGCTAGCTTGTATGCAGTCACTATACTGGGCCTAAGGTTGTTCAAAAGGGTCTGGACAGCAAACTGGCTGTTCTCGTCAGGACTTATTCCTGCATTAACATCCCATGCCCGTGTAAATCTCAAAATAAATTCAAGCAGTAATTCATTCACCTCTTGAATGCAATGAACAATCTTAGAAGAGTCGTATCATTGAGTAGCGCATTTAGTTATCATCATATGCGCTTCAGTCTGCAACCAGTCAGCCAAAGTCTTAGCCTCAGGTCTCTGACCCCCTGCAGCTGTGGGAAAACAAACTCATCCCGATGGAAATTCTTTCACAAAAGTTGCCATAGGCAGTAGCAACAATAAGGAGACTTAAAAGGATATACAGTGCTGAATAGGGCAAAATGCAACATAGTGCAAAACCAGCAACATAAACAATATACAAGAACACTATAAGAACACAATATGCTGCTTGGAGGTTACAAGTGACATCTGCTGATAAAGTGACATGTTGTAATGAATAGTGTCACACTAAATGATATATTGATATATGTTATCTGTGGAAAGAGAGAGAGGAGTAGAGAGTCTCAGGTGTAAGTTAGCCCTCTAAAATTGATAATTTTATGTAAAAAGTTTAATTTTCCACCAGCCAATAAGTTGGCTATTGGTTTGCCCAGCAGCATTTCTTTTCACCGAGACATGTGCATGGGCGTGACATATATTTGTTGTATTCAGGAAAAGGATAACTCTAATCTATTTAAGACAGAATACAATTAATTCCTTTACACATACACTGTACATAGCACAATTATAACTGGACTGTTGTGGGACTCACAATGTTAACTTAACTGTTATTAGTCCATGCACATCAGATCATTAGTAATAAATATAACACCATGAACCAAATATATCAGAAGATGTTTCACTTCAGCAAGCAATGCACCCTAATCAATCACCTTTTTTTAAATCCTCATCACCATCTACACACTGTATGAAAAGATACACCATATCTAATGAGGGGACAGATTACAAGCAATACTGTTTATTAAGTTTCACAAGGTTTGGTATTAAGTCAATATTAATCAAATGAGGCCCTTAATAGTTATCCATGTAATTTGAGTAGATTCAAATAGAAAACGGTACAGAATTAATTATAACCCAAACAAAAATATTGATTTTTTTAAAGGAGGAACTCCCTAATGTGTAAATAATATTAATAAAAATGAATTTAATTCTACGTATCAATGATACATGAGTGTAATAATCATATAATTTGAATTTTATCAATGCATTGAATTTAATCTTAATATTCTTCTTTTTGATGAATAACCAGCCTGTGGCCCACAAAGTACAGAACTTAAGAAATACTGAAATAAGAATTTTATTAACTATTCATTTTGTGCTTCACACACATTGTTGCACATCCGTGTACACTGCACTGTCTCATTTCAAACCAGAAGAAAGCATCAAAGCATGAACTGTATTAAAATAGAGCTGAAGTCAAGAACCGTTACAGCCACCTCACCGATGGTGGAACTGCAAAAGAGCAAAAACATGACAATGAACTCCATAAACTGCCATGTTCAAAACGCGCATTACAACACAAAATAATATCTGCATTTACAAAGGTGAATCAGCTAGCTTAACAAACTAATTGCAAATACTGTAATATGGGGCAGGGGCATGATGGGAATTGCGGACATAATTTAAAAAAAAAAAAAAAAAACTCCAATTAAAATCTGTGAGAGGGGTCCATGCCCAGGAACCCAGACGCACGACTCACAGACAGGATTACGGTTCTCACAAGAGTCTTTATTTGAATTAACAGGATAATCAGGCACGGTATTCCAGCGGGGAGGTGGAGCACGGCCACCTGGCAGGTGGAGGCGCGCGTCCGGGGAATCCCTACTCTCTCTACACTCGACTATTAACGGGGGGGGGAAAAAAAAAAAAAAAAAAAAAAAAACCCACTCTCAAGGCCGAGAGGGAAAACAGTTGGCGTTACCTGCAAAAGAAAAGGGGAACGCTAGCTGGGTGAGGCTGTGAAACGTTAAAGCACGAAGTACACTATCAGGGAAAAATGGAGGGAAACTAACAAAGGGCACTACGAAGGGACTGGGGGCTACTAGGATAAGGGAAAGGTATAGAAAATAAACGGGGCACCTACAACTGCACAAGAGGAGGGAATAACAACAAGCTGGGGAAAACTAGAACAAAAAACAAAAACAAAAAAAACACAAGGATCTACTCCGAAGAGGATTCTTCTTGTGGGCTAAGTAGCACGGGGCCTATAACGAAAAACTACAGTAACAACTAGGATCAACTCTTAAGAGGATTCTTCTAGTGAAAACAAAAACACATGCTATCAAAATTACGAACAAATTTTACCACTGGAAGCACGAAGAAGCTGGAAATCGTGGAAGGCAAACGAGGGAGCAATGAACACCTGGACGCAGGGAACATAAGGATCACGCAACGAGACAAGGGAAGACAGGACTATTTATACATGAGGTGATGGGGAACAGGTGGAGACAATTAGGGCGGTGTCAGACAATCACAAAAGGTGGGAAACAGGAGGAAGGGGAAGTGTGAATCTGAAACGAGAGGGAACACTCAGTTATTTCAAAATAAAACAGGAAATGACAAGACAACATGTATGCACGAGACAAAAATGGTTAACTTAACTCAAACAGACAGACAGATCATGACAATCTGCCTGTTTATATTAATTTCAATCAACTCAATGTTCTCTCTATTTGGGATTTTATAAATGTAATCCTTATGTTTTATTTTTTATTATTAACTACAATGGGTGCATTTTATTTGAAAATTAATTAAATAGTTGTCTCAAAATCAAAAACACAATCATATTGTATGTATTTTACCTAATACATTAATTCAAATCTACAGCACAGAATCACTTCTTACAATGAAGTGACCCTGCGACTATGATGCCCTCCGCCTAGCTGACTATCTACCTGCAAGGTCTCATATCATGTATAAATGTGTTATTTGCTCAGATGTACAGCATGTGTGCAAAAATCTGTATTACCACATGACTTCAATGACAGGTTGACCTCTCCTTCTGCTATTTGGAGAATAAAATCACATTAGCTTTCGATCCACCACTACTCAGAGCTTTGGACGATTCATTACCCATTGTGTTAATTTACACAGAGACAAACTGACAAACAACAAAAAGTCTTCAATATGTATGTCACTTCTGCCCCAAAGGTCTCCAATTAAAATTTCTAGCAGCAGTGGTCAGAAATTACACTGGCAGCAACTCTGCCAGCACTGTTATGCAACTCATAACAGTCTCAGAACAAAACCCACTGACAGCAACTCTGTCAGTACTGCTATGTAACTCATAACAGTATTAATACACACCCGCTGACAGCAACTCTGTCAGCACTGCTATGTAACTCATAGCAGTCTTATGACCCACAAGGACAACATCCATAGGGGGTCCGCACAGGAGCCCTGAGCAGCCGACCCCCCCGTTCTTGGCTTGACCGAAAATGGCCTCCAGGGCCCTACCCCGGGAACATCTTCCCTCCGGTTCAAGCCTCACGTAGGTCTGCCTGTGTCAAGCACGGCCGAAACTAGCTCACCCCCCGGCAACAGCATCAATATGCAACACAACAGAAAAGAAAATTTTCATTTCTTTTGATTTCATAAAACGCAGACATGGTAAGTCATAAAAAAATTGCACTTACCACTCTTTGTTCTGTTGAAATCCTGTTCGTGATGCTAGTCAATGATGAAAGAATGGATGCACCCAGGAGCCTCCCGCGGTTGATTGAAGAAGTAACATTTATTGAAGATTCTGATATATCAGGAGGAATATGAACTTTGTCGTGGACAACCGTACAACTGCCAGAGTCCGCCACATATTCCTACCTTTCCCTATGGTGCTCAGCCTTATAAACTAACACCCAGTTAAGTACAAGTATATTACCTTACATTACTCTTGAGTAGCGTTACAGTCAGGGCATGCTCATTCTAAGCTCTGAACTAACAGTGGTGCCTGTTGTCTTGCTGACGCTCAGCCATTGGCCTTATCAAAGGGCCAACGCTGGCAGACTCCTCTGACCTTGGTTACCTAGTCAACTTAGAGATAACTAGCCATGTGTTTTCCTTGAGACACTGTGCTTCAACCCTGCATTCTGGAGGGACAGTTTAAGGATTTACTGCTGTAAAAAAAGACACTAGCCAACCCTAGGAACTCCTAAATTTAGAAAAAATCCATAACAATAATACTATTAAGTTATGGTAACTTCATTATATCAGATATATTATGCTATATGATACCATTTTGTAACTATTGAAGGATATTATATTGTGCTGTGTTTTATATTGTACTATACTATATTGTCATGGATTATATTGTATCTAATTGTTATATGTTATAGGCCAGCATATACAATCCATCCATCCATCCATTATCTACCGCTTATCCTCATAGGGTCGCGGGGGGCGGGGGCTGGAGCCTATCCCAGCTGTCTTAGGGCAGAAGGCAAGGTACACCCTGGACAAGTCGCCACCTCATCACAGGGCACATAGAGACAGACAACCACTCACACTCACATTCACACCTACGGTCAAATTAAATTAGCAAATTAACCTAATCCCCATACATGTTTTTGGATGGTGGGAGGAAGCCGGAGTACCCGGAGATGATGTTGAGTTGTGTTATATATTATGCTATACTACATTTCAGGGCATTATATTATGTTGTCTGATAGTATGGTGTAATATTAGATATTGAACTATGTTGTCTGGGTTACAGTAACGAACATGTATAACATGAAGATCATGTAGATATTGAAAATGAAATAAGGGGGTAGAGATAAATAAGCGTTAGCTTCTATCTACTCCTTTTTTGAACACATAACATTTAAGTTTATGTTTGTTTTTCACTATGGATTGTAATTTCATTCTAAAGTTTCAAACTTAAGTATTTATTTGTGAAAATGTGATTGATGAATCAATTTAATTTTGTATCTAAAAGAGGGATGTATAGTTTGCTTGTTCAAAAATAAACCTATCTATTACTCTATCAAATGACAGTGATAATGTATTTAAGCTTTTACGATTTACTGTACTACTCTATCAAATAACAGTAATAATATATTTCAACCTTTACTATTTACTGTACTACTCTATCAAATAACAGTTATAATGTATTTAAGCTTTTACTATTTACTGTACTACTGTATCAAATAACAGTTGAAATATATTTCAGCCTTTACTATTTACTATACAACTCTATCAAATAACAGAAATAATGTATTTAAAACTTTACTATTTACTGTACTACTCTATCAAATAACAGTTGAAATGTATTTAAGCCTTTACTATTTACTGTACTACTCTATCAAATAACAGTAATAATGCATTTAAAAATTTACTATTTACTGTACTATTCTATCAAATAATAGTAACAATGTATTTAAACATTTAATATTTACTGTACTACTCTATCAAATAACAGTTATAAAGTAATTAATCTTTTACTATTTACTTTACTACTCTATCAAATAACAGTTGAAAAACATTTAAGTCCTTACTATTTACTGTACTACTTGATCAAATAACAGTTATAATGTGACTTGTCCAGGGTTTAGCCTGCCTCCCATCCAAAGACAGCCTTTACTATTTAGTCAGAGCCCCCAACAGTACTTGCACCAGAAGACCCAGAAGAGGTTTGTTCAAACAGTCTTCGAATGATCTGAGCAAGAGGGCGATCTGGTTTTCTAACGTGTCTCTTTATCTTCTGGAGGTGGTTTTCATAGGGAAATGCTGAAATGCGATCCAGACAAATGGACGCATATTTTGGGTCCGATTGCAAGACCAAGTGGTACCTCCTACTTCTGCATTGACTTTGTACAACCAGTGGCTTTCTTGGATTCACATGCTCAACCCTTACAGACCTCCCATTGATCCCATTCATTGTACCCTCCTCTATGACAGGTTGAACCAATGTGACGACTACTATGATGAGTTTATTAGCTCTCTTCCTCAGTCGTGGCGCCTCTCATCTGCAGGGTTATATGTTGGACCAACAGGGGTCTCAGCACCAGTCCTATTGACATCTGAGCAGCAACATTGGTTTTGTATGTCAGGTGAATCATTTCCTCACATAACTCTGGCCATTAATCCCCATAACAGTGCTAAGGACCTAGGTCCTATGACCAAAACTGCCATGGAGGCTTCAGACTGGGTTCAAACACAAATACCAGCAGTTTTCTATTCAGCCTCCACTGACACTTACTGGATTAAACATCACTGTACAGATTCAGGTGAACTTGAGACACAACTTCTGGATAGACAACATGGTAGGGAAGGTACTGATCACCCTTTTGCGGCAGCCATGTTAGATACCATGCCTCAGTCCTTGTGGGCTGAAGGCCCGGGGGATGTGGGGACCCCCTTGTCAATTAAACCAGTGACCTTTGAGATTGATTTGACTAAACCCGTTTGCAGGAAACAATATCCTTGTTCTGCTGTAGCGACAGAGGGTGTTAGGGAAGTTATGCAAGGGATCTTGGAAAAAGGTGTCATTTATCCCACCTCATCACCATGGAACACTCCCATTCTTCCAGTACCAAAGCCAGGCACCACTACCTATTGTATGGCTCATGATCTACGTTTGGTCAATGAAAAAACCCTCTCTGCGCCACCTGCAGTCCCAAATCCATACACCTGTCTTTCATCCATCACTTCTCAGTATACCACCTTCTCAGTTATCGATCTGAAAAACGCCTTTTTCCATATTCCACTTCACCCCAAAGTGCAACCAGTGTTTGCTTTTACTTGGGAAGGACAGCAGTATACATACAAAGTCCTCCCGCAGGGGTTTCTTTTGAGTCCTGGTATTTTCAATCAGGCTTTGAAGTCTTTTCTCTCTGATTCGACTCTTCCTCAGGGCACTTGTCTGCTCTAGTATGTTGATGACTTGTTGGTGGCAGGTGTGTCAGCTGAAGCCACTCTGGAAGCAACCCGGCTGGTGTTGCTAAAATTGGCAGAAAGGGGTTTCAAAGTGTCTAAATCCAAGCTCCAATGCGTCCGCTCCCAAGTGATTTTTTTGGGTCGAGTTTTGACTGGTTCTGGTATTGATCTCTCCACTGCTCATAACAGTGCTATTTTGAAAGCTAAACAACCAACCACTGTAAAACAGTTGCTTTCCTTCCTTGGCCTTGTTGGTTATTCTCAACAACATATTGCTGATTTCACTGAAGAAGCTGATCCACTACGACGCCTAATTGCTCAGGCAGGCCACAGGAACCTCCATGCTCCTCTTGAGTGGGACATTGCCTCAGAGGAGGCCTTTATTTGGCTAAAACAAGAACTGGCGACGGCGGCCAAACTAGCTCGTCCTAACTATGATAAACATTTTTTGTAGATGTTGCTGAAAAATCTGGTCATGCACATGCTGTTCTTTATCAGATGGAGGGCGGCAAGAGAAACATATTGCGATACAAAAGTGTGACACTTGACCCAATTGAACGAAGACAGCCCACCTGCGTCCGGCTGGCTGCAGGTTTGGCGACTCTTCTTTCCAAATTGGAACCGGTGATCCAGGGACATCCAGTAGTGGTTGATACTAACCATGGCGTAAGAGCTCTTATTGAATCAAGTGCATTCACTCTCTCTCCACTCCGTCAGGTTAAATTGGCATCCGTTTTGACACAACCACATGTACAGTTTCAAAATACTTGCATGAATGCTGCCAATTGTTTCCCGGATGGGGAACCACATGATTGCGTTCCAATTGTCATTGTTAACTCACGCATTCGTGCCGACCTCTCTCTGACTCCACTTCCCAACCCTGATGCTAACTTCTGGACTGACGGCTGTTGCTTCAGAGACGTTCAGGGCGAGTTGAGGGCGGGGTGGGCAGTTGAAAAACAGACACAAGATGAAAATGACATACCTACTTTTTTTGACACTCAGGGTGGGTCAGTTGGTCATTTGTCATCCCAGGCAGCTGAAGTGGTAGCTCTGATAAACGCATGCTTATGTATATAATGCTGTACATATGGAACTCAAACAATGGGAAGAAGGGGGTCACAGAACAAGTAGAGGGAACCCCATTAAACATGACAAGCTACTGAGGGAATTACCTAGCGCTATTCAGGCTCCCAGCAGAATAGCAGTGATGAAATGCAAAGCACATACAAAGGACGACACGGTGGTGGCTCAGGGAAATAATGCAGCAGTTCAAGCGGCTAAACTGGCAGCAGGCTACATTCCAGTAGTACACCAGTTAATACAAATGCAGGAACATACACAGAAGGGATGGGACAGTATCAGACAGACACAGGGACAGAGCACACCAGAGGAAAAAACAATGTGGAAGGAGAAAGGATATAGAAAGTCAGAAGAAGATATATGGTTGATAAGAAGAATAAACCAGTGATTCCAATGAAGGTGATGTCATCTCTACTGACTGAGGCACATGGACTGACACATGAGGGACAGACCCAAATGATGAAATACCTTACAGCGACATGGGATCATCGGTTTTTAAGCAACATTGTGAAACAGCACATCCATCAGTGTACCATATGCCAGACATACGGTGTAAGACAAACAGAAACACCAACTATAGGCCGCATACCTCCGCCCTCAGGACCAGGGCAGGAAATAATGATTGACTGTACGGACATGACTGTACCAGTACAGGGAAAGAGATACCTACTAGCGTCCACTGATATGTTCTCCGGCTGGATAGAAGCATATCCCACGAAAAAAGAAGACGCAGCATCTGTCATAAAATGGCTGATAAATGACCACATTCCAAATCGTGGTTTCCCCAAAGTCGTCCGATCAGATAATGGAACTCATTTCAAACAGAAAGATTTGACCCAGGTCGAGCAGAATATGGGATTGAAACATTGTTATGGTTCAGTGTATCACCCTCAGTCACAGGGAAAAGTAGAGAGGGCTAACAGGTCTATAAAGGAAGGCAAAATATGTGCCACCACTGGTTTAAATTGGATACAAGCTCTGCCTGTAGCTCTGATAGCATTAAGAACACGGGTAAATGCTAGAACTCAATATACACCATTTGAGTTACACACTGGTAGAATATGTCCTGGACTCTGGCTCAGGAATGACTTCGTATACGACTAGTATAGGAACGACTTCTATACTAGACAAAAGGGAAACAGATGTTTGCAGTGTTAAAACAGCATCAGAGTACGGGTGAAGCTGAACAAATACAGGGAGAAGAGTAGGATAATGCATTGCCCTCACATGTGATGGTTAAATCCATAAAGAGGAAGTGGTCTGAGCCAAGATGGCTGGGACCTTTTGAAGTGACGGCTCGCACTTCACATGCAGTACAAGTAAAAGAGAAACCAGGGATCTAGTTTCATTTGAGCCGATGTGCAAGGGATAGATCAGAATTGAGTTAGATGTTTTTTTCTGTGTTACAGGAATCATCTGGAGTAGAAGACCACCACAGCTGTGGTTAGGACAATCTTGGGCTCGAGACTGTAAATGGGAGATTACTGATGGACTATTTTGTTGTTTTGAACTTTTGAAAGAACATTTTTACATTATTGCTTTGCTTTGCTTTGCACGAAGATTTCCATATTACTAGGGTGTAAGATAGACCAAGTGTTTTCATTTTTATTTTTTGTATTCTTTATTCTTTTTATCGGTAGTTTCATAGGTTGAGTTGTATAAGTCAAACAAGTTCTTCAATGAAAATCCAGGTTGCTTAAAGATAATTTTGTACCAGGATGCTTTTGAAATCGCCAATCCTCTTGGCTCTGCTAAGATAAAACACAAAGTCCTAGCTGTCTATCTTTCTGTGGCAAATCTGCCTGCTTATGTGCGGTCAAATACTGATCACGTCTCATGTGTTGTTGTGTGGTGAGAAGGACCTAAAACAGCTGACAACAACGTCATCAAGAAAAAGAAGTGGTTTACATATACACTTCTGAATCGGCGAATCACTCAGTTCAAGTACAAAGGGTATGATGCACTCACAAAACCATGTACTGTCTATGAGGGGTCCAAGCTTTCTGGCCAAGCCATACAGAACTGGAACTTTTTGAGGTTGCTGCCTGTTTTAATTGGTGACAAAGTGCAAAGCCCTGAAGATGAGGTGTGGCAGTTAACTCTCCAGCTTAAAGATATAGTTGATCTGATATGTGCACAAAGGATTTCTGTGTCACAGGTAGCATATCTTGACATCATAATCCAGGAATATTTGGAATCAAGGAAGTGTTTGTTGTGTACATTGAAACCAAAGCATCATTATTTGCGACACTATCCGGCACTAATTTTGAAGTTTGGCCCCCTGATACGACTGTGGATGATGCGATTTGAAAGTAAACACAGCTACTTTAAGAGATGTGCCAGGCATCTGAAAAACTTTAAAAATATTTGCCTTACTTTGGCTGAGAGACATCAGATGTTTCAGGCATATGTTTCAGTGCAGCCAAGAAGCAGTCAGCCTCTGCATGTCAAAGACAGCTGTACATTTTACGCCAACCTTTACAGCGAGACAATTAAACAAGCAGTGAGCGAGTTTGGCTTCTCAGAAAACAACACTACTGTTTCCGCAGACATACAGTACAAAGGAACAATGTATAAAAAAGGCCATTTCCTTGTGACAAAGAATGATGAGCTGTGGAGTTTGGAGAGCTTCTTATTATTTTAATTAAAAATGATGCAGAGGTGTATTTCGTGATGGATATACATAAAGCTGACTATCATCCTGAGTACCATCTCTACTCCATGAAAAAAGACTGTGTCATATTACAATGTCTTGAAATCAGTGACTTGGTAGATTTTTATCCTTTAACATCCTACATTGTTCATGGACACCAAGTGATTCCACTGAAGCACAGCGTCTTCTCCAGATAGACATGATTTTGGGCACTTGTGGGGAGAAAACACAAAAACATTTCATATTGCATGTTATTTTTCTCATTGTACCAGAAATGACAGACTTTGAGACAACATTTTTGCAGAGTGCCATCAATGAGGTCTTACCTCACCTAGCTGAGGTATCAAAAGACATTTTGGAGGAGACCTTGCAGTCCCTTGGCATTGAGATGAGTGATGAATTCAAATTTCTCGAGGAAAGTGATTTGTTGACGGCTTTGAGGCCCATTCAAGCCAGAAAGGTGCTTGCTGCTTAGAAGTTGAGAAGTAAGTATTCCAACATGGGATGCAGTTAGTACCCATAGAAAAACAAAAACATTCTCATGTGTCTGTGTGTGTGTCTCTCTCTCTATGTCCGTGTGTGTCTTCCTGCAGGCCAAACTGCTGAAAGCAGCAGCACATCTAGTCCCTCACCAGCACCTCCACCATCCCTGGAGTCTACCTCACCCAGAAGTTCATCTTCAGACTCTGTCAGCAGCTGCCAAAGCCCTGGTGTTGACTGGGTGGATACATACCAGGTTCCATGGGACAAGTTCCCAGAAGAGCTAGAGAGGGGAAAACAACCGAGCCCTAGTCTAAGAAGGGAGATGGTCTGCATCGTTGTTTCTGATATGATGCGACGAAGTTCTTCAGTGAGTAAGAGAAACTCAACAGATATTGCCAAAAAGATGGTGGCAAAGTATCCAAAATCTTTGCAAGACATTATAGAGGGAGATGTCATAGGCCCAGGTTACCACTCTCTTGTGAAGCAACTGTAAAATAGAGTAGAGAACATGAAGAGATCTACAACACCAAAAATAAGAAAAAGAAAGAGTCGCACAGAGGATTCTGACACAGATAAAGTCCCTCCGCAACAAAGAGCAGCGATCCAGGACACATATGGGTGCATCAAGTGGGATGTAAAATTTCTGCCCCTTGGAGAGACCCTGGAGAGCCAGCAAGAGAAGCAAGAAAAACTGAGGCGGATGTCCCAGCAAACTAACGCAGATCGGGAGGAGGTCAAACAATTAATGAAGGTAACATTCTACACACAACGTAAACAAGTCAAGCAGGGGAAAAATATAAAAGACCTCCTGGAAGGCTGGCCCTCTTGGTTCAGTGAACTTGGCATGGGTGTGCACTTCAAAGAGCTCACAGGAGTAGCACTTAAAGAAACTTTCATGCAGAATGTGGACCTGAAGGGGAAGCGGCTCCTGAACTACATGAGTACAGTTTGTATGAGGAAGAACAAGAAGTTCTTGCAGGCTGCAACCAAGGTGAAAATGTTGAGAGGTGCTGAGCGGAGCGGCTGCTCTGAAGATGTGAAAGAAATGGTCCTGCTGCTGATGGCCTACTTTGACGAAAGGGAAGAGATGCTGCTTTCTAATGTGGAGGACACCTGTCTGGCAGGGGAAGTCCAGACGGACAAGCTCCCCTTAACTCCTACCATTATTGTCTGTGGTAAGTTAACTTTTTGTTGCTGTGTTCATTTTATGTCTGAATGAATTCTGCTTGTTTTTGTTATTGTGAACAGTATGAATCCTGTGGGTTTGTGAGAGAAAATATACCTGTGTGGGTCTTTAAAGGTATACAGAAATGAAAAATGAGATTAGTGTTATAACTCACCTATCAGACGATGTAGGCCAAACTTAGTGCTAAATTCTATTTTCGAGTAAATCCGGGCTGAATGTGTGATAATTTGGCCAGTGCAGGCGCACAGATTATACACTGGGCTGTGCACGATTCATCAGCCAATGATATCAGACAGAGCGGTCTACACACACACACACAAACACGCCAAGCTGGACAACATCTAATCAAATTCCTTCGAAACACTATATGTCCCGCCTCAAAGATTGAATATCCCGCCCGCTCGATAATGGCCAATCAAATTCGGTTTCCTTACTTGTGTAAACTCGTGCTTCCACTCTGTGAAACTCGGAGGACAGACAGGACAAACGGCCATTTCTGTATACCTTTATGTCTGTCTGTGGAATACTTAATTCCTTAGTTTGAAGTTGAGACAAAATACACACAACTGTTGAAAAATGAAAATATTTTTGTTTAACTCTTTGAAGTAAAAAAATCTTGAAATGACAAGTTGGTATTGTACTTGATTTTTAAAAAGGTCTAATTGCTGCATAGCACAGGGTATAGTTCTCTATACATTTAGTGGTCAATCAGTGGTCAAACAGTTTTCTTTAGGTGGCTTAGTTCTTTAAGTTTTAACAGTAAACATTACAGATGAAAATCTTTGTTTGAAGTTGTGTCAGAGTTTGTGTTTGTGTGTGTGCCTGTGAGTCTCCGTGTGTGTCTGTGAGTCTTAATTCAGTTATAGTATGTAGCTGTTTATTTCACTACAAAACATTGCTTTTAATATTACAAAATATATTACATGAAACACAACCTTTTACTAAAATTAGCAGGAAAAAAACTGTAAAATTACTATCGTATAATGAGGCTTTTACTGTTTAATAATGCCTTGCGTCTGAAGTTTTTCAGTGAAATTTAATGGGATTAGATGTAAAATAAGCAACCACCACATGTAAATTATACAGAAAGAAATGGTTTTAATAATGGTATGGTCATGCTAATTTGGCTGAAAAGGGATGTTGAATTTACCAGTTCAGCGTGTAATTTTTAAAATGTTATTTTTTTTAAAAAATAACAGCTTTAAATTGTAAAATTTACAGTTGGTTCTGTAATGTGGTTTACACTCTGCTGTACTTTTTTACAATATTATTCTGGCAACCACAGCTGCCAGTTTTATTCCGTAAAAACAATGTTTTTTTTCTTACAGAGTAGTAAAGGTTTAAATACATTATTACTGTTATTCAATTGAGTATTACAGTAAAGAGTAAAGGTTGAAGCACATTATAACTGTTATTTGGTAGAGTAGTACAATAAATAGTCAAGGTTTAAACACATCACTGTAATTTGATAGAGTAGTATAGTACATAGTAAAGCTTAAATACATTACAACAAGTATTTGACAAAGTAGTACAGAAAATAGTAAAGGTTTAAACACATTATTACTGTTATTTGATAGAGTAGTACAGTAAATAGTAAAGGTTTAAACATACTTCAACTGTTATTTGATAGAGTAGTAGTGTAACTAGTAATGGTTTGAACACATTTTAACTGTTATTTTAGTAGAGGAGTACAGTAAATAGTAAAGGTTTAAAGACAGTATTACTGTTATTTGATAGAGTAGTACAGTAAATAGTAAAGGTTTAAATACATTATAACTGTTATTTGATTTAGTAGTAAAGTAAATAGTAAAGGTTTAAATACATTATTACTGTTCTTTGATAGAGTACTACAGTAACTAGTAAAGGTTTAAACATTATTGCTGTTATTTGACAGAGTAGTACAGTAAATAGTAAAGGTTTAAATACACTACAACAGGTATTTTATAGAATAGTAAAGTAAATAGTAAAGCTTAAATACATTACAACAGGTATTTGATAGAGTAGTACAGAAAATAGCAAAGGTTTAAACACATTATTACTGTTCTTTGATCGAGTCCTACAGTAAATAGTAAAGGATTAAACAGATTATTAGTGTTATTTGATAGAGTAGTACAGTAAATAGTAAAGGTTTAAACACATCACTGTCATTTGATAGAGCAGTGCGGTAAAGAGTTAAGGTTTAAATTCATCATAACTGTTATTTGATAGAGTAATACAGTAAATAGTAAAGGTTTAAAGACATTATTACTGTTATTTGATAGAGTATTACAGTAAAGAGTAAAGGTTTAAATATATTACAACTGTCAGTTGATAAAGTAGTACAGTAAATAGTAAAAGTTAAAATATACTTCAGCTGTTATTTGATAGAGTAGTACAGTGAATAGTAAAGGTTTAAATACATTATTACCGTTATTTGATAGAATAGTACAGTAAATAATAAAGGTTTAAATACATTATAACTGTTATTTGATAGAGTAGTTCAGTAAATACTAAAGGTTTGAAGATATTATCACTGTTGTTTGATCAAGTAGTGCAGTAAAGAGTAAAGGTTTAAATATATTTCAACTGTTAATTGAGAGAGTGGTACAATAAATAGTAAAAGCTTAAATACATTATAACTGTTATTTGATAGAGTAGTACAGTAAATACTAAAAGCTTAAATACATTATAACCGTTATTAAATAGAGTAGTGCAGTAAATCGTAAAGGTTTGAATACATTATTACTGTTATTTGACAGAGTAGTACCGTAAATAGTAAAGGTTTAAATACATTATTACTGTTATTTGATAGAGTAGTACAGTAAATAGTAAAGGTTTAAACACTATTCATGTTATTTTGTTCAGTAGTATAATAAATAGTAAAGGTTTAAACACATTCTAACTTTTATTTGGTAGAATAGTACAGTAAATAGTAAAGGTTTAAAAACATTATAATAGTTATGTGATCAAGTCGTACATTAAATAGTAAAGGTTTAAATACATGATAACTGTTATTTGGTAGCGTAGTACACTAAATAGTAAAGGTTTAAACACATTATAACAGTTATTTGATCGAGAAATACAGTAAATAGTAAAAGCTTAAATACATTATTAATGGTATTTGGGAGAGTAGTACAGTAAATAGTAAAAGTTTAAATATATTTCAACAGTTATTTGATAGAGTAGTACAATAAATAGTAAAAGCTTATATACATTATAACTGTTATTTGGTAGAGTAGTACAATAACGAGCAAAAGTTTAAATATATTTCAACAGTTATTTGATCAAGTAGTACAGTAAATAGTGAAGGTTTAATTACATTATAACTGTTATTTGATCGAGTATTAGAGTAAATAGTAAAGGTTTAAACACATTACAACTGTTATTTGGTAGAGTAGTACACTAAATAGTAAAAGTTTAAATATATTTCAACAGTTATTTGATCAAGTTGTACAGTAGTTAGTAAAGGTTTAAATACATAATAACTGTCATTTGATAGAGTAGTACAGTAAATAGCAAAAGTTTAAATATATTTCAACAGTTGTTTGATAAAGTAGTATAGTAAATAGTAAAAGTTTAAATATATTTTAACTTTTATTTGATAGAGTAGTACAGTAAATAGTAAAGGTTTAAATACATGAAAACTGTTATTTGGTAGCGTAGAACAGTAAATAGTAAAGGTTTAAATACATTATTACTGTTATTTGATAGAGCAGTACAGCAAATAGTAAAGGTTTAAATACATTATTACTGTTATTTGATAGAGTAGTGCAGTAAATAGTAAAGGTTTAAACACATTATAACAGTGATTTGATTGAGAAATACAGGAAATAGTAAAGGTTTAAATATATTTCAACTTTTTTGATAGACTAGTACAGTAAATAATAAAAGCTTAAATACATTATTACTGTTATTTGATAGAGTAGTACAGTAAAGAGTAAAGATTTAAATACATTATTAATGATATTTGGTAGAGTAGTACAATAAATAGTAAAAGCTTAAATACATTATAACTGTTATTTGGAAGAGTAGTACAGTAAATAGTAAAACTTTAAATGTATTTTAACTGTTATTTGGTAGGATAGTACATTAAATAGTAAAAGTTTAAATATATTTCAACAGTTACTTGATAGAGTAGTACAGTAAATAGTAAAGGTTAAAATACATTATAACTGTTTTTGATCGAGTAGTAGAGTAAATAGTAAAGGTTTAAACACATTACAACTGTTATTTGGCAGAGTAGTACAGTAAATAGTAAAAGTTTAAATATATTTCAACAGTTATTTGATAGAGTAGTACAATAAATAGTAAAAGCTTAAATACATTATAACTGTTATTTGGAAGAGTAGTACAGTAAATAGTAAAAATTTAAATGTATTTTAACTGTTATTTGGTAGGGTAGTACATTAAATAGTAAAAGTTTAAATATATTTCAACAGTTCTTTGATCGAGTAGTAGAGTAAATAGTAAAGGTTTAAACACATTACAACTGTTATTTGGCAGAGTAGTACACTAAATAGTAAAATTTAAAATACATTTCAACAGTTATTTGATCGAGTAGTACAGTAAATAGTAAAAGCTTAAATACATTATAACTGTTATTTGGTAGAGTAGTACACTTGAATAGAAAAGGTTTAAACACATTATAACAGTTATTTGAACGAGAAATACAGTAAATAGTAAAGCTTTAAATATATTTCAACTTTATTTGATAGAGTAGTACAGTAAATAGTAAAAGCTTACATAAATTATTACTGTTATTTGATAGAGTAGCACAGTAAATAGTAAAGATTTCAACACATTATAACTGTTATTTGGCAGAGTAGAACAGTAAATAGTAAAAGTTTAAATGTATTTTAACTGTTATTTGGTAGAGTAGTTCAGGAAATATTAAAGGTTTAAATACATTATATCAGTTATTTGATCGAGTAATACAGTAAATAGTAAAGGTTTAAACACATTATAACTGTTAATTGTTAGTCTAGTACAGTAAATAGTAAAAGTTTAAATATATTTCAACAGTTATTTGATAGAGTAGTACAGATAATTGTAAAGGTTTAAACACATTACAACTGTTATTTGGTAGAGTAGAACAGTAAATGGTAAAGGTTTAAATACATTATTGCTGTTATTTGATAGAGTAGTACAGTAAATAGTAAAGGTTTACATATATTTCATTTGTTATTTGGTAGAGTAGTACAGTAAATAGTAAAGGTTTAAACATATTTCAACTGTTATTTTGCGGGGTAGTACAGTAAATAGTAAAGGTTTAAATACATTATTACTGTAATTTGAAAGAGTAGTACAGTAAATAGTAAAGGTTTAAACACATTATAACTGTTATTTGATAGAGTAATACAGAAAATAGTAAAGGTTTAAATACATTATTACTGTTATTTGATAGAGTAGTACAGTAAATAGGAAAAGCTTAAATACATTATTACTCTTATTTGACAGAGTAGTACAGTAAATAGTAAAAGTTTAAATATATTTCAACTGTTATTTTATAGAGTAGTAAAGTAAATAGTAATTGCTTAAATACATTATAACTGTTATCTGGTAGAGTAGTACAGTAAATAGTAAAAGTTTAAATATATTTCAACAGTTATTTGACAGAGTAGTACAGTAAAGAGTAAAGGTTTAAACACATTATAACTGTTATTTGATAGAGTAGTACGGTAAATAGTAAAAGTTTAAATATATTTCAACTGTTATTTGATGGAGTTGTACAGTAAAGAGTAAAAGCTTAAATACATTATAACTGTTAATCAATCGTGTAGTACACTAAATAGTAAAGGTTTAAGCACATTATAACTGTTATTTGGTAGATTAGCACGGTAAATAGTAAAGGTTTAAATACATTATAACTGTTATTTGATAGAGTAGTACAGTAAATAGTAAAGGTTTACATATATTTCAACTGTTATTTGGTAGAGTAGTACAGTAAATAGTAAAGGTTTAAACATATTTCAACTGTTATTTTGCGGGGTAGTACAGTAAATAGTAAAGGTTTAAATACATTATTACTGTAATTTGAAAGAGTAGTACAGTAAATAGTAAAGGTTTAAACACATTATAACTGTTATTTGATAGAGTAATACAGAAAATAGTCAAGGTTTAAACATATTTCAACTGTTATTTGATAGAGTAGTACAGATAATTGTAAAGGTTTAAACACATTACAACTGTTATTTGGTAGAGTAGAACAGTAAATAGTAAAGGTTTAAATACATTATTGCTGTTATTTGATAGAGTAGTACAGTAAATAGTAAAGGTTTACATATATTTCAACTGTTATTTGGTAGAGTAATACAGTAAATAGTAAAGGTTTAAACATATTTCAACTGTTATTTTGCGGGGTAGTACAGTAAATAGTAAAGGTTTAAATACATTATTACTGTAATTTGAAAGAGTAGTACAGTAAATAGTAAAGGTTTAAACACATTATAACTGTTATTTGATAGAGTAATACAGAAAATAGTCAAGGTTTAAAAAAATTAATACTGTTATTTGATAGAGTAGTACAGAAAATAGGAAAAGCTTAAATACATTATTACTCTTATTTGACAGAGTAGTACAGTAAATAGTAAAAGTTTAAATATATTTCAACTGTTATTTGATAGAGTAGTACAGTAAATAGTAATAGCTTAAATACATTATAACTGTTATCTGGTAGAGTAGTACAGTAAATAGTAAAAGTTTAAATATATTTCAACAGTTATTTGACAGAGTAGTACAGTAAAGAGTAAAGGTTTAAACACATTATAACTGTTATTTGATAGAGTAGTACGGTAAATAGTAAAAGTTTAAATATATTTCAACTGTTATTTGATGGAGTTGTACAGTAAAGAGTAAAAGCTTAAATACATTATAACTGTTAATCAATCGTAGTACACTAAATAGTAAAGGTTTAAGCACATTATAACTGTTATTTGGTAGATTAGCACGGTAAATAGTAAAGGTTTAAATACATTATAACTGTTATTTGATAGAGTAGTACAGTAAATAGTAAAGGTTTACATATATTTCAACTGTTATTTGGTAGAGTAGTACAGTAAATAGTAAAGGTTTAAACATATTTCAACTGTTATTTTATGGGTAGTACAGTAAATAGGAAAGGTTTAAATACATTATTACTGTAATTTGAAAGAGTAGTACAGTAAATAGTAAAGGTTTAAACACATTATAACTGTTATTTAATAGAGTAATACAGAAAATAGTCAAGGTTTAAACATATTTCAACTGTTATTTGATAGAGTAATACAGTAAATAGTAAAGGTTTAAATACATTATTACTGTTATTTGATAGAGTAGTACAGTAAATAGTAAAGGTTTAAATACATTATTACTGTTATTTGATAGAGTAGTACAGTAAATAGGAAAAGCTTAAATACATTATTACTCTTATTTGACAGAGTAGTACAGTAAATAGTAAAGGTTTAAGCACATTATTACTGTTATTTGATAGAGTAGTACAGTAAATAGTAAAAGTTTAAATATATTTCAACTGTTATTTGATAAAGTAGTACAGTAAATAGTAAAAGTTTAAATATATTTTAACTGTTATTTGATAGAGTAGTACAGATAATTGTAAAGGTTTAAACACATTACAACTGTTATTTGGTAGAGTAGAACAGTAAATAGTAAAGGTTTAAATACATTATTGCTGTTATTTGATAGAGTAGTACAGTAAATAGTAAAGGTTTACATATATTTCAACTGTTATTTGGTAGAGTAGTACAGTAAATAGTAAAGGTTTAAACATATTTCAACTGTTATTTTATGGGTAGTACAGTAAATAGTAAAGGTTTAAATACATTATTACTGTAATTTGAAAGAGTAGTACAGTAAATAGTAAAGGTTTAAACACATTATAACTGTTATTTGATAGAGTAATACAGAAAATAGTAAAGGTTTAAATACATTATTACTGTTATTTGATAGAGTAGTACAGTAAATAGTAAAGGTTTAAATACATTATTACTGTTATTTGATAGAGTACTACAGTAAATAGGAAAAGCTTAAATACATTATTACTCTTATTTGACACAGTAGTACAGTAAATAGTAAAGGTTTAAGCACATTATTACTGTTATTTGATAGAGTAGTACAGTAAATAGTAAAAGTTTAAATATATTTCAACTGTTATTTGATAAAGTAGTACAGTAAATAGTAAAAGTTTAAATATATTTTAACTGTTATTTGATAGAGTAGTACAGTAAATAGTAAAGGTTTAAATACATGATAACTGTTATTTGGTAGCGTAGAACAGTAAATAGTAAAGGTTTAAATACATTATTACTGTTATTTGATAGAGTAGTACAGATAATTGTAAAGGTTTAAACACATTACAACTGTTATTTGGTAGAGTAGTACAGTAAATAGTAAAGGTTTAAACATATTTCAACTGTTATTTTGCGGGGTAGTACAGTAAATAGTAAAGGTTTAAATACATTATTACTGTAATTTGAAAGAGTAGTACTGTAAATAGTAAAGGTTTAAACACATTATAACTGTTATTTGATAGAGTAATACAGAAAATAGTAAAGGTTTAAATACATTATTACTGTTATTTGATAGAGTAGTACAGTAAATAGTAAAGGTTTAAATACATTATTACTGTTATTTGATAGAGTAGTACAGTAAATAGGAAAAGCTTAAATACATTATTACTCTTATTTGACAGAGTAGTACAGTAAATAGTAAAGGTTTAAGCACATTATTACTGTTATTTGATAGAGTAGTACAGTAAATAGTAAAAGTTTAAATATATTTCAACTGTTATTTGATAGAGTAGTACAGTAAATAGTAATAGCTTAAATACATTATAACTGTTATCTGGTAGAGTAGTACAGTAAATAGTAAAAGTTTAAATATATTTCAACTGTTATTTGATGGAGTTGTACAGTAAAGAGTAAAAGCTTAAATACATTATAACTGTTAATCCATCGTGTAGTACACTAAATAGTAAAGGTTTAAGCACATTATAACTGTTATTTGGTAGATTAGCACGGTAAATAGTAAAGGTTTAAATACATTATAACTGTTATTTGATAGAGAAGTACAGTAAATAGTAAAGGTTTAAACATATTTCAACTCTTATTTGGTAGAGTAGTACAGTAAATAGTAAAAGCTTAAAAACATTATTACTGTTATTTGATCGAGTAGTACAATAAATAGTAAAGGTTTTAACACATTATAACTGTTATTTGGTAGAGTAGTACAGTAAATAGTAAAGGTTTAAACACATTATATCAGTTATTTGATCAAGTAGTAGAGTAAATAGTAAAGGTTTAAATATATTATTACTGTTATTTGATAGATTAGTATCGTAAATAGTAAAGGTTTAAATACATTATTACTGTTATTTGATGGAGTAGTACAGTAAATAGTAAAGGTTTAAACATTATTACTGTTATTTGATAGAGTAATACAGGAAATAGTACAGGTTTAAACACATTATATCAGTTATTTGATCAAGTAATAGAGTAAATAGTGAAGGTTTAAACACATTATAACAGTTATTTGATCGAGAAATACAGGAAATAGTAAAGCTTTAAATACATTTCAACTTTATTTGATAGAGTAGTACAGTAAATAGTTAAGATTTCAACACATTATAACTGTTATTTGGCAGAGTAGAACAGTAAGTAGTAAAAGTTCAAATGTATTTTAACTGTTATTTGGTAGAGTAGTACAGGAAATAGTAAAGGTTTAAATACATTATAACAGTTATTTGATCGAGTAATACAGTAAATAGTAAAGGTTTAAACACATTATAACTGTTATTTGGTAGAATAGTACAGTAAATAGTAACAGTTTAAATATATTTCAACAGTTATTTGATAGAGTAGTACAGATAATTGTAAAGGTTTAAACACATTACAACTGTTATTTGGTAGAGTAGTAGAGTAAATAGTAAAGGTTTAAATACATTATTACTGTTATTTGATAGAGTAGTACAGTAAATAGTAAAGGTTTAAATATATTTCAACTGCTATTTGATAGAGTAGTACGGTAAATAGTAAAAGCTTAAATACATTATAACTGTTATTTGGTAGAGTAGTACAGTAAATAGTAAAAGCTTAAATACATTATAACTGTTATTTGGTAGAGTAGTACAGTAAATAGTAAAGGTTTAAACATATTTCAACTGTTATTTTATGGGTAGTACAGTAAATAGTAAAGGTTTAAATACATTATTACTGTAATTTGAAAGAGTAGTACAGTAAATAGTAAAGGTTTAAACACATTATAACTGTTATTTGAGAGAGTAATACAGAAAATAGTAAAGGTTTAAATACATTATTACTGTTATTTGATAGAGTAGTACAGTAAATAGTAAAGGTTTAAATACATTATTACTTTTATTTGATAGAGTAGTACAGTAAATAGGACAAGCTTAAATACATTATTACTCTTATTTGACAGAGTAGTACAGTAAATAGTAAAGGTTTAAGCACATTATTACTGTTTTTTGATAGAGTAGTACAGTAAATAGTAAAAGTTTAAATATATTTCAACTGTTATTTGATAGAGTAGTACAGTAAATAGTAATAGCTTAAATACATTATAACTGTTATCTGGTAGAGTAGTACAGTAAATAGTAAAAGTTTAAATATATTTCAACTGTTATTTGATGGAGTTGTACAGTAAAGAGTAAAAGCTTAAATACATTATAACTGTTAATCCATCGTGTAGTACACTAAATAGTAAAGGTTTAAGCACATTATAACTGTTATTTGGTAGATTAGCACGGTAAATAGTAAAGGTTTAAATACATTATAACTGTTATTTGATAGAGTAGTACAGTAAATAGTGAAGGTTTAAACATATTTCAACTGTTATTTGGTAGAGTAGTACAGTAAATAGTAAAAGCTTAAAAACATTATTACTGTTATTTGATCGAGTAGTACAATAAATAGTAAAGGTTTTAACACATTATAACTGTTATTTGGTAGAGTAGTACAGTAAATAGTAAAGGTTTAAACACATTATATCAGTTATTTGATCAAGTAGTAGAGTAAATAGTAAAGGTTTAAATATATTATTACTGTTATTTGATAGATTAGTATCGTAAATAGTAAAGGTTTAAATACATTATTACTGTTATTTGATGGAGTAGTACAGTAAATAGTAAAGGTTTAAACATTATTACTGTTATTTGATAGAGTAATACAGGAAATAGTACAGGTTTAAACACATTATATCAGTTATTTGATCAAGTAATAGAGTAAATAGTGAAGGTTTAAACACATTATAACAGTTATTTGATCGAGAAATACAGGAAATAGTAAAGCTTTAAATATATTTCAACTTTATTTGATAGAGTAGTACAGTAAATAGTCAAGATTTCAACACATTATAACTATTATTTGGCAGAGTAGAACAGTAAGTAGTAAAAGTTCAAATGTATTTTAACTGTTATTTGGTAGAGTAGTACAGGAAATAGTAAAGGTTTAAATACATTATAACAGTTATTTGATCGAGTAATACAGTAAATAGTAAAGGTTTAAACACATTATAACTGTTATTTGGTAGAATAGTACAGTAAATAGTAACAGTTTAAATACATTTCAACAGTTATTTGATAGAGTAGTACAGATAATTGTAAAGGTTTAAACACATTACAACTGTTATTTGGTAGAGTAGTAGAGTAAATAGTAAAGGTTTAAATACATTATTACTGTTATTTGATAGAGTAGTACAGTAAATAGTAAAGGTTTACATATATTTCAACTGTTATTTGATAGAGTAGTACGGTAAATAGTAAAAGCTTAAATACATTATAACTGTTATTTGGTAGAGTAGTACAGTAAATAGTAAAAGCTTAAATACATTATAACTGTTATTTGGTAGAGTAGTACAGTAAATAGTAAAGGTTTAAACATATTTGAACTGTTATTTGGTGGAGTAGTACAGTAAATAGTAAAGGTTTAAATACATTATTACTGTAATTTGATAGAGTAGTACAGTAAATAGTAAAGATTTAAACACATTATAACTGTTATTTGATAGAGTAATACAGTAAATAGTAAAGGTTTAAACATATTTCAACTGTTATTTGATAGAGTAATACAGTAAATAGTACAGGTTTAAATACATTATCACTGTTATTTGATAGAGTAGTACAGTAAATAGTAAAGGTTTGAACATATTTCAACTGTTATTTGGTAGAGTAGTACAGTAAATAGTAAAAGCTTAAATACATTATTACTGTTATTTGAACAAGTACTACAATAAATGGTAAAGGTTTTAACACATTATAACTGTTATTTGGGAGAGTAGTACAGTAAATAGTAAAGGTTTAAATATATTTCAATTGTTATTTGGTAGAGTAGTACAGTAAATAGTAAAAGTTTACATATATTTCAACAGTTATTTGATAGAGTAGTACAGTAAATAGGAAAAGCTTAAATACATTAATACTCTTATTTGATAGAGTAGTACAGTAAATAGTAAAGGTTTAAGCACATTATTACTGTTATTTGATAGAGTAGTACAGTAAATAGTAAAAGTTTAAATATATTTCAACTGTTATTTGATAGAGTAGTAAAGTAAATAGTAATAGCTTAAATACATTGTAACTGTTATTTGGTAGAGTAGTACAGTAAATAGTAAAAGTTTAAATTTATTTCAACTGTCATTTGATAGAGTAGTACAGTAAATAGTAAAAGTTTAAATACATTATAACTGTTATTTGGTCGAGTAGTACAATAACTAGTAAAGGTTTAAACACATAACAGTTATTTGATCGAGAAATACAGTAAATAGTAAAGGTTTAAATGTATTTCAACTGTAATTTGATGGAGCTGTACAGTAAATAGTAAAAGCTTAAATATATTATTACTGTTATTTGATATAGTACAGAAAATAGTAAAGGTTTAAATACATATTATTTGACGGAGTAGAACAGTAAATAGTAAAAGCTTGAAAACATAATAACTGTTATTTGATAGAGTAGTACAGTAAATAGTAAAAGCTTAAATACATGATAACAGTTATTTGATACAGTAGTACAGTAAATAGTAAGAGCTTAACTACATTATTACTGTTATTTGATAGAGTAGTACAATAAATAGTAAAGGTTTAAACACATTATAACTGTTATTTGATAGAGTAGTACAGTAAATAGCAAAAGCTTAAATACATTATAACTGTTATTTGGTAGAGTAATACAGTAAATAGTAAAGGTTTAAATACATTATTACTGTTATTTAATAGAGTAGTCCAGTAAATTGTAAAGGTTTAAACACATTACACCTGTTATTTGATAGAGTAGTACACTAAATAGTAAAGGTTTAAAAACATTATAACAGTTATTTGATCGAGAAATACAGTAAATAGTAAAGGTTTAAATATATATTCAACTGTTATTTGACAGAGTAGTGCAGTAAATAGTAAAAGCTTAAATACAGTATTCCTGTTATTTGATATAGTAGTTCAGTAAATAGTAAAGGTTTAAACACATTATAACAGTTATTTGATCAAGTAGTGGAGTAAATAGTAAAGATTTAAAAATATTATTACTGTTATTTGGTAGAGTAGTACAGTAAATAGTAAAAACTTAGATGTATTTTAACTGTTATTTGATAGAGTAGTACATAAATAGTAAAGATTTAAATACATTATTAATGTTATTTGGTAGAGTAGTACTGTAAATAGTAAAAGTTTAAATGTATTTCAACAGTTATTTGATAGAGTAGTACAGTAAATAGTAAAAGCTTAAAAACATTATAACTGTTATTTGGTAGAGTAGTACAGTAAATAGTAAAAGTTTAAATATATTTCAACAGTTATTTGATAGAGTAGTACAGTGAATCGTAAAAGTTTAAATATATTTCAACTGTTAATTGATAGAGTAGTACAGTAAATAGTAAAAGCTTAAATACATTATTACTGTTATTTGATAGAGTAGTACAGGAAATAGTAAAGGTTTAAATACATTATAACATTTATTTGATCGAGTAATACAGTAAATAGTAAAGGTATAAGCACGTTATTACTGTTATTTAATAGAGTAGTACAGTAAATAATAAAGGTTTAAATACATTATTAATGTTATTTGATAGAGTCGTACTGTAAATACTAAAAGTTTAAATATATTTCAAGTGTTAATTGATAGAGTAGTACAGAAAATAGTAAAGGTTTAAATACATAATAACTATTATTTGATGGAGTAGTAGTGTTATGGACGCTGTTGTACATATACTGTATGTAGTGAGAAGTGTGTCGAGGTCCCACTCCTGCAGGTCGTTCCGCTGTCGGGAAGACATCTCCCGAGTGATTGGTGCAGCGTTCCTGCGCCTTGGCTGTCTCCTCCTCTTCTCCACCGCACTCCACCAGTCAACGGCGGATGCGGAAGGACCGAAGGCATCAAGAGGAGCCCTAGGAACCACAGTGGGGGTGGCTGTGATTCCCTCTCTCAGTCCACCTCGCCCTCACTCTCGTGTCAGTGTTAAACGTGTTGTGTCGTAGAGGGAACAAAACTAGGATCAGATTGTAAGGGATTGGGGCTCAGGTTATTTGACTGTTCTGTGTTTCGCGTAACCCATCAGAGTACTGTGTGCGCCTTGGCTTCTCGCCCTGTGTTTTCTTTTGTAATGCATTAACAGATTCATTTGTTATTTTTAGCGTATCAGAGTTGTTACGTATCTTTTGTTAATTCATACTTTTTCTGATTGCCTTGTCTTTTCTTTTAGGCATTTGATTCTCCCTTAATCTTAGACTAAAATAGGGACGTAACATAATTGGGGGCTCGTCTGGGATATATTTTCTTTAATTCCCGTTGGTAATAGCTGTTAAGCTGTGCCGGTGGACACTCACTGAGGTTGTTAGTCAGGTGCTAAGTCGTGGAATGAGGGATGGTTGTGTTTTGATCTTGGAAATTCATTGCTCATCCCACTCGGGAGCAATTTGAAAATTGCTGCAAGGATGATTTGATAACTATCGCTGACCGCTTCCAGGTCCCGATTTCAAGACGATGGCTAAAGAAGGACCTTAAAGTGCAATTAGCAGGTAAACTAGTAGAGCTGGGGGTGCTTCGTTTGCCAACTCTGCCCCCTGGGTTTGCTGTGCAGGCTTCCAGCGCTCAAGCTGTGGAGCTCAGCCCTCCTGAGGGAGGAACTCCCGGTGCAGCAGCTGCGACTCCCGACCGGGGTGTTGATGGTAGGGTAGACGGGTTAGTAAAATCGCCTGTAACATTACCTCGTTATGACCCCCTTTCGTCTAGTTCTGCGGGATCCCGTGATGATGCCCGTCTTAGGGTGCGCTTGGCCCACCTCCAGATTGAGGCTCAGGAAAAGGCACAGGTTCAACAAGCACAGCTAGACTACCAGTTGCAAATAAAGCGGTTGGAGCTTGAGGCAGACAAGGCCGTCTGGCTGCGTCAGCTTGAACTCGAATCACAGAGGGGAGCTCATCCCTCTGATGCTCACACTGCATCTGCAAATGCACCTTCCACTTCTACTGATTCATCTTCTGATTCATTTGACGTGAGTAAGCACATATCCTTAGTACCAATATTCCGAGAGAGTGAAGTGGATGCATATTTTTGCGCATTTGAGCGCATTGCTACGGCCCTCCAATGGCCACCTGAGATGTGGGCACTGCTATTGCAGTGCAAAATTCATGGCAAAGCTCAAGAGGCCATCTCTGCTCTCCCTCTAGAGGAGAGCCTAGAATATGATAAAGTAAAAGGGGCAATTTTGCAAATCTATGAATTGGTTCCAGAGGCCTACAGACAGAAATTTAGAGGTTACAGAAAAAGCCCTACCCAAACCTACGTTGAGTTTGCTAGGGATAAGAGAGGCTTATTCGATAAGTGGTGTGTTGCTTGTAAAGTTGGGGATTTTGCATCACTGCGGGAACTAGTGTTACTTGAGGAATTCAAAAAGTGTCTCCCTGAACCCCTGGTGGTTCACCTGAACGAACAAAAGGTTCAGACCCTTTCCGCTGCTGCTGTGTTGGCAGATGAATATAGGCTCACGCACAAAATGTCCTTTTCTCTGCCGATCCCCGCTGGTGAGAGGCATAAATCGACAACTCCCACACAGAGTGGAACCCCTAGAACGCACACTCTCCGCAAGGAAGAGCGCGAGTGTTTTTACTGTCATAAGACTGGACATGTTATTGTTAATTGTCCGCTTCTTAAACGCAAGGAAGAGCAGCAGCAACAGTAATCCTTGTCTAGCATGTCCCGACCCAAAGGTATTGGTCTGATTAGGTCCAAAACATCCTCGGTATTTCCGGGTGGCCAGGTTGGGAGTGAGGAGAGCCCAGATCATTGTTTTAAGCCATTCATTTTTGAGGGACTAGTGTCACTGACTGGTAAGCCTGAGGACCAAAAGCCCGTGCGCATTTTACGCGACACAGGGGGATCACAGTCTGTGATCATAGCGGGAGCATTACCATTTTCCCATAAATCAGCGTGTGGCTCTAGTACGGTGCTTAACGGCATAGAGATGGGTTATGTCCCGCGGCCGTTGCATAGGATCCATGTCCAGTCCGATTTAGTTACTGGGGTTTTCCGCATTGCCGTTTGCCCTGCACTTCCGATCCGTGGCGTTGACCTCTTAACAGGAAACAATTTGATAGAGTAGTACAGTAAATTGTAAAGGTTTAAACACATTACAACTGTTATTTGGTAGAGTGGTACAGTAAATAGTAGAGGTTTAAATACATTATTACTGTTATTTGATAGAGTAGTACAGTAAATAATAAAAGCTTAAATACATAATAACTGTTATTTGATCAAGTAGTACACTAAATAGTAAAGGTTTCAACACATTACAACTGTTATTTGGTAGAGTAGTACAGTAAATAGTAAAAGCTTAAATACAGTAAATAGTAAATAGTAAAAGCTTAACTACATTATAACTGTTATTTCGTGAAGTAGTACAGTAAATAGTAAATGTTTAAACATATTACAACTGTTATTTGGTGGAGTTGTACAGTGAAGACTAAAGTTTTAATATATTTCAACTGTTATTTGGTAGAGTAGCACAGTAAATAGTAAAGGTTTAAATACATTATTACTGTTATTTGATAGAGTAGTACAGTGAATAGTAAAAGCTTAAATACATTATAACTGTTATTTGGTAGAGTAGTACAGTAAATAGTAAAGGTTTAAACATTATTACTGTTATTTGATACAGTAGTACAGTAAATAGTAAAAGCTTAAATACATTATAACTGTTATTTGGTAGAGTAGCACAGTAAATAGTAAAGGTTTAAACACTGTTCATGTTATTTTGTACAGTAGTACAATAAATAGTAAACACATTATAACTGTTATTTGATGGAGTAGTACAGTAAATAGTAAAGGTTTAAACATTATTACTATTATTTGATAGAGTAGTACAGTAAATAGTGAAGGTTTAAATACATTATTAATATTATTTGATAGAGTAGTACAGTAAACAGTAAAAGTTTAAATATATTTCAACAGTTATTTGATAGAGTAGTACAGTAAACAGTAAAAGCTTAAATACATTATAACTGTTATTTGATAGAGTAGTACAGTAAACAGTAAAGCTTTAAATACATTATTACTGTTATTTGATAGAGTAGTACAGTAAATAGTAAAAGTTTAAATGTATTTTAACTGTAATTTGATAGAGTAGCACAGTAAATAGTAAAGGTTTAAACACTATTCATGTTATTTTGTACAGTAGTACAATAAATAGTAAAGGTTTAAACACATTATAATTGTTATTTGGTAAAGTAGTAAATAGTAAAGGTTTAAATACATTATCAATATTATTTGATAGAGTAGTACAGTAAATAGTAAAAGCCTGAATACATTATAACTGTTATTTGATAGAGTAGTACAGTAAATAGTAAAGGTTTAATACATTATTACTGTGATTTGATAGAGTAGTACAGAAAATTGTAAAGGTTTAAACACATTACAACTGTTATTTGATAGTGTAGTACGTTAAATAGTAAAGTTTAAATACATTATTACTGTTATTTGATAGAGTAGTACAGTAAATAGTAAAAGCGTAAATACATTATAACTGTTATTTGGTAGAGTAGTACAGTAAATAGTAAAGGTTTAAATACATTATTACTGTTATTTGATGGAGTTGTACAGTAAATAGTAAAAGCATAAATACATTATTACTGTTATTTGGTAGAGTAGTACAGTAAATAGTAAAGGTTTAAACATTATTACTGTTATTTGATAGAGTAGTACAGTAAATAGTAAAAGCTTAAATACATTATAACTGTTATTTGGTAGAGTAGTGCAGTAAATAGTAAAGATTTAAACGCATTATAATGGTTATTTGATCGAGAAATACAGTAAACAGTAAAAGCTTAAATACATTATAACTGTTATTTGATAGAGTAGTACAATAAATAGTGAAGGTTTAAATACATTATTAATATTATTTGATAGAGTAGTACAGTAAACAGTAAATGTTTAAATATATTTCAACAGTTATTTGATAGAGTAGTACAGTAAACAGTAAAAGCTTAAATACATTATAACTGTTATTTGATAGAGTAGTACAGTAAACAGTAAAGCTTTAAATACATTATTACTGTTATTTGATAGAGTAGTACAGTAAATAGTAAAAGTTTAAATGTATTTTAACTGTAATTTGATAGAGTAGCACAGTAAATAGTAAAGGTTTAAACACTATTCATGTTATTTTGTACAGTAGTACAATAAATAGTAAAGGTTTAAACACATTATAATTGTTATTTGGTAAAGTAGTAAATAGTAAAGGTTTAAATACATTATCAATATTATTTGATAGAGTAGTACAGTAAATAGTAAAAGCCTGAATACATTATAACTGTTATTTGATAGAGTAGTACAGTAAATAGTAAAGGTTTAATACATTATTACTGTGATTTGATAGAGTAGTACAGAAAATTGTAAAGGTTTAAACACATTACAACTGTTATTTGATAGTGTAGTACGTTAAATAGTAAAGTTTAAATACATTATTACTGTTATTTGATAGAGTAGTACAGTAAATAGTAAAAGCGTAAATACATTATAACTGTTATTTGGTAGAGTAGTACAGTAAATAGTAAAGGTTTAAATACATTATTACTGTTATTTGATGGAGTTGTACAGTAAATAGTAAAAGCATAAATACATTATTACTGTTATTTGGTAGAGTAGTACAGTAAATAGTAAAGGTTTAAACATTATTACTGTTATTTGATAGAGTAGTACAGTAAATAGTAAAAGCTTAAATACATTATAACTGTTATTTGGTAGAGTAGTGCAGTAAATAGTAAAGATTTAAACGCATTATAATGGTTATTTGATCGAGAAATACAGTAAACAGTAAAAGCTTAAATACATTATAACTGTTATTTGATAGAGTAGTACAATAAATAGTAAACGCATTATAACTGTTATATGATGGAGTAGTACAGTAAATAGTAAAGGTTTAAACATTATTACTATTATTTGATAGAGTAGTACAGTAAATAGTAAAACTTCAAACGTATTTTAACTCTTATTTGATAGAGTAGTACAGTAAATAGTGAAGGTTTAAATACATTATTAATATTATTTAATAGTGTAGTACAGTAAACAGTAAAAGTTTAAATATATTTCAACAGTTATTTGATAGAGTAGTACAGTAAATAGTAAAAGCTTAAATACATTATAAATGTTATTTGATAGAGTAGTACAGTAAACAGTAAAAGTTTAAATATATTTCAACAGTTATTTGATAGTGTAGTACAGTAAACAGTAAAAGCTTAAATACATTATAACTGTTATTTGATAGAGTAGTACAGTAAATAGTAAAGGTTTAAATACATTATTACTGTTATTTGATAGAGTAGTACAGTAAATAGTAAAGGTTTAAATACATTGCTGTTATTTGATAGAGTAGTACAGCAAATAGTAAAGATTTCAATACATTATTACTGTCATTTGATAGAGTCGTACAGTAAATAGTAAAAGTTTAAATGTATTTTAACTGTTATTTGATAGAGTAGCACAGTAAATAGTAAAGGTTTAAACACTATTCATGTTATTTTGTACAGTAGTACAATAAATAGTAAAGGTTTAAACACATTATAATTGTTAATTGGTAAAGTAGTAAATAGTAAAGGTTTAAATACATTGTTACTGTTATTTGATAGAGTAGTACAGTAAAAAGTGAAGGTTTAAATACATTATTACTGTTATTTGATAGAGTAGTACAGTAAATAGTAAAGGTTTAAATACATTGCTGTTATTTGATAGAGTAGTACAGTAAATAGTAAAAGCTTAAATACATTATAACTGTTATTTGGTAGAGTAGTACAGTAAAGAGTAAATGTTTAAACATATTTCAACTGTTTTTTGGTAGAGTAGCACAGTAAATAGTAAAGGTTTAAATATATTTCGACTGTTATTCGGTAGAGTAGTACAGTAAACAGTAAAGATTTAAATACATTATTATTGTTATTTGATAGAGTAAATAGTAAAGGTTTAAACACATTATAACTGTTATTTGTTAAAGTATGGTAGTTAATAGTAAAGGTTTAAATATATTATTAATATTATTTGATAGAGTAGTACAGTAAATAGTAAAAGTTTAAATATATTTCAACTGTTATTTGATAGAGTAGTACAGTAAATAGTAAAAGTTTAAATATATTTCAACAGTTATTTGATAGAGTAGTACAGTAAATAGTAAACGTTTAAATATATTTCAACAGTTATTTGATAGAGTAGTACAGAAAATAGTAAAGGTTTAAGCACAATATTACTGTTATTGGATAGAGTAGTACAGTAAATAGGAAAGGCTTAAATATATTCCAACTGTTATTGGATAGATTAGTACAGAAAATAGTAAAGGTTCAAATACATAATAACTATTGTTTGTTGGAGTAGTACAGTAAATAGTAAAAGCTTAAATACATAATAACTGTTATTTGATAGAGTAGTACGGTAAATAGTAAAAGCTTAAATACATAATAACTGTTATTTGATAGTGTAGTACAATAAATAGTAAAGGTTTAAACACATTATAACTGTTATTTGGTAGAGTAGTACAGTAAATAGTAAAGGTTTAAATATATTTCAGCTGTTATTTGATAGAGTAGTACAGTAAATAGTAAAGGTTTAAACACATTGTTACTGTTATTTGATATAGTAGTACAGTAAATAGTAAAGGTTTAAACACATTATAACAGTTATTTGATAGAGTAGTACAGTAAATAGCAAAGGTTTAAAGCCATTATAACTGTTGTTTGATAGAGTAGTACAGTAAATAGTAAAAGTCTAAATATATTTCAACTGTCATTTGATAGAGTAGTACAGTAAATAGTAAAAGCTTAAATACATAATAACTTTTATTTGATAGAGTAGAACAGTAAATAGTAAAGGTTTAAGCAGATTACAACTGTTATTTGATAGTGTAGTACGTTAAATAGTAAAGTTTAAATACATTATTACTGTTATTTGATAGAGTAGTACAGTAAATAGTAAAAGCGTAAATACATTATAACTGTTATTTGGTAGAGTAGTACAGTAAATAGTAAAGGTTTAAATACATTATTACTGTTATTTGATGGACTTGTACAGTAAATAGTAAAAGCATAAATACATTATTACTGTTATTTGGTAGAGTAGTACAGTAAATAGTAAAGGTTTAAACATTATCACTGTTATTTGATCGAGTAGTACAGTAAATAGTAAAAGCTTAAATACATGATAACTGTTATTTGGTAGAGTAGTGCAGTAAATAGTAAAGGTTTAAACGCATTATAATGGTTATTTGATCGAGAAATACAGTAAATAGTAAAAGTTTAAACAAATTCTAACAGTTATTTGATGGAGAAATACAGTAAATAGTAAAGGTTTAAATATATTTCAACTGTTATTTGATAGAGTAATTCAGTAAATAGTAAAAGTTTAAACACATTATAACTGTTATTTAGTAGAGTAGTTCAGTAAATAGTAAAGGTTTAAATACAATATAACTGTTATTTGATAGAGTACTACAGTAAATAGTAAAAGTTTAAATACATTATTAATGTTATTTGGTAGATTAGTACAGTAAATAGTAAAGGTTTAAATATATTTCAACTGTTATTTGATAGAGTAATTCAGTAAATAGTAAAAGTTTAAACACATTATTAATGTTATTTGGTAGAGTAGTACAGTAAATAGTAAAGGTTTAAACACTATTCATGTTATTTTGTACAGTAGTACAATAAATAGTAAAGGTTTAAAGACATTATAACTGTTATTTGGTAGAGTAGTATAGTAAATAGTAAAAGTTTAAATATATTTCAACAGTTATTTGATATAATAGTACAGTAAATAGTAAAGGTTTAGAGACATTAGTAATAATATTTGATAGAGTAGTGCAGTAAATAGTAAAAGTTTAAATATATTTCAACAGTTATTTGATAGAGTATTACAGTAAATAGTAAAGGTTTAAATACATTATTAATATTATTTGATAGAGTAATACAGTAAATAGTAAAAGCTTAAATACATTATAACTGTTATTTGATAGAGTAGTACAGTAAATAGTAAAAGTGTAAATATATTTCAACAGTTATTTGATATAGCACAGTAAATAGTAAAAGCTTAAATATATTTCAACTGTTAATTGATAGAGTAGTACAGAAAATAGTAAAGGTTCAAATACATAATAACTGTTATTTGATAGAGTAGTACAATAAAAAGTAAAGGTTTAAACACATTATTGTCATGATCCGTCTGTCTGAGTTAACCATTTTTGTCCCGTGCATACATGTGGTCTTGTCATTTCCTGTTGAAATAACTGTGTTCCCTCTCGTTTCAAATTCACACTTCCTCCTGTTTCCCGCGTTTTGTGATTGTCTGACCCCGCCCTAATTGTCTCCACCTTTTCCCCATCACCTCATGTATAAATAGTCCTGTCTTCCCTTGTCTCGTTGCGTGATCGTCATGTTCCCTGTGTCCGTGTGTTCATCACTCCCCTCGTTTGCCTCCCACGTTTTCCAGCTTCCTCGTGCCTCCAGTGGTAATTTTGTTTGTAGTTTTGATAGCCTGTTTTTGTTTTCACAAGAAGAATTCTCCTCGGAGTAGATCCTTCTGGGTTTTTTTTGTGTGTTTATTTATTAAGTTTTCTCCCAGTTTGTGATAATTCCCTCCTCTTGTGTAGAGTTGTAGTTGTCCCGTTTATTTTCTATAGTTTCCCTTATCCTAGTCTTCCTCCCTTCCCTTCGTAGTGCTCCTTGTTAGTTTCCCTCCATTTTGCCAGTTAGTGTGCTCTGTGCATTAACTTTTCATAGCCTTACCTAGCTAGCGTTCCCCTTTTCTTTTGCAGGTAACGCTAACTGTTTTCCCTCTCGGCTTTGAGAGTGGGTTTTGTTTTTCCCCCCATTTTATAATCGAGAGTAGAAAGAGTAGGGATTCCCCGGACGCGCGCCTCCACCTGCCAGGTGGCCCGTGGCCGTGCTCCACCTCCCCGCTGGAATACCGTGCTTGATTGCCCTGTCTATTCTAATAAAGACTGTTGTGAGAACTGTAATACTGTCTGAGAGTCGTGCGTCTGGGTTCCTGGTCATGGATCCTTGTCAATTATAAGTGATATTTGGTAGAGTAGTACAGTAAATAGTAAAGGTTTAAATGCATTATAATGGTTATTTGATCGAGAAATACAGTAAATAGTAAAGGTTTAAATATATTTCAACTGTTATTTGATAGAGTAGCACAGTAAATAGTAAAAGTTTAAACACATTATAACTGTTATTTGGTTGAGTAGTACAGTAAATAGTAAATGTTTAAACACTATTCATGTTATTTTGTACAGTAGTACAATAAATAGTAAAGGTTTAAACACATTATAACTGTTATTTGATGGAGTATTACAGTAAATAGTAAAGGTTTAAACATTATTACTGTTATTTGATAGAGTAGTACGGTAAATAGTAAAACTTTAAATATATTTTAACTGTTATTTGATAGAGTAGTACAGTAAATAGTGAAAGTTTGAATACATTATTAATATTATTTGGTAGTGTAGTACAGTAAACAGTAAAAGTTTAAATATACTTCAACAGTTATTTGATAGAGTAGTACAGTAAATAGTAAAAGCTTAAATACATTATAAATGTTATTTGATAGAGTAGTACAGTAAACAGTAAAAGTTTAAATATATTTCAACAGTTATTTGATAGAGTAGTACAGTAAATAGAAAAAGCTTAAGTACATTATAACTGTTATTTGATAGAGTAGTATAGTAAATAGTAAATGTTTAAACACATTATAACTGTTGTTTGATAGAGTAGTACAGTAAATAGTAAAGGTTTAAATACATTATTACTGTTATTTGATAGAGTAGTACAGTAAATAGTAAAGGTTTAAATACATTATTACTGTTATTTGATAGAGTAGTACAGTAAATAGTAAAAGCTTAAATACATTATAACTGTTATTTGGTAGAGTAGTACAGTAAATAGTAAAAGTTTAAATACATTATTACTGTTATTTGATAGAGTAGTACAGTAAATAGTAAAGGTTTAAACATTATTACTGTTATTTGATAGAGTAGTATAGTAAATAGTAAAAGCTTCAATACATTATAACTGTTATTTGGTAGAGTAGTACAGTAAATAGTAAAGGTTTAAACACATTATAATGGTTATTTGATCGAGAAATACAGTAAATAGTAAAGGTTTAAATTAGGGCTGTCAAACGATTAAAAATTTTAATCGAGTTAATTACAGCTTAAAAATGAATTAATTGTAATTAATCGCAATTCAAATTATCCCCAAAATATGTCATTTTCTGTAAATTATTGTTAGAATGGAAATAAATGACACAAGGTGGATATATACTGTACAGCAACATATTGTATTTGTTCATTACAACCATAAATCCACACTGGATGGCATTAATATTTTTCAAGAACATAAATTATTTCTTAGACAGTATTCTTTTTTTCTCTTCAAAATCAACAAGAGTTTTTCTTTCTGTCTTTCTTTCTTTCTTTCTTTCAGTAACAGGACAGCATTTTTCCCCCTCTTCAAACTAGCACAACAGGGCCACTCTTTTTTTTATCTTATCAAAAATTCAAAACCAGAACATCAGGCTAAATCTACCTGCTTTGAGCTTCACCATATAAATCAAATGTTTCTTCTGCTGTGTCTGTGTGTGTGTGTGTGTGTGTGTGTGTGTGTGTGTGTGTACATTTAAATGTGGCCCTCTTCTCTACTCATCCTCTAGCCAGTCGCTAAGGCAAACCAACTTATTCACATTTTCTGACAGTAAAGCTGCCCTCTTCTTGTTCACAACATGACCAGCTACTGAGAAGAGTCTTTCACATGGAACAGAGGTTGCAGGAGCAGATAGATATTTACGAGCCAGCGGGGCCAGCTTCTCATGGGCTCCTGCATGAGATGACCACCACCGCAAGGGACAGTCCTCCACATCAATGGTGGGCTCTGCTCTGTACCTGTGTATGGCTCTGTCAGGCTGTACCTCCTCCTCAGATTCAGAATCTGACCCCAGCTGTAGAAGAAGGTTCATTTTCTCCATGGGTGGCCCATCTTCAGTCTGTTGAGGTCATCTGGGTGATTCGTCTCGCAGCATTCCTCCAAGTGTGGTCCACACGCCTTCTCTCTCTGTCTTGAGCAGGCTCTTTAAGTCTTTAAAACCTGGATCCAACGCCGTTGCGATCTTGAGCCATTCGTGGTTGATGTTCTCTTGGCGAGAGGTTAGGTAGTCCTTGATTTTTTCTTTGAATTTCACCACATATGCAGGGTCCTCTTCAGACACTTCCATTGTATTCTGCAAGTGGCGGAGGGCAGGCAGTACCATGGAGCAGGAGACGTAGGCCTCTCCGCCCAGGAGCTCAGTTACATACCTGCAGTGGAAAACACACACACACACACACACACACACACACACACACAGAGAGAGAGGAAAGGAAAGATAATGTAAATTACTTGAACACAACTTGTAAGATAGATTATTCATTTGTTTCATTTAATTTCAGCCTGCAATGAATGGTCACATTATATAGCCTATTCATTTTATCAATTTTATGTCAGCCTACAATCTACAATATGTGGTCACTTTATATCAGTGGTTCTCAAAGTGGATTTATGGTCTAAATTGCCCCTTACAAGTCTGTGACAGTGTACAATTTGTAGGCTACACTATCAGAGTTAAGAGGAGACCTTGAAATTTGACAGTTTGAGAATCACAGCATTAAATGTCATGCTTACCGACAGGGCTCTAGTAGGGTCTCAAGTTTGTGGATTTTGTCCCATTCGGCTGGCGTCAGCATAACAAGTTTATGCTGCTGTTGGCTCAGGGTGGCTTTTATTGCAGCTTGATTGCGTGACAGGCGCTGCACCATTTCCAACGTGGAATTCCAGCGCGTTGAAACATCCTGGGTCAGTGGCTCCTCCGTTTCTTTTTGTGACTTTTGCACTGCGTTCAGCTGCGCCAGGTTCGCTGGGCTATGCTTGAAATGACCCACAATTTTGCGACACTTGGCCAACGCAGTGTCAAACCCACTGTCGGCCAGACTCACAGTGATGCTTCTCTGTATGATGTGGGCGATACATGGCATGTGATCGTATGGTAGGATGCGAGCCGCGGCAATCATATTACGTGCGCTGTCCGTCGCTATGATTGTAATTTTCCCTTCGATATCCCACTTGCGCGCAACAGTTTGGAACTGTTCAGCGCATGCCGATGCAAAGTGGCGTTCTTCTGTTTTCATTACAGTTAATGCGAATGAGACCAGTTCCCATTTTTTAGTGATGTGATGTGCAGTCACTCCCAGGTAATTAGTGTTACTCACTGAGGTCCAGTGGTCTCCTGTCAGGGCAACATATTCCGCTTGAGATAAAGCCTCTTCTTTTTTCTTTTTCTCGGTCTCATACTGGCTGTGGATCCTAGTCATTATTGTGGTTCTGCATGGTGGCTTGTAGGACGGGTCGAGGGATGCTACTCTTATTGTTTTAGCGAGGCCCTCATCTTCAACGATGCAAATCGGTCTACAGTCCTTTGCAACCCATTCAGCTATTGTGTTGGTTAATTTCTCCTTGGTGGAGTTGGTCATTGGCCGGCGTTCAGTTAGTGTGGTCTGTCGCAAGCTAGCTGTAGCTTTGGAACTGGAATCTGCTTATTTATTGTTCCATCTGTATTCTTTTTAAACTGAAATTCCCCATCCAGAGGGCCAACCTGCTCTTCCTCCATGTTTACATTCAGCGCACGCATGCATCCGCTCTGCTCACTGCGCGTCACTGCACTTCTGAGTGGTATTATGGGATGTATGGGGTGGGTCATTCTGTGCATGCGTCAAATGCGTGAAAATTTTTAACGGCACTAATTCTAAAAATTAATTATCGCCCGCTAACGCGATAATTTTGACAGCACTAGTTTAAATATATTTCAACTGTTAATTGATAGAGTAGTACAGTAAATAGTAAAAGTTTAAACACATTATAACTGTTATTTGGTAGAGTAGTACAGTAAAAAGTAAAGGTTTAAACACTATTCATGTTATTTTGTACAGTAGTACAATAAACAGTAAAGGTTTAAACACATTATAACTGTTATTTGATGGAGTAGTACAGTAAATAGTAAAGGTTTAAACATTATTACTATTATTTGATAGAGTAGTACAGTAAATAGTAAAGGTTTAAACATTATTACTGTTATTTGATAGAGTAGTATAGTAAATAGTAAAAGCTTCAATACATTATAACTGTTATTTGGTAGAGTAGTACAGTAAATAGTAAAGGTTTAAACGCATTATAATGGTTATTTGATCGAGGAATACAGTAAATAGTAAAGGTTTAAATATATTTCAACTGTTATTTGATAGAGTAGAACAGTAAATAGTAAAAGTTTACACACATTATAACTGTTATTTGGTAGAGTAGTACAGTAAAGAGTAAATGTTTAAACATATTTCAACTGTTTTTTGATAGAGTAGTACAGTAAATAGTAAAGGTTTAAATATATTTCAACTGTTATTTGGTAGAGTAGTACAGTAAAGAGTAAATGTTTAAACATATTTCAACTGTTTTTGGTAGAGTAGCACAGTAAATAGTAAAGGTTTAAATATATTTCAACTGTTATTTGGTAGAGTAGTACAGTAAACAGTAAAGGTTTAAATACATTATTACTGTTATTTGATAGAGTAGTACAGTAAATAGTAAAAGTTTAAATGTATTTTAACTGTTATTTGATAGAGTAGTACAGTAAATAGTAAAGGCTTAAATATATTTCAACAATTATTTGATAGAGTAGTACAGTAAATAGTAAAAGTTTAAACACATTATAACTGTTATTTGGTAAAGTAGTATAGTAAATAGTAAAGGTTTAAATACATTATTAATATTATTTGATAGAGTAGTACAGTAAATTGTAAAGGTTTAAATACATTATAACTGTTATTTGACAGAGTAGTACAGTAAATAGTAAAAGCTTAAATACATTATAACTGTAATTTGGTAGAGTAATACAGTAAATAGTAAAAGTTTAAATATATTTCAACAGTTATTTGATAGAGTAGTACAGTAAATAGTAAAGGTTTAAATACATTATAACTGTTATTTGATAGAGTAGTACAGTAAATAGTAAAGGTTTAAATACATTATAACTGTTATTTGATAGAGTAGTACAGTAAATAGCAAAATTTTAAATACATTATAATTGTTATTTGGTAGAGTAGTACAGTGAATAGTAAAGGTTTACATATATTTCAACTGTTATTTGGTAGAGTAGTACAGTAAATAGTAAAGGTTTAATACACTATTACTGTTATTTGATAGAGTAGTACAGTAAATAGTAAAGGTTTAAATACATTATTACTGTTATTTGATAGAGTAGTACAGTAAATAGTAAAGGTTTAAATACATTATTACTGTTATTTGGTAGAGTAGTACAGTAAATAGTAAAGGTTTAAATACATTATTAATGCTATTTGATAGAGTAATACAGTAAATCTACTCTAACGCACACCTGTGCACTTATCATGGTGTCTCATCAGCATCTTGATATGGCACACCTGTGAGGTGGGATGGATTATCTCAGCAAAGGAGAAGTGCTCAATATCACAGATTTAGACTGGTTTGTGAACAATATTTCAGAGAAATGGTGATAGTGTGTATGTGGAAATCATTTTAGATCTTTGAGTTCATCTCATAAAAAATGGGAGCAAAAACAAGTGTTGCCTTTATATTTTGTTGAGTGTGTATATATATATATATATATATATATACACACGTGTATATATATATATACACGTGTGTATATATATATATATATATATATATATATATATATATATATATATATATATATATATATATATATATACTGTATACATATATATATATATGTATACAGTATATATATATATATATATGTATATGTATACATATATATATGTATACGTATATATACTGGATCTACACAATAAACATAACGCAGTTGTTCAAATAAACAGCAGAACAGAATTTGCATTAAGCGTTTTAATAAAATAGATTTATTGTCACATTGTGGATTGAATTGCAATATTAAAAGTGCAACATTTATAACTGACATAATTTAGAAGGACATTGTCAGATCATCTCAAAACTGACATAAATATGGAAAAAAGGCAATCAGTTCACAGAAGGAAAGCATCCAGTTTGACAAAAACACGGTTGGTCTCAGAGGTTGGCAGTAACACTTTAAACGATGACTTGTGCACAAACCATCTGCTGAATAACAGCATTTACATGCATGCACATAATAAAGTGATGGATCAGTGTTTGTAAAGATATGAGAAATATTACAGTGAGCGGACACTGAAAGTTGTATGAGCAGTCATGAAAGGCTCAGTTTCTGTCTGTTCAACCAAACACACACACACACACACACACATATATGCATAACAAGTGGAACAATGATCATTTAGTCAATCTCATTTCTTTACATTCAGCTCCAGACTCTTTTGAATATCATAAAATTTCCATTTACCTGCCCTTAAAGTAATATTTCCACCAAAATTACCATTTACATCTGACCTACTTAACCTGTATTACCGTGAATTCCTGAATAAAAACTTCCTATCCACATGAATCTTCAATAAAACTCTCTATTTAAAACACTCAAAAAGGAATCTATAAACCTATATTTTCCCATAGGTGTGCTCTTTTTCTTCTTATTCAAGAAGTCACCGTAACTTGAGGGACAGTAATTGATGTACAAATGGCCCTTTTGGGGTGAAATATTTCTTTAAAATAAGTTCTTATTCAAATACAAAGTACATTGTTTCCCAAAACTGCCTATGTAGTGAAAAAAGTGTGCTTCTAATGAAGGTTTGAGGGAAGGTTGTATAAAGGGTCTCTTTGTCTATTTTACACATTAAGTTCATTTATCTCTGACTCTGGACTAAAATTTCAAGGCTTCAGATCAAAGTTGAAGGCACGCCTCGAGGTGCAAGGAAATGCTTTGTCACATGTTTTTGTACTCAATTTCTACCTGACAGTTCATTAACGTGTCTTTTGACTTGCATATCTGCATACTTTATTTTATTTTGTGGGCATATAATAGTTCTCATGGTCTGGGTCTTGTGAAGTTAGACTGACTGATGAAAGGCACCTCCTATATCTGCTCACCCATCACATCTCTTTTGGCATTTTCAGTGCTATGGCACGACAAAGTCCACTGCTATTTCATTTTTCATCATCAATGTTTTCTTTCAATTAATCAGAACGATATGGTGGCACCCTAACCCAAACTTCTAAGCCAATGGAAACAACAAAATCAATGTATTAAAAACCTACTTCAATTAGAATCAAAGTATCTGACTCTCGCCATGCTTCCATTCATGGTTTTTTATGGTAAATGGTGTTGCATTTGTATAGCGCTTTTCCAGTCTACCGACAGCTCAAAGCGCTTTTACACTACATTTCCCATTCACCCATTCACACACACATTCATACACTGATGCCAGTGGCTGCCATGCAAGGCGCCAACAGCTCATCAGGAGCAATTTGGGGTTCAGTATCTTGCTCAAGGACACTTCGACATGCGCCTCGGGGGAGCCGGGATTCGAACCAGTGATCTTCCGATCACTAAACGACACGCTCTACCACTGAGCGTAACATTAGAAAAGCTGCATGGAAACGGCAAAGTTTGGTCTAAAAAAGTTTCTACACTCACTGGAGGTGTATTTTGTCAAAAGAGTTGATGCACTAAATTAAATAGTGGCAT